>NQII01001705.1:103867-167786 GCA_002778355.1 Clitarchus hookeri | reverse complement strand
GGGGCCCGCCACGCTCCTCGCACGTGGCCCTTGGCGGCCTGCCCCGGCCCATTCGGGAACTGTAATTCCCTCCTGCCTCCCTCCCCACACCCGACTACCATCACCTCCGGGACCCCGCGGCTGTACCCTTCAGGAAGGCAGCAGCCACGCGCCCGGCACGGGACACCCAACCGACCCTCCCTTGTCGGGACCAGGTCCGCTCACTTCGTACAACAACTACTACTATTTACCTCACTGAGCCTATAGGCCTTCCGAGGATTCCATTCCAGTGTTTTAAGTTTTGTTTTAAACTTCTATTTGTCCTGTCCAAACCGCTGTCCTTTTTTTTACCCACTAACTTATTTGTTTACATCTACATTCGTATCCATACACACATATCAAATCCCTATACCTGCACATAAATACGTGCATACACACAGGCATCCTACAATACATCAATCATATAAATCATAACAGCGACAGTAATAATAGCAATACCAATAACTCTAATTACAATTCATTTCATCACCGCTACACTTAATAACGGCAAATCGCAATTACCATCGATATCAAAAACACTCTATCTTAGTCACAATTATAAGATGTGACATATCCCCTCCATTTTTTTTATTTTTTTTTTTATATTAGCTCACTTCGTACAGGATGTTCACGGTAAGCTGAGCACTTTGGAAAGCCCTGCTTCTATGCACGCCCCATGTTCCTCCGTCATATGTAAAGTTAACTCCGCCGTGGTTCTGATCACTTAAGTCATGCGTCGGTCAAGAAAAACTGTGAAAGTATTACGAAAAAGAAAATATTTAACAGTTTTACCAATTCTCACACATTGCTATCTGTCTATTATGATGTGCAAAGTTAATCACTCCAGCATTGACAAATGTTTTCCCAATATCTTTAATTGAACTTTAAGGTATGGAACTACTTTCCCTCCGTCGGTAGGGGCAGTGATAATTTTCAAAGGTTGTTTTAAAAAACAAGTCCAATCGTGAAAAGCCTATAGGAGAGGTCACTCCCCGTCATCTTGGATCTATGTAATTTCCACCGCAGCCTGCACTTGACATTTCGCTTTATTTTCTACTGCTCGACAAAGAAAAAAGCATTCCATTAAACCTTTCGTGATAAAACTTACGCCGAAGAATGGATAAACCCACGATGGCAGGAATTAATCTCCCTTAAAACTTCGGACATCTGATTTTCACAAATAAAAGTAAAACACGGATACTTAACTTTAATATCTTATGTACGCACTTAAAATTTCTTTTAATTGTTAGCCTCGCGTCTTTCTGTGAAGTCATTTTCCTGTTTTTATAGTGCTAATTCTTTGCAGGTTTTTGATTAGATGACTAATTTTTGACACAGTGTAGTGTAATTTCACTGCGTTATTTAATGTAGGCCAGCAGTTTGTATAAGATATCAATAATTAACAAATTACTCTTAACAACAATACAGGTTTCTTATTTATTTGTTGGCAATTTCCTGCCGTGTCCAGATAAAGCTACAAAGTCACTGACGAAGCATGCGTGCACATGTTTGCGTACATCAGTACTGAAAAGGTTAAAGTCTTAGANTGTTTTGAGCTGTTCACGGTAAAGTGCGCACTTTTGAAAGCCATCTCATTTGGAATAATATTCAATAAATATATTTTATTTTAGTCTTAGAGCGGCGTTCCAAAACGTTACTACGAGAGTAGAGTAAAGTAACAGCCGAGTAAAGCACAAGTAAACTTGGTTTTGGAACGAGCATGATGTAAATAGCATTATGTGTTTACAAATATGTACTCATTAAGCAACATGTGTCAATTCCAAATTATATGTGTCTCTTTCCCTAAATTCTTTCTTTTTCAAAATATCAGTTATATACATAAACAGCTTCACTTGCGACAAATTAACCATTAACTTTATGAATAAAAATATAATATTTATAAAAGTTAACTATATAATAAAAATACAAATTTATATCTCGTCATTTGTAATTTTCCCGCTTGTGTATGCAAAAAGAATGTCCGCATTTCCTTAAAAAAAATTTTAATTTATACTAAACTTTCCACCATTTTCAGTTTACCTTTAGTTTCTCGCTGAAATAGTGTGTGTAAAATTTTTACTCTTGCAAGATGCTTAAAGTAACTACTCTGTAGTTTTGGGATACGGCCGAGAGAGAGTAAAACACTTACTCAAAGTGTTTTGTGACAGCCTAAAGGTGAAATTTACTCGCTGCGTAACGTCTTGGAAAGCCGCCTAGATGTTAACATACACACTGTGTTTACTTAAATGACAATATTGATTTACTAAGTGGGTTAAAGGATGAAAAATGGCTGAAAGAAAAAGTAACTAGAGCTTCAAAAGTGCTCACTTTACNGTAACTAGAGCTTCAAAAGTGCTCACTTTACCGTGAACAGCCTATAATCCTTGCTGTTCTCAATTCATAAATTTTCCGCTATAATTTCTACTTCGGTTAATGTACAGTGCGCATATAATTTGTCATAACAAGTCATAAATAATAGCTCAAATGTATTCACGGTAACTTCAAGATTTTCTGAAGCCCTGCTAAAGATCTACTTTCAGGGAGCCGATTATGTATCCTTCCGCAGTATGTAAACAAAACATTGCCATGTGACACCTGTCAAACGTTTTGTAAACAGTGCCATGTGGGAACTGTCAAATATTTTGTAAACAAACAGTGCCTTGTGGGAACTGTCAAATATTTTATTAACAGTGTCCATGTGGGAACTACCAAAATTTATTTTTGAAGAGAAACAATGCCATGTAATCTCAACTGTCATATACTTTAATAAAATTCTCTAAATGTCTAAAAAATGCTAATCAATTTAGCGAAATGTTGTAATACATACAAAAAGGTAGATTGAAGTATATATCGGAACTGTTAATTATATAATTTAATTAAAGTTTACTTATTGTATTAAGATTTATTTACATATTTGCTGTAAGGAAAAAGTTAAATTTTACATAATAAACTTTTGGAAGTAGCACTCAGGTTAAAGATTTCACTGTGATAAATGGTACCGTATTTTATCGCATATAAGTGGCACATTTTATTAAAAAAAAAATTTATTGAAAACTCGGGGTGCGACTTATAAGTGAGAAAAATTCCTCCAGCCCCGCACTAACGTTTCATTTACTACGAATTCACGGCCCGCGGCTCGATTTCCAAACTCTTCAGCGAACAAAATCACTTTCATTTTGAAACCTGCGGTGTAGGTACATCTCTGTTCCATCAAGAACTGTCGCGCTTCTTCACTGCAACATAAAAACAACACTATGCGGCGGAAAGACGAGTCACGGCTAACATTTGGCACTGAAGAACCAACGCTAATGTGCTGCCATCTCTTGGTCTCCACAAAAAGCTTTCGAAAATAATCGATTATCAGTTGGCGGCGACCAAAATTCGATTCCTTTGCATTCTTTGCGAAGGGAATAACGTAACGGAAATATTCAAATGCCTTTCTATATTTTGCACGTTTATTTGATAAACTGCAGAAATAACAACGCTAATACTAAAATTACATCTTAACCTAGAATTATCTTATAAGTAGAAAGAATGTGTTACGTTAGTTTTATAACCACAATTCAGCGTCTCCAATATCCAATATGGCGTGGTTATACTTCTGAAAAAAACGTGCCCAAACGGACAAGATGGAGTGTATGAGTCCGCTGGACAGACACTGAAATTTATTTAATTTCAATTAATAACAGTGAAATCTTTACCCATGAGTGCTACGTAAAAATGTAAATATATAGTTTAGCAATATTAACTTTACAATTACGGCATTAAATTTATACATATTAATATTTAACCTACGAACTATTTCTTTTCAGCTATAACCAACATGTCCCTTCAAAATCCGTTGTTAATTCGTACGGACTTTTAACAAATTATTATAATTTATTGAAAAAATATACTTAAAACTTAAAACAACCAATTTATATAGTGCTTCAGTGCTAAAGGCAAGACAAAACCTTTTTACATATACAATTTTTTTATAACCAATTGAACATGTAACTCCTAGGGTGATTTTTCAAAGGTTCTTTTCAAAAGTATCGAAGATACCGTGAATGGATTATAGTCAGTGTTTCTTAAGTCGACACAGTTCAACAGAACAAAATATTGTCTGATTTATGACAGTTGACAAAGAAACACTTTCGTTCGGTACTTGACTAGTTAACAGAAACACGGCTAAAAATAGTAAGAACACTTGTTACATAAGCGTGACTTCAGGAAACGCACTGCTAAAACTTCCTTTCTCTGCTGAGCCTAGAAATACAATAAGCATGCAGTGTTTTATAAAGCTTTCCTTTATTGCAAAACCACAGCATGTTCTGTTGTGGGCTTTGCACGTTAGTAGCATTTAAGAAACACCACACACATATACAGTAGAACTGTCTCCTCCTGTTTTATTCGTTAGGGCCTGTGGGGAAATGTCTAAACAAGTATTTTTTTGGGATAAATGTTAAAAGACTTTCTAACATTAGTGTAAAACATTAATTCGTATTAATTAAAACCCACGAAACGACAGGCTAAGCGCATCAAACATTGCGAAAGTCTGCACGTCAGTTCACTCACTCTACATCTGCATCAGTGATTTCCATCAGTAGAATTATTTTTACCGAATCTTCACTTAACGAGCTGTTATTTACTGCCGAATCAGTGGAATGCACTGGCGTTTTGCTGCCAGGCCAGTACGATTCAGCACAGGAATCAGCATAAATTGCTGTTTAATCAGTGAATACCAGCAACTAAATTTATTAGAAGAATTTTACTGTTTTCAAGTGGAACAATTTCAACAGATACGCAGTCGAGATCGCTGATTTGGAGCAATTTTGACTGTTTCTGTTCGCGAGTGATCTGTTGCGTTTAGAAGCGACGGGGCAACTAGACGAGCGTGTCGGTGTCGCCCTTATTGTTTTCTTGCTTACGTTTGTGAATATGGGTCTACACGCAGGCAGGTGCGCGCCTTGCATTTTACAGATGAATCGCCGTGGGAACCGTGGACATTGCTTCTTGGGCACATGCTCTGTTAGAGATGCGAGGAACTACGGGAACTGGGTTTCGCCGAATGGTTTTTTTTTTGCCCAATTGTATTTTGACTAAATACTACGTGAAATTAAGAGAGTAGAAAACAAGTTCGTAGTAGAAAAAGGTATACTGAAGATAAACCACAACACAGCGGACACATATTAATCTTTCTCAGCACGGAAAATCTTTCCATTGTGCCACGCAGTCGTGTGTCTCTTGCACTACATTTATAACAAAAATCTTAAAATTTTACTGTTGTGTACCGCTAAAATAAGATGACTTCGTTCGACAGGGTCGAGGTAAGATACTTTCGTTGACGTGCTCCCTCTGTTGAATGATTTACCGAATTTACCGTCATAACTTAATCGATGTGACTGCGGTCGTCGGCAATTTCCGATCCGTCTCGCCCCTTCCCGGCAACGATCGTGCCCGACCGTCGCAGCCCCCACCCCCCTAACCAACACCCTCTCATTCCCTCGACCAATTACGAATCTCCCGTCAATTGTAATCGGGCAAATAACGAGTCCCGCGCCAGCGGACGAGGGCGATCGATCGATCAGGATTCGGCGAGGAAGGAAGAGTTGGTGGCGAAAGCGCGCGGGTTTATCGGCGACGGGTTGTTGCGTCCCGCGGAGCAGGCTTCCCCCCGCAAACAACACATTCGCGGCGATTGAATTATGCTCGTGCTCGCCCTGGGGGGAGGATGAGCCCGCACGTTCTTCGCCACGCCAACTTCGCCTCAGCTTTTTCCCTCCCTCGCGCGCCGGCCGCAGGAATGCGGCTTTCGATCACAGACTTAAAAGAGTCACGGATGTACCTGGAGCTGTTCCGGCCATCCAAGGCACAGAAGCGAGGGAGCGATAAGGGCGACACCGACCTGCGTTACCTATCGCCGCGGCGCCTCTACAAGCAAGGCTCTCAAATGACGCCCAGTTGTTCCCGTTGTACCGCTGTAACTATGGCGCTTTGCGCGGTGTCTTAAAATATAGCCTTCGTAGATGAATACACACGACGCACGTATAGTATTTTCGTGAACAAACGTGTATTTCAAACACTGTAACACAGTTCAAGCTCCAAGTATATAGTCCTCTTACGGCTCGCGGTCTTATCCGCCATGTCGAATTTCTCCATTTACGTGTCATCATAATACATAGAAATCTCAAATAGGCAAATATGCGAACTATAGGTTTTTACACTCGGCCGCAAGATACCAGCACTAGTATGTCATTATTGGAGTCAAAGTGAATAATGTAAAACATTGGGTCGCCATTTGTAATGCTTTTATACAGATTTTAGTGTTTTTGTACATACTGTAAGAAATCGGGAAATTAATTGTTTATAAACATTTTTTTTTATCCCGCTCAATTTTTGAGACGCCCATGTTAGTTGTACGCAAAAATAAGTATTCACTATAAATTACTAGTTTTTTTTAAATATAATGTTTGGGGATTCAGGTTAAGTTTTTGCCATCTTGGTTGCGTGCTGCCGCCCTGCAGTTAAACTGCGGCCGCGCCGGCGTATTAATTTGTTTCGCGCCGTGCTGCTGTGCTTGGCTGCTCCGCGCGGGAAACTAGTTCCTGTGCCGCCGGCCGGCAGCCCGTAGATAATGGCGTTTCTCGGGCGGATGATGGCCGTCGCGACCACCCGCGCCCCGGGCTGGACTCGAACCAGCACACCCTCGAAGTCGTCAACCACTTTGTTCCTTTCCCCCTCGCTATGCTGTGTTGAGGGAAACAGAAGTGCTGTGCCTTCCGGAGTACCAGGTGTTCATGCGCAGGTCTGGAGCAGTGCGTTTATAAAGACTTGTGAGATTTTATTAGTTTTAAAAGCGCCATGAGGCGAGCGTGTTGTCATAAGAACAGATGTATTTCAAGACCTGTTTTTCGGAATATTGGTTCTTTCGATTGCGATGTTGCTAAAGAGGATTCTGTTTTCGTAAAGGAAGTTACGACAGCAGAAGAGGGCTTCATTCTACTCAGCTTTATGTACAGATTCCCTTTGCAGGGAATGACTGCCCACAATGGATCTGGCATTCTTGACGTTTGCTTTTTCAGGCATCCTTCACAACAGTACAGTGATTTATAAGACGTGATTTTTTGCTCTAATACTTGTAAAATGGAATAAACCATTTTCGGCAACCTTCAGTATGATACTCATAGACAAACTTACATGATTAGCAGCCAACAATACTGTAGATACGTCGTATGTATTCATGTCGAACTGTCTGTATAGTTAGGGGGCATGTATTTTTTTTAGGGGTTGTTCTTGAAAGTGTTCATTTCTCCGCGAATCAGCTATAACGGCGGCGGTAATTATGTTTCCGTAAAAATAAATTTTATTGCTGAATTTACCGTTAGGCCTACTTGTAATAATAAATCCATTTTGTCAACCCCTTCTTTCCAGACATCTCGTGTGACCAACGATAAAAAAAACATTGCTATCAGGCTCAGTTTTCTCTGCTAATTGTGTATATTTCCGCTATATTTAAACATTGTCATTATTCTTTACCTACCATTTACTACCTATAAGTCTGTTCAGTTGATAGAAACAATAAATATATTACTACGGCGTGAATTATTACTGATCAAAATCAATTCAAGTGAAGACAAGTTGAAAATATTGAGAGCACACCTAAGTGTGCGGTTCCAACTTGAATAATAGAATGGATATATGCTGATAATTGCTCGTGGCCCTCTGATGTCATGGCGATTGTCTTGAAACAACATACTTGAACTTGTATATCAAACTTGTATCCCGTAATGAAAGCCTGAAAGAAGACCACTGCATTGTTTTTACATGTATTCGCACGAAAAAAAAAAAAAAAAATCAAAATATTTCAATATGAAAATTTAAAACCTATTTTAACTTACAGATTTAGGATAAATTTGTATTATTTAATTCAACGTCTAGACTACGCTACCAATGAATTAATGTATTTTGTATGGCTGTTCACGGTAAAGTGAGCACTTTTGAGGCCCTAGTTACTTTTTCCATCTTATGATATAAATATTGCCATGTAAGTAATAAACACAGTATGTATAATCCCCCTTACTCGGAAGTTAACGTCTAAGGCTAAAATGAAATAGATTTATTGACTATTATTCCAAATGAGAGGGTTTTCAAAAGTGCTCACTTTACCGTGAATATCCTATAATACGTTTTTTCAACCGGAATGTAAATATAATTTATAAATTGCTTAATAGGTGGGGAATTTTATTCTACCGAAATTGCATATCTGCATTAAAGTAATGTTACCGTTGAAATAACCATGGCCGCAAACGTATCCACAGTCATTGTCACAGACATGATAAAAACTTTTTTGGTACACCTAATATAATAAATCGACATGTTTTAATTTTTTGTTCAGTCAAATTTCACTTCCAAACTAAAATAATTATGGAAAGTTTTTTTTTGTGCTGAAGTTAATCAATTTTTCACCTTAACATTCCCACGAATACCTTTACTTTGTAAACGTTGCACTGTTAAAAATTATGTACTTTCAAATGTCTTGTCACAATTTTCATTTAAGTTCAAAAACGAAAAGATGTAAAAGAAACGTGAACGCGAGTCAAAAAGAAGTCTGTTTTTCGTGAATGGAACTATGTTGTACTTTGACCTGACGACAGTGAATTTGACTTGTGCAGTACATGGTTGGACTAGGCTATACATAGGTTCCCGCACCAGGAAGTTTAAAAGTTCACGAACTTAGTATTCGGCTACGCAGTCGCGAAACGTTTCCAACTTAGTGGGG
Source organism: Clitarchus hookeri (assembly GCA_002778355.1). NCBI lineage: Eukaryota > Metazoa > Arthropoda > Insecta > Phasmatodea > Phasmatidae > Clitarchus > Clitarchus hookeri. The sequence goes on along the minus strand of NQII01001705.1, from coordinate 159,007 downwards.
CCGCAGTGGTGTATTAGTCAGACTACTCGCCTCCCACCTAGGCGCACCGGGGGGCTCAATTCCCGGTTTTTTGCACCTGGGAATCGTTGGTCGGCGGGTTTTCTCGGGGAACTACCGTTTCCCCCGCCCTTGCATTCCGGCGCTGCTCCGTACTCACTTCACTTCATCCTCATCGGCTTTCAAGACGAAATCTCTCCACTGCAACATAGGAGGGATAGGCACGTTTTTTATGNTAAAGGGTGTCGGGGGGGGGGGGCAAACCTTTAGACACCTCTCTTAGACATTTTGGCTTGCTTTTCTCATAAATTACATTTTAAAGCGATTTAAACCTAAGCTGCATGGCAAATACGAGATAGAGAAATGTCTATAACCCAGAATCTAAGGTGTACTGCGTTTTACTCTATTTCTGGTGCATTTTGTCTAAATTTAAGGAGTGGCAATTTGTACCCTGCCCCCTCCCCCTAGTTGTTACATCACCGTGGCCACGCAATGGTAACGCTTATGCGTTATTGTAGGAAACATTATACTATGAAAGTGTTATTCTAGTACAGTATTTTGTATGGTAATGCCAACTATAGCACGCAAGCCTTTATCCGGGGTTCGAACCAAATACCTTTAGCCACGTAACCTGGCTGTGAAGGCACTAGACGCAGGTGATATGCATTGTGTAAAGTGGAATTACTATTAAACTACGAAGGATAAACTGAACGCTGATACAGCAGGACTCGTGAATAAATATTCATTGCCACTAATTGCTCTTCTACGGCAAAACTAATAAATTGGCATAACAAAAAAAATTTATATATTACAAAAAACTGCTTTGCATCATTATTTGTTACTGTATTACTCAAGTAAGTAACAAGTACTTTTCATGCGACCGTGTGGCCTAATGGATAAGGCGTCGGACTTCGGATCCGAAGATTGCAGGTTCGAGTCCTGTCACGGTCGGAAATGACTTTTTTTTAGTAGTTTATTTCAAGTTTGTAAAAATCTATATATTACGTAAATAATCTTAAAATTCGTATCAATCGCTGTGTGCATCCTGAATTTAACATTATACTTAGTGTTTTGTATAAACTTCCTTGTTCTTTTACTGGGCTTACTACAATTACGATGTAATAAAAATGTTTGCTCCTAGTTATAACAGAAAACACTGACGAACTGTCTACAATACAGAATATATTTTTATATTGATCAGTTCANTGAGCTGGTCTCACCCCCTTCTTTTTGGAATATGTTGTTTATGAATGCTCATATGAAAATTAAATATGAAAATAAGGAGAGCTTGTTGCATATTACGGTCCTTGAAATTTTTCGTATGGCTGATGGCACTAGCGCTGTAATGAGCTCCTTCATGAGAGATGGCTGTTGAAAAATGTAACATAAATGAAGAAACTATCTATTCAGTAACTCGTTTTGCATTATATATGGCTGTAACAATAAAAATGTACCTAACAAAGAAGCGTCGAACTGGAAAAAAAATAGCATCTGATAGGATTTCACATTGACTACCATTTGAGATGTCATAAATGCATACGCACATATATATGTTTATATACACATATATATGTTGTGTACTTTTGAAGTAGTTAATTACGCATTACTGTATATATATATATATATATATCACAGTAATTGAGGTGTTCTCGTATTTGATGACTAAGCCTATTTATCCTGTTATTTTCGTTACACATAAAAATCAGACAAAAAATTACGAAATTAATTAACATAGAAAAACTCGAGTGAGGTGACCATTTTGCCAAGAAAATTCGCCAACGTGAAGGCAGAAAAAGTAATCCACAGGTGGTATTTGTATATTCTATTTAATATGGTTCACGTGTTTATCTACAGTATTACGGCATGTCGTGTGTACGCGGACTCGATCAAGCGTCGTTCTTGGTAATCATAGTGAGGATGCCTTATATACAAGAAATTGTTCAATAATCTATTACATCAGTATAAACGCGTGTTAATAAAGCACGGGTGGTAACATTTCTTTCTCGTACGAACATCTCTACATTTTGTTTAGGAAAGAGTCAAAAGTGTTGTGCGAAGTTCCCCACTTCGTAGAGTAACATTCCAATATTTGCTGCCAGATCTACGGTAAATTTCTTATATGGTAAGATTAGATTACTCCGTGGTACTAAGTAATTCCATGATAGGTATCAATGTAAACTGCCATGGCGTTTCTGGAATACAGGTAGAATGTACGATGGACGAAGAGCGAGGGGAAGCTCTAGAGAGAGAGTGCACTTGCACTTGTAAAACACGGCCACGAGCGCGCATGCGCGTGTGCGTCATGCCTGCGCCGCGCTGATCGGCGATAGATAGCTACGGGCCGGGTTAGTTATTTGCCTGCGACCGCCGCTTCGATACGCGGACGTTGAATCATATCACAGCACGCATGCGCAGGAGAGCTGAAGGTAGCGTGGGAGGGGGTACGCATGCGCAAGAGAGCTGAAAGAAGCTAGGACGAGGGGGAGGGGGTAGAGCTGCAGTCTCGGTACACGCGTGCTGCGCAGTGCACGGGAGCATTGTATGCGCAATGAACATCACGGTCCGTAAAGCACGTAACAGGGCCGTGTTGAATTTATAACGATACACATATGATAACAAACTGCATGCATGCGTGTACAGAATTGTTTGCACACATCTATTACCTCTTTCTTAGCTACGGGAAGGGCATGTTATCCAACACGTGTGTTCTTAGAACGCCGTTAAGAAGGCAATGACGTACGTTGCAGTGCAGGTTGCTCGGCTTTGTCCAGACTAACGACGTAAGTGACGTACGGGTGATCTAGCAAATATCAACACTTTTACCTACTGGTACAGGAATATACTCATCTCGAGTTAAAGCCACGCGTTTTCGGCGTCGGGCATGAGAATTCCTAGCTACCAGGTGGGAAAAAAGGGGGTGAGGGGTAAGATATTGGGGATTTAACCCCCTTTTTTCTCCCTTAGTATTAAAATTATTAATAAGCCTTTTTGCGATGAAAATATGTATTTGCTATAAACTACGGTGACTTTTCTTTATTTCGTGAAGTATTTTTTTTCTCCTAGTATTTGTTGCGATTAACGTGTGCTTCCACACCGCTAACGCGGATGTAACCTACCACCCTTCACTTCAGTCAGCGCAACCTCCCATTGTAACAATTTCTCGCAGCGCCACTGCCTGGTCACGATGTCAATCACCCGCGCTATAATTCAGCACCAAGGTAGACGGCATATAAGTATACGTTAGTTTCACGCGTGTGACCTCCGCTCGTCCGATACGTCCTGCAGAACTCAGAATCAATAGTAAACTTGCGTCATCCTAGGAGCTACGTTCCGCGTAGCCGGGTTAAACAGGAGATTGAGTCGTGTCTATGCAACGGCGGGCGGCCAATGAACACGCCACCTAGGTTCGAATACGTAGAGTACTGAGGAGTTTAGCTTGGCGCCATCTTATAACGCCAAATGGTGGGTCTGTAATCCACCGCATATTATTTATTACTTTCCGACGGCGTAGAACTTTGTAAACTACCGTGCCTTGGTTTTGCACATTGCTTATTATTGTCTCTAATGTCATTACTGTAAGTAAGAGCTCTTTGACTTCTATTTTTTAATTACGGAGCATCACCGCCATTGTGCTTGTAGTGTTCGCCATTTCTGTCGTTATTGTCGACTAAGATGTTATGTAATGCTAATTTAACATACAATTTTGAATAAACTTGCAATATTTCTTAATTTCTAGTAAATAGTTACTATTTTGTTAACTTCTGTAGGTAATCTAATTTGTAATATTTCCTTTGCGAAATCGTGTGACTGCGGTGGAGTAAAGATAACCTTGAGATGTCGTAAAAAATATCACTATTATACGTTATTTTACGCAGCAGAACATTTATTGCGATTTATTTGTTGAATGTACAGTATAATAAATCTGTTTTTTAAATTATAGAAGTAATTTAATTATTTTTCTTCTTTACCAGGAGTGATCAAGTATACCCATTACTTATGTTTGAGATTAATTTTTGATAACGTGATATTATTGGGGCATATAACATTATTTAATTATATTTTAGAAACGATAATCGTTTTACCTATTGTATACTATCGCTTTTGAAGTCATTATCAGAAAGTATTAAAACTTAAATGCCGTATACTCCATATGACATTGATATTGCAGTTATGCTATCACCTGAGTGATATACCAGGTCTTGTCAAATAATGCATAACTATAATGATTGCTGAATACATATATTTAATGGCTTAAAACCGACAACACCACAATGATTTCTATCTCTCCCGCTCTTTGAGTGCTGTACACATTTACTGACAACTAAGATATTACTGGCCGGCTCACTGCTAATAATCTGCCGAGTGAAAGTTCCCCAATCAAATGTACTTTCCTACGTAGAATAATATACAACCTAGCCTGTTCATTTGAGTGGTTTACGCATTTAGTGTTGCTGGCGTTTTTTTCCCCATGTCTTCACAGGCTGCGGATGTCGTAATGTTGCGGCAAAATCCATAGAACTCAGTTAAATTCAGGCGACGTAATATTACGTCGGCAAAAGCCAAATTGTTAAGGACTCGTAAAAGTTCACGCAGTTCCCGAATTCTTGCAAAATAAAATCAAGGGCAGAATTTGAACAACAAAATATACCTACTTTTTACGGGGTTAGATTTATTGACAAGGTTATTAATAGCTGGCAACTGTCCTGTATTATACAGCAATAGCTGTTGCAGTATACAAGTTTTCCATTTAGAAACTAACNCACGCAGTTCCCGAATTCTTGCAAAATAAAATCAAGGGCAGAATTTGAACAACAAAATATACCTACTTTTTACGGGGCTAGATTTATTGACAAGGTTATTAATAGCTGGCAACTGTCCTGTATTATACAGCAATAGCTGTTGCAGTATACAAGTTTTCCATTTAGAAACTAACTTTTTTTTTTCTCGAAATACTATGTTACCTTCAGACCAATAAATTGCTGGCGTGTTAAATAACGGTGAATACGAGTATTTGTTTACCCCTAACGCAATAACCACAGGTGTCCTTAGTCTGCACCAAAATAATTTAACTATATAAACTACTGGCCACAACTCTGTATTACTCAGGTAGCCTAGTAGCGGCAAGGCTATCCCTTACCGACAATTGCACGTAGTCTATTCGCGGGTTTTTCAAACTTTTTGAATCAAACCACAGATTGTATGACGTATTTGTTGTTTCCTAATTATGTTGTGAATCACAAGTGTTTTATACTTGTGTTAACATCAAAGTACTTTTTTTTTGGTTAAATTACAATGTTTAAGCTAATAATTAATATGAATAAAAGCAGTGAGAAAGTACGTGTTTTGGTAATACCTACTAAGAAATTGTTATTTTGCAAAATATTACTACACGTAGTACCTACGCACGAATGCAGTGCGTTGTCCCTATGGTGTAATTTTCTAAGACTCTGTTAAGTTTTGTTTTGTATTGTATTGTATTGTATTGTATTGTAAAGGGCTTATTTACGTCCTACGGTGTTATTATACGTAAAGGTTTATCAGGGGACGGTTTACAAATTAAGTTATGACCTAACATAAACTAACGCCTGTGCTTCATCTGGGATTCGAACAGAACCTCCCTCATCGCAGACCGGTGGCGCACCAACCGACTGCTCCACGGGAGGCCGGCACAGTTTTGTTTGCATAAGGTGGAGGAATATCCTGAAAGTATAACTTCAGCAGAGCTTCAGAAAAGTTGGACGTAGCCGTGAATGGACTATACACTCGATCTTTTAGCATCTTCTGCGCGCACGCGATTTCCCTCGCGAAATTAGCATAACACCTCCATTACGGCGGCCGACCACAGCGGCCATCACCGCGAATCTCATCTGAGGTGGGGCCGCGGTGGTGTAGCAGCTAGGGCGCTCGCCTCCCAAGGCAAACCGGGTTCGATTTCCGGAGGGGTCACCCCCGGATTTTCGCACGTGGGAATCGTGCCGGGCGATGCAGTTGGTCGGTGGGTTTTCTTGGGGATCTCCCGTTTCCCCTGTCCTTGCATTCCGACGCTGCTCAATACTCACCTCGCTTCACCCTTATATCGGCTCGCATCCAGCAATATGGTCGATACACGGTTACTTCCAACTTTTCCGGAGCCCTGCTTAAGTTCTACTTCCGGGATATTCCTCCGCCTCGTGCAAACAAACCTTAACTAAGTCTAGAAATTATCATCTAAGAAACAACGTACCACATTCGTGTTCACTCAAGTGTAATAATATTTTGTATAAGAACTATTTCTTACTAGGTATTGCCAACACACATGTTTTCCCTGTTGTTATTTATATTAATCATAAGTGAAATATTATGAGCTATTAATAAAATATAAGTAACAGTTTAATTTAACCAAAAATAAGATACATTTATGTTAACAGAAGTATAAACTCTTGTGATACACAAAATATTTAGGAAAAAACCGCACACGTCATACATGGAGTGTTTTTCAAAAATGTTTGGTTACAAATTTTTGAAGAAACCGCGAATAGATTATAATGTCACTCCAATGCCCTTAAGCCCCTCTCACACTGTCAGATTTTCTCCTTAAAATATATTTGACAAAATTTGAAGACGAAAAACAGGCATTAAATTTTGTCATCAAACTAATTTTTGCCAAATAATCTTAAAAAGTGTTAAAAAATATTTCACAGTAACAAAGTCATTTGTTACTAGTTTTACCTAGTTTAATTTTTATTTAAACCTAATTTTAAAAGCGTGATAATGATGTGATACCGTACCGCCCATTACAGGAAGGAGTTTAAGTACTTTGTGACTTAATTTGACTTCTAAACAAAATTTTCAAATTTTAGTTTTCCTGCATATTTGTTGCGCGATGAAAATAATTGTCTTTGAATTTAAAATAACAAAAAAAAAAATCAATGTGCCCTTCTAGTAGCATTCATATCCTAATAAATATTTTTTCTAATAATTATTTCCATAACATTATTTTGTTTCTAGTTATTGATCGCCGTTTGAAAGTTTACTGGGGTTGGAAATAACTGTTAATAATGTGCACGAATATGATTGACTGAACTCGTTAAACATTCAAGAAGTTTTGGAACAGGTCGAATGCACAAAATGCCATCCAACTTCTTCAGACAAACATGGCCGCGTAAATGACGTTCCCGTGACGTCACAACATTCGAGTCTTATTTGGCCAAACGTACTTGAAGCTCTACGTCTTGCCAGCACTCCCGAACAAAATTAAGTTATTTTAGAGAGTTTGGATACATGTTTTGTTTTATAAAGGCAATGTAGCACTTCAACCGACCGTAAAACATGCAGAATTTATTACAAAGTAGTATTACACACACGCGAGCGCGCACTCACACAAACACACACACAAAAGAAAAATTGCCATGAAAGTATGAGTTATGTTGCATATGGTAGAAAAGTGTGTATATTTTGTAATAGCATAATTAAAAAAATATGAAATAAAAGTGTGTATATTTTGTGTCTAATTATAAAATGTTTTTCTAAAAATTATTTATTGAAATTAAAAAAAAAATTAGTTCGTAAAAGTTTATTTTAATTAAAATTCAAGCGTATTTCCGCATTAAATGCTTCGGACAGCACATTAAAAAAACTAGCTATACCATTACAGTAAGTACTGTGGTTATATGTGAGGAAATATTGGTATATTCTATTCGCGGTTTCTTCATACTTTTTGAATCAAACCTTTGAAAAATTATGTCATGCTTGACGTGCTTGGTCCTCTATCACAAGCGTTTTATAAATGTGTTAATATAAATAAAGTACCTTATTTCTACTTAAACTGAACATTTACTAATATTCTGTTTGTAAAATATAATATTTCATTAATAATTAATATGAATATGAACAGGGAGAAAAAAATGCATGTTGGTAATGCCTAGTAATAAATAGCTCTTATGGAGAATAGTATTGCACTGAATGCGCACGAATCCGTTACGGTGTCCCTTTAGTGTAATTTTCTAACCTTAGTTAAGCTTTGTTTGCACGAGGCGGAGGAATATCCTGGAAGTATAACTTCAGCAGGGCTCCAGATAAGATTGAAGTAACAGTGAATGGACTGTATGTATTAATGTTAAAAAAAAATTGTCACGGGCTGAGATTGCAGACGGGAGCGTGCTGGTACGAGGAGCGAGGAGTGACAGGCGGGCCGAGTACGACGGCCGCCGCACATGACGCGGCCCTGGGCGGGCGACGTCGACGTCGGATCAACATTCCTTGGTCGTGTATCCCCGCCGGCCGAAGAAGCGGGACGGAGGGCAGCAGCGGGCGGGGAGGAGGAATTAATTAGAGCATAAATCCCGGCATGGCCTCCCACGCCAGCTCGGGGGAGGGACGGCAGGAGGTCGTCGACCTGACTCGCGCTCGGCGGGGACCTGGATACGCGGACAGCTAGCCGCTCGCTCGCTCGCTCGCTCGCTCTTCCAAACTGGCCGCCGGCCGCGCCGCTGCCATTTTCACCTGCTCGGCCGAGCCAACCTCGGGAATTCGCTCGCTTCCGACGTTGCGTGTCAGCGACCCCTGTGCGTGGAGACCCCAAGTCTGGCAAACGAGATCAGAGCATTTGTAACGTTTTCTTACCACGCGTTCCGCTACTGATGAGTAATTTATGGTGTTCATTTTACACGACAGTCGGTCGCCACCTACACACCTAAAAAAAAAAAAGGTTCCACACCACCGGTATTTATTAGTTACTAGGTTGCACACGGTCCGAGAGAAAGTGTGGGATGGAAATACTCACTGTCGGTACGGAACAGCATGCCTGTTATTCCGATGTCATTTGTAATGCGCCCACTTCCCCCTCGAGAACATCTTTAATGTGCAACCAATTACAGGTGGTGCTAAACTTTTTTTGATGTATTAATNGCCCACTTCCCCCTCGAGAACATCTTTAATGTGCAACCAATTACAGGTGGTGCTAAACTTTTTTTGATGTATTAATTATCTAAATGTCTTCACTTTTCTGCTTGTGTAAAACATTAAGTTGCATTCCAGTTACATGCTATAACGGTGGGGAATATTTCGAAAATTCTTTCCAGCACGTAATATACTTTCAAACACACACACACACACACACACACACACACACATGTATATATATATATATATATATATATATAAAATTCCTTTACCAATAGGTAGCCGAACTGAAAATAAGAAGCATTATTTGCCAATTTATCTTCCAAAACACTGTAGCATCCGGATCATTTTAAGATAGGATGATGAATTTTTTAATTTGGCTTGGCATTGTGCAGGCCAGTCATTATGGTTCAGTCTCACAGTGTCAGAATACTCATTGACCCAGAGAACTGGGACAGTAGTTTCCCAAGCACATGACAACCAATAAAGAAAGAAAATTTTCTGAAGTGTACACATTACGTTGAAACATATAAAGCAGTTAAAATTTCTCCGCGATAAACCAGCTACTATACATGCTGTTGATAANAGACATGCTGTCGATAACGATGCTCCAAGAATACAATTACTGAATTCCGTGCTCAGAGGATCCTCTCGTTGGGCAAATGGCTGCGGCTAGAATATGCACTACTAGAGAGACAGAAATGTCGCGAGTTCATTTGACAACTCGCTGAACTCGACAGCTACATACAAAACCAAGCGTTGTCATACCTTCATGGTAAACACTTTATCCCCTGTACTAGGTTGCATGTGATTCGCTTCGATTTCTTTCTACATTTGCAGCAGTTGTTCACAAACTTGCCGCGGAATATTTAAGAATAACAGTCATGAAATTGATGCTTATTAAGCGAAATCCATTCGTAAGCTCCAGCAAAATGGCGTCCCTGGCCAGTAACATGCCAGAACGCCGTTCGCCAATTAGCGCCTGGTAACTTGCCTGCCAACCAGTGGCTCCAACCAATAGGGAATCTTTCGCAGCACGCAGTAGCCAATCAGATATAAAACTCACTTCCAGAGCCTCGTGCAACCAATCAGCGAATGGGTAGGTCTATGCCCAAATCAAAACAGATTCAATGCCATTTCGCTTCTGTATACTTATCGATTCTGTGCTCCTTCAGGAAGTGTCAGTAAATTATTGGCACAATCATAGAAGAAAAAATGTTTGAAGTCTCTCGCAGCACCGCTTGAACTAGCAAAATTTCCAGGTCTTTCATGGGCTGTGCACGGTTAGTTGAGAACTTTGGAAATCAACGCTTGAAAAATTTCACCGCCTCTACCTGCATCTAATTTAATGAGCACACTTACTAACACACGCCCAGTTAAGTTGGTAACGACGGAAGGAAAATAATTCCAAGTCTTAACGTTTAATTAAAAGTGTTAGAAAAATATTTGTAGATAATGAAATTATATTCATTTGCTTTCTGTTTTTTAATGTGCACGTGTAAAAATTAGCATATTTGTAAAATATTTACTTTTATAATATTTTTACAGTTTCACTTGACCGGCGCATGAATAAAGCCACCAGGTCCATGACTAGAGATGCGGAAATTTCGCGGATTCGTCTGAGAACAAGTTAAACTGCATTCACGTGTACACATGTGTTTGTGCTTCCATTGGACCATAGTTTGTTTGACACGCCTCGAACGACGTTCAGCCAATAACGAACCTGCAAGGAAAATAAGAACAGAATCCCATGCTACCTGGTCTGGGGTTAAAATGGAGCAACAACGAATGAACCAATGCTCGAATGCACAAAGCTTGTGGAGTCTATCTTGTTGCAGAGTGAATCCGCGAAATTTCCGAGTCTCTACCCATGACAATGTTAAATTTCGCATATGGTGGAAGAACAAACACATTGCAATGTTTGCATATGAGTAAATTTTTATGCAGGGCTTTCAGAAGTTCTTAGTTTACCGTGAACGTCCTATAGTAACATTGTGCTCTCGACTGAGTAGTTACCGCTTGCTGCTGGCTGGCATGTGACATCGCGACATTTTGCTAGCAAGACGGGGCCATACTGTTTGTTACGCTCGGACTGCCGCACTGGGCGTGGGCTCCGTGTTACCAGGTTATGCGCGATCCGGCACTGTGAGGGGTGATCCATCTCGATCCTCCTCTCCCCTCAGGCAGACCCCATCACTACCCCTGTCGCCCGGTGGCCGGGGGAACGATTGGCAGGCAACCTGGCTCGCGTGGGTGGATGAGCAAGAATTTTCTAGTAATCATTTTTGCTCGGCGCAACACGGCATTTCGAAAATATTCAGGACCAGAGCCAACAACACTATAAATACATCCCCTCTCCTTTTCCCGGGTCCATAACCGCAGATGAGTAAGTCTTTCTGGTAGGCATCTGGCTGGAGTGCGGAGATCAGGTAAAATAGGGCGTACGACGGAGGAGGAGATGAGACGACAGCGGACGAGGTGTTTGTGGCGTTAACGGACGAGAGGGCGTGACATCCGACGAGTAGAGGGCTACTGTGCATGCGGGTGCTCGGACATCTCTAGAACATTTCAGAGTGGTGGAATCTGGACTGAATTAAGGCGGGACTGTATGTACATGTGATATGGACTATATAGTAAATATTATATCCGTAAAATATGGTTATATAATTTATAAAATAATTATATAATTTATAAAATAATTCAGTAGATTTTAATTCACTGTTTATTAGGACTGGTTTTTAGTAGTTTTATTTCGTCAATTTTTTTAATGTGATTGTAAATTGTATTGATTAAATTTATTCATTGTAAATAGCAAGTGATAGCCTTTTATTGTGAGGTATTAAGTCGATAGTGTTCTCTTTGTAGCGTTTTAAATAAATTAGGCAAATTATTATTAACTCTTTTATCTAATTAAGACTTCCATCCCTTAAAGAACCTAGATAAGCCCACTGACTTTGAGAAATTGTAACAATACTTTTGGCGTCTGCGGGCGGAGTTCGTGAAGCGCGCCGTGAGTTCTCTTGGACGTTGTGTTGAAGAGCTGGCCGGGTTAAAGGCTTGTACGAAAGATAACGTACACCGATTTTCGCCTTCTGCTCAGGTCCCCCACGCTGATTCGCTCGTTGCCAATAGAACTGTTTAAGTGACATGGCCAGTAGTGATGAACATGTTTGTTTACATTCGGTTTTACAACAGACCCATCCTTTTATACAAATTAAATATTCCCGACAATTTAACTATGGTTTTTATTGCGTTCAAATTAGGTCTGAGGAAGTGTAAAAGAGTTTCAAAGCATTTACATGACCGGTGTTCTAACCTCAAACGTTATTAATGTTTGTTTTGATAGTACTATTGGCGAAAGAAAAAAAAACAGTCTAATGTTGGAACATTGGAACACGGAAAGTAGTTACTACGAGACTTGTATGTAAACCCCCCCCCCCTCACAACCCAGTGTCTAAAGAGGAAGAAGACCGTATAGTTGCCGCTGGCACAGAATAAGCAAGTATACAGAATTAAAATGGATTGGTTCCGTTCCCATGAGCGTGCCCATTCTCTGACTGCGCGAGGGTTTGTAAACGGGCGTTATGTCTTATGGACTTCTTCTTATTTTTTTAAAAACTATTCTATTAAATTTGTTAGCCAGTACGAAAGTTCACTGGCCTCAGTTATTTTTAAATTTAAAGTCAAAATTTGATTAGAGCTTATTGAGTTTATTTGTAAAATATTTAATATCAATAGACCACTGCGTGCTGTGAAAGTTCACCCTATTGGCTGCGTTGCCGGCTGGCGAGTAAGTTACCAGGCGCTGATCGGCGTGGTCAGCGAGTCCCGTGCGGTCGTAGCTCGCGGTACAAGCAGCTGTTTCGCCTCTGCATTGTCGAGCACTCTGCGGCGCATGCGCAGTTTGCCGTGGCGCGTCGGACACCAGGGGGCGGAACAGAGCGTTTTTACCGAGCGCCGGGTGATACCTGCAGATACCACGCCACGATCCTGCCAGCGAGCGCAGGAAACACCGTGAACACAAATTAAAAGAAGCGGCGATAATTACAGATGCGCGATAAAATAAAAAGAGGAAGCGGCGAAAGCTCATCTGCATTTTAACGGAGTTCTCTCTCCAAGACTCCCTAACACGCCGTGACTGCGATCTTTTAAACAGCAACTACCGTACACTTTCGCGTTCGATCCAGTCCTGTGCCGGCGTTACACGAGGCATTTAACGTGCAACCTAGAAAAACAACTTCGAAGCAACGACGATCAAATATTAAAATCTATTTCTTTCAGTTTACCCAGCCGAGAGGTTTTTTTCTTTTAAATGTAAATTTAGCAATATAGGCCAACTAAACAAGAACATTTCGCCATTAGAAACCAATCAGCATATTATATTGTAATATAATACCATAAAATAATTTTAAATACTTTTCTGTTGCTCAATTGTTCTACCTTTACAAAACAAAGTTAAAATCTTTTAAAATGTCCGCAAATATTTTTTAAAAAATCAAGTCACTTTCCCCGACAAAAGTTTCTTAGATGACTTTTTCCTTCAAAATANAATTATACGATGGTATAATTCACATAAACTCGTACTTTGGTTACGCGTATGTGTTAACAAGTTAAAGTTGGTAATGCAAAACAGAAGTAATTTTAGCCTTAAGATAGAAGGGGAGAAGCATCAAAAGGAACATTGCACCCGATAGTACATCATGCAGAACTCATTAAAAGTGGTACACACACTAGCAAAATTGCCACTAAAGTACGATCTACGTTGCACGCGAACGAAGAATGCATATATATTGGAGAGATTTGGGCGGCTCTGAACATCGAGGTCTTGAGAACCGCGAGGTTAGTATGGAGCAGCGCCGGAATGAAAGGGCGGGGGGAAACGGGAGATCCCCGAGAAAAAACACTCCGACCAGCGGCATTGTCCGGCACGACTAGTTAAGTTAAGTTAGCCCAGTAGTGAACGTCCGTGATTCACCGACAGACACCTGAGACGCGTGGGAAACAAAATCTTCCAACGACGTGAGTGCAGTTGAGCCGAAGTGTTTTGGAGTACACCTATTCGTGGAATCTTTTCTCGAAAATCAGGTGGCCCTATGTTTGAGGATATTTGTGGGAAATGTGACATAGCTAGTGCACAGATCATTGTTTAATCGTATTTTAGAAACAATTATTTTTTGACTTCTTGTAGACCTACTGCTATTGCTTCTGTATAAAATCTAAGAAGGTAATTAATAATTATTTCCCATTTATTCCACATGGAAAACCAATAGAGGCACTTCACTGATATTACCGTTATACAATCATCTGAGTGATATACCACGCCTTGTGTTATTACGATGGTTTGATTGGACTGTGTCCATTGCCGACCGCGAGACAAAATAAAAATTTCGCACACACAGAGCTCAGCAAGACAAAAAACGAACTTTTTTTTGTCTTGCTGAGTTGTGTGTGTGTGTGTGCGAGATTTTTTAATTTAATATCATGCTCGGCACTGTAGTCTAATCAAACCATCATAATAACATGAACTTACCATTGCCATTAAAATTTAAAGACTATGCCTTGGCATAGAAGAAGTTCCACTAATGAATTCAAAATACATTTTATGACTCAAGCCGTTAACACCAAAATTATTTCTACCTCCCCCCCCCCTTAAGCACTCTGTGGCTGAGCGTTTTAAGGCTCCCGTCTACCTAGAGATTTTTTCCGCGTTTGAGACCGAGAAGTGCGGGAGCGATAAGGGCGACGCTGCCACGCACATCAAGTGCCCCGTCGCCGCTAAGCGCAAGTATCTGAACTGGCGTGCAGTGTTCTGCCACACTGCGTGTGCCTATGAGACTTTCAGCGGCGATACAATTATTTTATTGGTGGAAAGCCTGTTGGTAGGTTTGATGCAGTGCCCTTGAGTAGTTCTGTAGGTACGCGATGCGTATATTTTAAGATACAGAGCTTTGAAAAAGCAATTTCCAACTATTTTTGGAGTGCTGTGAAATTTGAATTGCGCAACTCTTGAAAGCACTCGCTCGAAGTGTGTGTTGTTGTCGTAGACCAGCACATTGGACGCACGCTTAATAGTTTCGTTGAGAAACGCGTAGTTCGAACACACCGCGACGCGGTTCAAGCGGCAGGTAGACGGGGGCCTTAAGGAGCTTAGCCACGCGCATTCCGCGGGCTGCCTTAGTGACGACGGTCGCCCCTTGCAGTCTCTCCAACTGGCGTGCAATGCCCGCGGCGCCGTAGCGAGTCAACAGTGACGGGGGCCTTAAGGAGCTTAGCCACGCGCATTCCGCGGGCTGCCTTAGTGACGACGGTCGCCCCTTGCAGTCTCTCCAACTGGCGTGCAATGCCCGCGGCGCCGTAGCGAGTCAACAGTGACGGGGGCCTTAAGGAGCTTAGCCACGCGCATTCCGCGGGCTGCCTTAGTGACGACGGTCGCCCCTTGCAGTCTCTCCAACTGGCGTGCAATGCCCGCGGCGCCGTAGCGAGTCAACAGTGACGGGGGCCTTAAGGAGCTTAGCCACGCGCATTCCGCGGGCTGCCTTAGTGACGACGGTCGCCCCTTGCAGTCTCTCCAACTGGCGTGCAATGCCCGCGGCGCCGTAGCGAGTCAACAGTGACGGGGGCCTTAAGGAGCTTAGCCACGCGCATTCCGCGGGCTGCCTTAGTGACGACGGTCGCCCCTTGCAGTCTCTCCAACTGGCGTGCAATGCCCGCGGCGCCGTAGCGAGTCAACAGTGACGGGGGCCTTAAGGAGCTTAGCCACGCGCATTCCGCGGGCTGCCTTAGTGACGACGGTCGCCCCTTGCAGTCTCTCCAACTGGCGTGCAATGCCCGCGGCGCCGTAGCGAGTCAACAGTGACGGGGGCCTTAAGGAGCTTAGCCACGCGCATTCCGCGGGCTGCCTTAGTGACGACGGTCGCCCCTTGCAGTCTCTCCAACTGGCGTGCAATGCCCGCGGCGCCGTAGCGAGTCAACAGTGACGGGGGCCTTAAGGAGCTTAGCCACGCGCATTCCGCGGGCTGCCTTAGTGACGACGGTCGCCCCTTGCAGTCTCTCCAACTGGCGTGCAATGCCCGCGGCGCCGTAGCGAGTCAACAGTGACGGGGGCCTTAAGGAGCTTAGCCACGCGCATTCCGCGGGCTGCCTTAGTGACGACGGTCGCCCCTTGCAGTCTCTCCAACTGGCGTGCAATGCCCGCGGCGCCGTAGCGAGTCAACAGTGACGGGGGCCTTAAGGAGCTTAGCCACGCGCATTCCGCGGGCTGCCTTAGTGACGACGGTCGCCCCTTGCAGTCTCTCCAACTGGCGTGCAATGCCCGCGGCGCCGTAGCGAGTCAACAGTGACGGGGGCCTTAAGGAGCTTAGCCACGCGCATTCCGCGGGCTGCCTTAGTGACGACGGTCGCCCCTTGCAGTCTCTCCAACTGGCGTGCAATGCCCGCGGCGCCGTAGCGAGTCAACAGTGACGGGGGCCTTAAGGAGCTTAGCCACGCGCATTCCGCGGGCTGCCTTAGTGACGACGGTCGCCCCTTGCAGTCTCTCCAACTGGCGTGCAATGCCCGCGGCGCCGTAGCGAGTCAACAGTGACGGGGGCCTTAAGGAGCTTAGCCACGCGCATTCCGCGGGCTGCCTTAGTGACGACGGTCGCCCCTTGCAGTCTCTCCAACTGGCGTGCAATGCCCGCGGCGCCGTAGCGAGTCAACAGTGACGGGGGCCTTAAGGAGCTTAGCCACGCGCATTCCGCGGGCTGCCTTAGTGACGACGGTCGCCCCTTGCAGTCTCTCCAACTGGCGTGCAATGCCCGCGGCGCCGTAGCGAGTCAACAGTGACGGGGGCCTTAAGGAGCTTAGCCACGCGCATTCCGCGGGCTGCCTTAGTGACGACGGTCGCCCCTTGCAGTCTCTCCAACTGGCGTGCAATGCCCGCGGCGCCGTAGCGAGTCAACAGTGACGGGGGCCTTAAGGAGCTTAGCCACGCGCATTCCGCGGGCTGCCTTAGTGACGACGGTCGCCCCTTGCAGTCTCTCCAACTGGCGTGCAATGCCCGCGGCGCCGTAGCGAGTCAACAGTGACGGGGGCCTTAAGGAGCTTAGCCACGCGCATTCCGCGGGCTGCCTTAGTGACGACGGTCGCCCCTTGCAGTCTCTCCAACTGGCGTGCAATGCCCGCGGCGCCGTAGCGAGTCAACAGTGACGGGGGCCTTAAGGAGCTTAGCCACGCGCATTCCGCGGGCTGTCTTAGTGACGACGGTCGCCCCTTGCAGTCTCTCCAACTGGCGTGCAATGCCCGCGGCGCCGTAGCGAGTCAACAGTGACGGGGGCCTTAAGGAGCTTAGCCACGCGCATTCCGCGGGCTGCCTTAGTGACGACGGTCGCCCCTTGCAGTCTCTCCAACTGGCGTGCAATGCCCGCGGCGCCGTAGCGAGTCAACAGTGCCACCGCCCCGCGATGATGATGATGATGTTTTAATTGCTACAATTCGTGTTAAATTGCCTCGACGCTACCCCCGGGCCCCCCCTCTCCTCTCCGAGACGAGGACCCCGCGCCGGTAATGCTAATGAGGAGCGCCTTCTCCTGGAGTCGCGACGCAGCCACTTCTGCACTCTACACAGGGGCGAGCCGAGTGCAGCGCAACGGTTTCGGATGTTTTATTTTCTTCACGTGAATACATTTGCAAAATCGGTACCGACGCACGGGGTGCGAAGACGGAAACGGTGATTTAACATTTAACATTTTTCGACTAATAACCTGATTGAAATAAATGTGGCAGGTAGGTAATTTGTGCTTAAAGTCTCGTCGACGAGTCCATTAAACACGGAGCATTCGCCTGGAGTGATTTCGGCGAACCATTGAAAACATAAATCGGGATGGCCGGACCGGGAATTCTAAACCCGCCGACCATAGGTGTCATCCGGCACGAATCCCACGTGCGAAAATCTGGAAGCGACCCGCGAGGAATCGAACCCAGCCCACCTAGGCGGGAGGCAAGCGCTCTAGCCACTGCACTCCGGGGCTCCTTGAGATTAAGTCTTAAATATCATGTAAAGGAAAGACGATATTTTTTATAAGCATCGGGGAAAGCATTATGCACAGATAAAGGAAATTAAAACATACTGTATTGGGTGTATTGTGACATTTTTAACACCCTGAAAGCGTACATAATTCTAAAAGGAACAAAAACTCGCTTACTGGAAGCTAGTGGGAAACCAAACAAATCTTGTGATTATGGATAAGCAGATAACACAGCAATTCTNAAACTCGCTTACTGGAAGCTAGTGGGAAACCAAACAAATCTTGTGATTATGGATAAGCAGATAACACAGCAATTCTGCTGATATGTTAATCGATGCCACTGAATGCGCTCAGCTCTCTGTNAAAACTCGCTTACTGGAAGCTAGTGGGAAACCAAACAAATCTTGTGATTATGGATAAGCAGATAACACAGCAATTCTCCTGATATGTTAATCGATGCCACTGAATGCGCTCAGCTCTCTGCCTGGTCGGCGTGATCTACGAACGCGCCAATCCCCCTCCAGTCATAACTAGAGTCCCGGAATTTTTACGAATTCATTTGAGGACAAACTGGACTCAAAACACACGCACATTTGACTTTATTTTCCAATGGTATCTCGGTTTGCAAGACACGCCCTGGATGAATTTGAGCCAATAACTAACCTGCAAGAAAGCAAGGACCGAATCCAGTGCTACCAGATCTATGGTAAAGCTGGAGCATCAGCCAATGAACAACTAGCTAAGGCTCGGGTACACAAAGGATTGTGGAATCTAGCTTGTTGCTAAATTAATCCACGAAATTTCCGCGTATTTAGTCATAACTAAGGTTAGTGACTTTTCGCGTAAAAATCGGAGCACACAATATACTTCAATACTATATACACACCTCAGCTGTTGTTATACCTCTATTTGCTGCTGGTGCCGTGTCCGCCTTTGACCCAGCCACTCAGGACTAAGTAACTCCGACACTGAACCTTCGTGATCGTGCGCAAGCGGTTAACACGGGTCAGAACATTTTCTAGCCAATCAAAGAAGCTGGACGATCCTACAGTGCTTTGAACTGTATCTTGTCTCGAAATCTTTTCGCGAAATGTCACTGCCCCTAGTCATAACTAGTGGGTAACTAATTCCTCAGTTATTACAGACGTGAAGGTAAAGGGAAATATTTTATGTGCGCAGTTTTTTTGACCACAGAGTAGATAATATTACAGAAGTGAAGCGGCGTAGCGGTTCCTTTGACGTGCGCTTATCCATTATTCTCTGATTGGCCGTGGTGTGCTGTGAAAGATCCCTTACTGGCTGGGCTGCCGACTGGCGAGTAACTCACGAGGCGGCGTCGATTGGCGCCG
The DNA here is from genome assembly GCA_002778355.1 of Clitarchus hookeri. Lineage (NCBI taxonomy): Eukaryota > Metazoa > Arthropoda > Insecta > Phasmatodea > Phasmatidae > Clitarchus > Clitarchus hookeri. The sequence continues at coordinate 139,776 of NQII01001705.1, read as the reverse complement.
GCCAGTGCTGGCGTGTACGGCTGGAGTTCGCGATTCTTACGCACCGTACTCTGCGGTCCGGGTGGAAGAGCTCAGGCGTCGACGACTCGCACGCCGAGCGAAAGCGCAGTTCGCTTGTCGCTCAGCCTGTACTTGAAAGAAGCAGGGGGGAAGGAGGGCTGGGGGAGGAGGGTGCCGTGAGAGGATGCGTGGGTTCGCTTGCAGTGCGTCCTAACTGCCGCCGGTCACGCCACCTAGGCGGTCGACCTGGGCATTAAGTCAGCATAAACGCGTGCGCGCGCGCCGGTGTTGTTGCCCCTGGACGACCGGCCCCAGGGTTACCAGCGCACAACGTCTATCGCACACACGCGATAATTATTCCGCCTGTGCGGTAACTCTCGTGCACAAACAACAAGTTTGGGTTTATAGTGAGATAAAAGAATTCCCATAGGTAAAGACAGTGGCGTATCGCGGGAAAAGTTTAGTGTCCCTGGGTTTCAATGTACCGTTCACGCTTCAGTAAATTAACTTCAATCATTGCTTACCGTGTGTGACGAAACTATACTAGATTATTCACGGGTTTTTTTTCACACTNAGTAAATTAACTTCAATCATTGCTTACCGTGTGTGACGAAACTATACTAGATTATTCACGGGTTTTTTTTCACACTTTTTTAATCAAACCTTTCAAAAATCACCTAAAAATGTAATGTATCACAATGAATTTATTTATGCGTTAGCATAAATTACAGAATAAAAACCATTTGACTTGAAAATGAATATAAAATATACTAAATTATAAAACTTCTTATATAATTTATATGAATAAAATTACAGAGGAAATAATTGTGTTGGTAATGCCTAGTAGGTAATCGTTCTCATGCAAAATATGATTACACTTGAGTGCGCACGTATGCGGTGCGTTGCCCCTTTGGTGTAATTTTCTAGACTAGGTTAATTAAGCTTTGTTTGCACTAGGCGGAAGAATATACTGGAAGAAGAATTTTTAGCAGGACTTCAGAAAAGTTGGAAGTAACNAGTAAATTAACTTCAATCATTGCTTACCGTGTGTGACGAAACTATACTAGATTATTCACGGGTTTTTTTTCACACTATTTTAATCAAACCTTTCAAAAATCACCTAAAAATGTAATGTATCACAAGNTTCAATGTACCGTTCACGCTTCAGTAAATTAACTTCAATCATTGCTTACCGTGTGTGACGAAACTATACTAGATTATTCACGGGTTTTTTTTCACACTATTTTAATCAAACCTTTCAAAAATCACCTAAAAATGTAATGTATCACAATGAATTTATTTATGCGTTAGCATAAAAATGTCTTATTTTTGGTAAACTGAACTTTTACTTATATTTTATATGAAAATTATAAAACTTCTTATATAATTAATATGAATAAAATTACAGAGGAAATAATTGTGTTGGTAACGCCTAGTAGGTAATCGTTCTCATGCAAAATATGATTACACTGAGTGCGCACGAATGTGGTGCGTTGTCCCTTTGGTGTAATTTTCTAGACTCGGTTATGCTTTGTTTGCACTAGGCGGAAGAATATACTGGAAGAAGAATTTTTAGCAGGACTTCAGAAAAGTTGGAAGTAACCGTGAATAGACTACGCTGTCCCATTTGTCTGGGCCAATGAAAATTCCGACACTAAGAGAGAACCTTTACGATTAGTTTGAAAAATGCCAATCCAATCAGAAATGCATCGTCCAATCATACTCGTAAAAGGATCAGTCCGCTGCAATGTTTTGGAAGAATGTTGGGTAAAAAAATGTTTGTAATTTTCTAGTGTCTGAAGTCATAGGTTATCGTATACACTTTAGGAGGAAAATTCGGTTCAGACGAGACCGTCGTGTTTTGTTAGTCTCCCGGTTATTAATTCACTACTCTTGTATCAAAATGCTTGGGTCCATAGAACAGCACAACCACTTTATTATAGCAACTACAATGAGCTACGCATAGTTTGTTTAATTTTTTTTCTCTGGGCATATTTAGGTGTCGAATTCAGCTGCTAAAATAAAGTAATATTTGTATGGCCTCAGGCCCACCAGAAAATTCAAGGACATATTTTCCAAGGCAAACACAAAATAATTTTTTTTACATAACAAAGAAATGGCTGTTCTTAGTCTTAGAGGAGAGTTCAGGGTACCAAATATGGCATAATATGGTGTAAATATTNGCGGGACTTCCCGGGGTTATTTCTCAGGGTGTGAATACAGCGCAATTCCTATCCCATGTACCCGTCACGCGTCACTTTTATCAAAATGCTTGGGTCCATAGAACAGCACAACCACTTTATTATAGCAACTACAATGAGCTACGCATAGTTTGTTTAATNACAACCACTTTATTATAGCAACTACAATGAGCTACGCATAGTTTGTTTAATTTTTTTTTCTCTGGGCATATTTAGGTGTCGAATTCAGCTGCTAAAATAAAGTAATATTTGTATGGCCTCAGGCCCACCAGAAAATTCACGGACATATTTTCCAAGGCAAACACAAAATAATTTTTTTTACACAACAAAGAAATGGCTGTTCTTAGTCTTAGAGGAGAGTTCAGGGTACCAAATATGGCATAATATGGTGTAAATATTTGTATCACGCAACTTGTAGATGTGTAAGCTGTTTACAGGAGTTCCGTTGTTGCTGACAATCTGCTATGTTAGTTACTCTAACTAGCGATGGTACCTAGCATTACACTCACTAGAGTTTTGGTCTTACGTTACAGATGCGATCTGAAACATCCAAACAATAAAGCTAGTGATTCCTGTAATTGTCAGCTTGTGTAGCCTGATTTCTGCCATAAAAAAATATTTGCAGCTAGAACTTGCAAACCTGTTATGCGCATACTTGCGCAAATACCTCGAGTGTATGCCTAAAGTAGAGTATGTCAGAGTGATAATTTTGTTTCCCCACAAGAACAGTTTGTAAATCCGCCATTTGGCACGAATTAATTAATGAACATCGGGTCTGTAGCCAGTTGGTTTGGAATCCATCGCGAATTTCTCACCGTCTTGGGTTATTACGTGTGTATGTATACTTCGTAAAACTCAAAATTTTTTAATTTTTCTTTGTAATTACTATGCTACCTAATTTAGATAAAGAAGTCTTCTTATGTTACAGTTTCAATTCACATGTGAAGTAATGGACCTTTTCATGTCATCCATTAATTTAATCTGCGTTTTCTTAATGTTTATATTAATTCATGTAATAATGCTACACTGGTTGAGCGTAAGAAAAATGCATTTACACTTTCGACGTTAATGACATAAGTAAAATAAATAAATTCGGTTTATGAGAATTCCTGTGTGTATTGTACGACAATTACGGTTAGCTGGTAGGATAATTGTAGCGGAAAATGTTGGCAAAAATTGCCGGGAGGCCCTCGTAGGAAAGGGAACAGCATGTTTGTTGCTAGGCCGTATAGTCTGCGCAGCAACTACAAATACCAAGAATAAACTTTAACAAGTGGCAAGAAGTTCTCTCGATAGCCAAGAGTCAGCGTTGTTGGCAAAATACGATTATCGTCAACTGTTGGCGACAGCAATGAACTGCGAGAGTCGCCCGCTACTCTGCACTCATCCACTTATTTATTTCTCCTCGCCCTTCCTCCACCCCAGCAATGAACATAATTGATGTGCAGCGACACCAGACGGCATTATTACCGTAATTACTTAGGTGCTTGGGTTTTTGTGCAACGCTAAAACATCACACTGCTGATAATTCCTATATCTATGCTGGAATGGCAGGACATTATTTTGCTGTATTACTGGTACCGTGCAAAAGGAAAGTACTGCTTTTTAAAGAAGATCTCTGCCAATCTATAAACATTTGTTTCATTTACAATTTTTTCCAAATTTTTATTGCCGTTTTGGTCAACACGTCTATTTGGTAAACAAGACAACTTGTATTTTTCGTACTTGTTTAGGAATGTTGCATGCTAGGACGATGTTTGGGGNTAGGACGATATTTGGGAAGGAAACATGTTCTGGCTCGACGTCGCACGGTTAAACCACGGAGTATTCAAGTGAGTGAGTCAAGATATTTGGGTGGCTCTTAACTTCGAGGTCGTGAGAGCCAATGAGGGTGAAGCGAGGTGAGTATGGAGCAGCGCCGGAATGAAAGGGCGAGGGGAACGGGGGATCCCCGCCCAGCCACCGCAGACCCACAGAGTATTTAAGAATACATAGGAGAAACAGCGGCTTAAGGGTCCCGCTGGAGCTTTTTCCGGTGTTTGAGGTCGAGAAGCGCGGGAGCGATAAGGGCGACATTGCCACGCGCATCAAGTGCGTCATCGCCGCTAAGCGCAAGGCTCTGAACAGACTTGCAGTGTTCTCGTCGCACTGCGCGTACCTATGGGTAGGGCCAGTGATTTTTCGCGTCNCAGCGGCTTAAGGGTCCCGCTGGAGCTTTTTCCGGTGTTTGAGGTCGAGAAGTGTGGGAGCGATAAGGGCGACATTGCCACGCGCATCAAGTGCGTCATCGCCGCTAAGCGCAAGGCTCCGAACAGACGTGCAGTGTTCTCGTCGCACTGCGCGTACCTATGGGTAGCGCCAGTGACTTTTCGCGTAAAAATCGGAGCACACAGTAGACTTCAATACTATATACACACCTCAGCTGTTGTTATACCTCCATTTGCTGCTGGTGCCGTGTCCGTCTTTGACCAAGCCACTCAGGACTAAGTAACTCCGACACTGACCCTTCGTGATTCGTGCGCAAGCGGTTAACACGGGTCAGAACATTTTTTTTAGCCAATCAAAGAAGCTGGACGACCCTACAGTGCTTTGAACTGTATCTTGTCTCGAAATCTTTTCGCGAAATGTCACTGCCCCTACCTATGGAACTTTCAGCGGTGACCCTGTTATTTTATTGGTGGAAAGTCTTTAGGAAGGTTCAGTGCAGGGCCCTTGAGTAGTTTCATCTGTATCTTATACACATATTTTGAGATATAGTACTTTGAAAAAGTTTTTAGCCGTTTTGAAGTACTCTGAAATGGCGTTTCAAAACGTGCGTGACATTTTGAAAGTTCTCAACAGCCCTCGCCTGAAGTGTGTTCCTTTCTTAGATCAGCACATTGGACGCACGTTAAGTAGTTTCGTGGGAAAACGCGCGTTTCAAACACTCTGCAATCACCAGGTAGGCGGGATCCTTAAACCGCGAATTACAGTCGCAAACGCCAGAAATATGGCGTCACTAGCCAACAACGCCAGGTAACTTATTTGCCAACTGGCAGCCCAACAGATAAGAAACCTTTCGCAGGAAGCAGTAACCATAGCCAATGAGACACAAGGACCTCCCGAGAGCGAATGGGTACGCTCACATCAAAAGAAGTGCGACGCAGTTTCGCCTCAATGTACTTACCTTCTCTGTTGTTAAAAGCGAGAAGAACCCAAGACAATGTGGCCTTCGAGGTAACAGAGGCCCAGGACCAGCTGAACAACCATTCGGTGCTCATGTAAAGTAATGCGTTAAGTACGATTTTTTATAACTTGACAAATACAGTGCACCCTACTTAAAAAAAATATTTTGAAAATATATTCTAACACGGATGTTTTGAGCAGTTTTTAAAACTTTATTGATACTGCAGCTTTCATTATACTGAAAATATTATTTACAAAGTCATAGTTGTTACGGGCTGTTCCCGGTAAAGTGAGCACTTTTGAGGCCCTAATTACTTTTTCCTTTCAGCCATTTCTTAACCTTTAACAACCTTTTTAAAATAAATATTGCCAAGCAACTAATAAGCACAGTGTGTTTCATTCCACCGCACTCGGAAGTTAACGTCTACCGCTAACATAAAATATATTTATCGACTGTTATTCCAAATGAGAGGACTTTCAAAAGAGCTCACTTAACCGCGAATATCCTACACCTATAGGCGAGACTGCAATCGTGCAATAAGTACTATAATCGCTATAATAGAGGCAGGAAATTTGCTCGTTCAGATTACTGCCCGAACGTATTACGAAAACGTCGTAAATGTTAGTTTTTATTAGATAAAGTTGTTTTATAACTCTGTTGCATATTAATTGTATTTTAATTCAAGTGAACGACTACTTGACAAAAAAACATTTTTACTGACTCCTGCTTTGACTTTGCTTAAAGTGGAGGAAAATACTACTGTAATGCTTTACAACGTCGCAGCTAAATGCCTTTTTACAGCAGTGTTTATAATAATTGCTCAAAATTGCTACCACCGACAGTAATGCAAGCTTGGTAGCGTCGGTGGAGTGATTGGCGAACAGATTCAAATACGCCGGGTATTTCACGCACGCCACCATTGTCAGCCAATCACGCCGTATGTAGAGGTCGCCAAGCATGCGCGACTGTTGGGGGATGCATTTCCAGCAACTGTTTTAACATTTTCCGTACGGAATCACTCGTTAAGTATGCTGCTAATGAACATTTTATGTTTCCGTTAATGCGTTATGTTTTAGTGTTTGTGCTTCAACGCGTCACTTCCGCCCATATATTCCTATACAATAATTGTTTGTTTTAGTGAGCTCCACCGCCCTTCAATGTTTGTCCCATGATTTTAGAATCATCCTGTATACGGTTTATGTTGTTGAGTGTCCGCCATTTTGCTGAAGTTCGTGGATACGGGTCAGTATAGTACGAACATTTCTTGAGGTCCAGTACAAACACGGTCCTTGCAGTTTTACAAACGAGTAGTTTTACAAGCGAAATCTTTGTACTTTTACAAGCATTCGCAAAATTACAAACAATTTCGTAGTAAAATTTACACATTTTTTTTACAGTGTGGTGCAGCCTTTTCGCAGCCTGACAGTGGCTACTTACGGCCATGTCACACGGCTACATATTCCGTACAAGGATGCGCTAAGAATGCCAGCGAGTTTTAGGTTCGGTTCACAGACCAAGAAAGTATGCTCGGGGCATGGGACATAACAGTAAAACAATCATACGACCAAAAACCTTGTGCGAAAATATTTGAAAATTGAACATTTATATATTATTTCTAGGAAATTGAATTTTGCGACGAGTCTGGAATCAGTTGGCAGTGTTGGTAAATAATGTTTTAATGTTTTGGTTGTCTTTACACATACAAAATTGGTTTTAGTAACAGATTTTGATATTGCGTTGGAAATGGAAAGGTTTTTTAAATAATTTGCACTTTTGCTTTTGTTAAAAAAATTTCCTTTGGCCATTGCAAATATACGGATAACCTTTAAAAATTTCTGATATTACACTTTTACATGTTCTTTCCTCTACATTTATACCTTGGGACATTTCTTCGTTTATTCAGAACTAGCTGCGCCTGCGGCTCCGCTCGCGTGGACTACAAAATTATTGTTTAGGGTTTTTTTTAATAAAGTTTAATTTTACTTAGTGTTAATCTTCTATACATATTACATATAAAACTCAACGTCTGTCTATCTGTCTGCCAGTGCGCTTATCACTCGAGAACCACTTATCCGCTTAATTTTTTTTTATTCATAGCCATGTTCTCTGGCCAGTTTTTAGTATGTATTTTGTTAAGTAAAGTAACTTAAGGAATAAGCAGTGACAATAATAGTGAATCAAATAGGAAAAAAGTTTGCCGCCAGGGCGCTCTCTTGCAATGCGCTGTCTAAACCGTTGAAGATGGAACATATCATGTAGTAAAGAATTGTGTAGAATAAAAATACCAAAAAAAAACTCTGCGGTAGCATATATCTATCTATAACAGAGAAATACTAATAAGCGTTGTGGTGGTGTGCAATTATAATATATTATATAAAGTTTCCCTGATGTAGTCATTGTTAACGGTTGAATCTGCTATGTTATCTGGTATTGGTAGGCTCATGCTTTTTATACTTTTTCCTGACAATGTCTGCACTTGCTTTTCAATTTCAATGAGTGCAAGGTGAAAAACTTCGTCACTGAATGTCGCTTGTGAATTAAATTGTAAAAACACCTATTAGTATTTCTCTGTTATAAATAGATATATGCTACCGCGGAGGTTTTTTTAGGTATTTTATTCCACAAAATTCTTTACTACATGATATTGTTCCATATTTAACGGTTTAGACAGCGCATTGCAAGAGAGCGCGCTGGCAGCAAACCTTTTTCCTATTTGATTCACTATTATCGTCACTGCTTATTCCTTAAGTTAATTTACGTAACAAAATTTATACTAAAACCTGGCCAAAGAACATAGCTATGAATAAAAAGAAACACGTAAATCGGATACGTGGTTCTCGAGTGATAAGCGCACTAACATACAGACAGACGTTGAGTTTTGTAATATGTACATATAAGAGTCCTTCCATTTTAAATAAACAACATTGTCGATAATTTTGTATTCTGCTCTGATTGGCTGTTGCCCCATGCGACTGCACAAGAAATGAAATATTACAATTTCCTTCAAACACTATGTCAGTCAAGGGGTGTAGCCAAAGAGGGAGGGGGGATATCGGGACACATCCTCCCTTTCAGTACCTCTCGTGCACACGACCTTTGAAGTTGTGAACCAACCGCCCGCTTACCTGGCGCTGGAACTGCATTGCAGTGTTTGAAATGCTCATTTCCCTTCGAAGCTATAAAACGTGCGTCCAATTTGCTGGTTTATGAAAAGAACACACACTTCAGAGGAGGACCGCCGAGAGCCTTCAACACGTCGCGCTCATTAGAAACACAGTTTCAGCTCATTAGAAACACAGTCTCACAGCACTCCAACATAGCTAAATATGGCTTTTTCAAAACTCTGTATCTCAAAATATACTCGTCAGATACATACAATACTACTGTCACTCCCGGATTTTCGCAAGTAGGAATCGTGCCGGACGACGCCTCTGGTCAGAGGGGTTTTCTCGGAGATTTCCCGTTTCTCCCGCACTTGCATTCCGGCGCTGCTCATTTCTCACCTCATTTCACCTTCATCGACTCTGAAGACCTCGATGTTAAGAGCCGCCCAAATCCCGCAACTCAACTCATCTACTCAAGAGTCGTGCATTGAACCTCGCTACTGATTCTCCACCAATAACATTATAGGGTCACTGCTTAAAGTCGCACAGGAACACGTAGCATGGCAACACTGCGCGCTAGTTTGGAGCCATATGCGCGTAGCGGCGATGGCGCACTTGATGCGTGTAAGTGTCGCCCTTATCGCTCTTGCACTTCTGGGCTTCAAATGCGAAAGTAGCTGCAGGCGACCATCTTAAGGTTCGGCCTCACCCCTTTTGAAGAAATTCGTCGATTTCGCGTCATAATTTCGGATCCATAGTAATTACTGACAACGTACCATTATAGAAAATTTACATTTAACGATTTGATTAATATTTTTGAACGTAATTTTAATTGCATGTTATCTGCTTGTTGTAAAAAGTCGAACACTAATTCATATTATATCATTAAGTTCTCGCCTTTTTGCAAGCAGGGAAATAACACACAGTGAAGATTAGATACAAACGAATCAGACAACTTGTAAATTGTAAAATTTATATAATGAAACATTTCCAGTAATACCTCTGAAACTGAAATTATGACACGAAAACGACGAATATCTGTAAAAGGGGTGAAGCCGAGTCTTAAGTAACCTCGCCTTCACTTTTTCTTTTCCTTCGCAGCTTTGAGACTGGAAGTCGATGTTTGAAATGGCTGAACCAACTTGTTCCCGGAATAACCGGGCGCTGTAAATGGTTGATGGCACCGCGAAGTGCCCTTCGCCACCATCTACCTTGATCATGTTGCAAAGTGATGTAACTTGCGGGAGTTGTGGTTGTAGTTAGCGTCCTCTCATCACTCTGAGGAGCAACGAAAATATTCCGTGGTTCCAGGTAATACCACAGAATATAGGCTGTTCACGGTAAAGTGAGCCCTTTTAACGCCCTAGTTACATTTTCCTTTCAGCCATTTGTTTTCTCTTTTAACCACCTTTTAAAATAAATATCGACTTGTATGTAATCAACACAGTGTATATATATATATACACACTCTATCCCACTCCGAAGTTAACTTTTAAGGCTAAAATAAATATGNCCATTTGTTTTCTCTTTTAACCACCTTTTAAAATAAATATCGACTTGTATGTAATCAACACAGTGTATATATATATACACACTCTATCCCACTCCGAAGTTAACTTTTAAGGCTAAAATAAATATACTTATTGGTAGGGGCAGTGATATTTCGCGATAAGATTTCGAGACAAGATACAGTCCAAAGCACTGTAGGGTCGTCTAATTTCTTTGATTGGCTAAAAAAATGTTCTGGCCCGTGTTTACCGTTTGTGCACGAATCTTGAAGGTTCAGTGTCGGAGTTACTTAGTCCTGAGTGGCTTGGTCAAAGACGTACACGGAACCAGCAGCCAACGGAGGTATAACAACAGCTGAGGTGTGTATATAGTATTGAAGTCTACTGTGTGCTCCGATTTTTTACGCGAAAAGTTACTGGCCCTACTAATTGGCTATTATTCCAAATAAGAGCGCTTCCAAAAGTGCTCACTTTACCGTGAATAGCCTATACTCAAAAAATATCGAAGTGGAACAGTGGCATATACCTTGAAGTACAGCCGCACGCACCAGCAAAATGCCGTCACTGACCAACAAAATGTCGGGGCGCTTTTGCCAGTAGACGCCTGGTATACGAGCCGGTAGATCTTCCACAGCACGCAGTAGCCAATCAGACACAAGGTCCGTTCCAAAGTCTCGCGCAGCCAATCAGTGAATTGGCACAGGCCCATCAAAGGAAGAGCGAAGCCATTTATTCTGTCTTGGTACTTAAGGTAACCAGTAACGAAGTTCACAGCTTGGATATGACCTCAAAGGTCAGCGAATATAATATGGTGGTAACTGAGTACCGTACACAATAAACACCATAAATATACTGAGGTATGTCAACCTGTACACGTTTTTGCGCACCGATAGCGGGAGTGTTAAACGACCGTAACGTGTAACGGAGGTTAGAAAAGTGATTGAGAGGGGGNCATGCCCATTAACGCCGGTCGAATGCGTGTCTTCAACCTGCCGTAAATTTACAAATGAGATTGCAATGATTGGTAAATTGACGGAGGCGAGCAGGAATGGGCGTTCGCATCACAGCGCATGGATGCACAGTAATTCCCCCCCCCTCCCCATCCCCTAGAACTTACTTATTTTTGTGTTCACTCTTGTAGATACAGAAGATCACATTTTATAAATGTACGTTATTTGTTCGCTGGTCAGGATTATACTTGTATGGACAACGACAGGACGATTCATGATGTTACAAGATTTGGCAAACAGCTAACGAGATTATGTCAAAACCATTTCTGGGAATTCGACACATTCCGAGGGCCGCTGAAGCTAGGCCTGGAAAAGTTTTATTTTATTTAAACGTTGGTAGCTGTTGAATTGAGTTGAGATATTTGGGCGGCTCTTAACAATGAGGTCTTGAGAGCCAATGAAGGGGAAATGAGGCGATAATTGAGCAGCGCCGGAATGCAAGGACGGGTAAAACGGGAGATCCCCGAGAAAACCCGACGATCAGCGGCATCTTCCGGTACGATTCACACTTGCGAAAATCCGAGGGCGGCCCGGCCGGGGATTGAATCCAGTTCGCCTTGGTGGGAGGCGAGCAGGCTAACCGCTCAGCCACCGCGACCCCTTGGTAGCTGTTGCTAACAATAAAAAAGGCTGTTCGCTGTTAATTGAACACTTTTGGAGACCTTGCTGGGGATGTACTTTTTGACCATCCGCCATACGTACAAATTAACAGTGCAATGGATCGGTTCACTCAATTCATTCGCCGATAATCTGACACTGTGATTTTGTTTGGAATGTAAATACGTTTATCGAAAGCCTGTTCTTACAGTTACGTGTATAAAACAAACAAAAACGAAATGGTATAGAGACATTGGCCACAGTAACAAATGAAGGCACCTTCAATACACCGTAAGCACATGAAACTAGTTGTCAAAGATATTTTCGTAACACTACAAATAAATTGAAGTGAATTGTAATGGGCTTAAAGTTAAATATAAATAAGTTTCTGTGTTTTCTTAAATAATGTGTTGTAAATATAGAATATTTCAGCTGTAGAGTTACAAGAAATTTTTTGGCAAGTAGTTTCCAAAAAAAATTTTGTAAGAAGTAAAAAAAAAATTACTGTGTAGGCTTTGTTTTTGTTTATATAGGCATTTCATGTTAAAGTGAGTACTTTTGGGACCATAGTTACTCATCAAAAAAATATNCTTTGTTTTTGTTTATATAGGCATTTCATGTTAAAGTGAGTACTTTTGGGACCATAGTTACTCATCAAAAAAATATCTTTTCCACAACACCTGAAGTTGTGAATTAAAGTTTGTCTGAAATGTATATTAAGCCCGGTTTAACACGGGATGACGTCATGCAGGAAGGCGCATGCGCAAACTTGACTGACGACACGCACCGAGCGGTGACTAACACATTCGACAACGTCTGAAATTACCTCCGTTTTTGAGAAACGTCTCGGTACCAAGNCTTTGTTTTTGTTTATATAGGCATTTCATGTTAAAGTGAGTACTTTTGGGACCATAGTTACTCATCAAAAAAATATATTTTCCACAACACCTGAAGTTGTGAATTAAAGTTTGTCTGAAATGTATATTAAGCCCGGTTTAACACGGGATGACGTCATGCAGGAAGGCGCATGCGCAAACTTGACTGACGACTCGCACCGAGCGGTGACTAACACATTCGACAACGTCTGAAATTACCTCCGTTTTTGAGAAACGTCTCGGTACCAAGNACGCACCGAGCGGTGACTAACACATTCGACAACGTCTGAAATTACCTCCGTTTTTGAGAAACGTCTCGGTACCAAGTTATGTCAGTGGAATGATGTATAAAGGATCTGCGCAATTACTTCTGTGGCGTCTAACCTGTAACCAAAATTATGACGTGAAACGACGTGGTATCTGCTAAACAAATGCACTACACGATAAAGTGAACGCTTTTGATTAAAATAAACCATTGAAAGAAATCACTCTCCGCAGTTGCATGTATACGGCTGTACACACCAGCACGAAGGCTCTAATTAAGTTGGCAGAAAATTCATAAAAATCGTTCTATCACAGAATAGATATCTACATAAGCATGCAGAAACGAAATAGCGTAGCGGTTCCTTTCATGTAAGGGTACCAGATGGCTCGATGGCCGCGCGAAACTACGGAAACAGGCATTGTGTCTGATTGGCTATTGCACGTCATGGAAGGAATGCTTCCTATTGTTTGGGCTTCCATCTTGTTAAGTTGGCGTTCAGGAACTGATTGGTGAACGACGTTCCGTCAAATTGCTGGCGAGGCAATTTTACTTGCGTGTGCGATTGGAGTTCGCAACACATACCAACATTCCCCCCTCTGCAATCCTAAGTACTTTCTGGTTATTTTGAAAGTGGAATATGTAAATTGATGTATATAGCCTATTCGTGGTTTCTCCACACTTTTTGAATTAAACCTTTGAAAAAATACCCCAAGCATGACGTATTTGGTTGTTTCATAAATATGCCGTGTATCACAGCCGTTTTATACTTGTGTTGATATACGTTATTTTTTACTGTGTTGAGGATTTGTTCATATTTTATCTATAAATTAGAATATTAAATTCATAATTAATACATATATATATATATAAATGAGTGACACGATAGGTGTGTTAGTAATTCCCAGTACTAAATATTTCCTATGCAGAATATTATTAAGCTAAGTGCGAACGAATGCGGTGCGCGGTCCCTTTGGTGTAATTCGCTAGACTCGGCTAAGCTTTGTTTGCACGAGGCGGAGGAATACCCTAAAAATAAAACTCTAGCAGTGCTTCAAAAAAGTTGGAAGTTATCGTGAATTGAGTATACTGTAAATCTAAGGTGTTTTGTTTTATACACATATGAGCATGAATTTGCATATTATTAATACGTTTACCTTCCTAAAAATTTCTTGATTTGCACTTGTATGACGCATTAATAAAGTAAAGAGGTTCATAGCAAAGTTAATTTTACATATAGCGGAAGGATACAAAATGAGAAGGGAACGTAGGTAGTAAGCAGTGCTTTATAAAGTGCTCAATTAACCTTGAACTGCCTATATTTAAGGTCACGACGGACACTTGGTATATATATCTCGATGCAATATTACTTCACCGAAACATGCGATCCTCGAAATAGACGTTAAGTATCTCAGCAACGGCTTGGCGATATTCTCTGTTGGAATAATTCTGACAGTTGTGTAAAATTAGCTGCCGAACGAGTTTCGCGGATTTTCCGAGCTTCTTAAGCCGACCAATCGCCCGATGTTTGAAATGCGTTGCAGCATCTTTCAAACATTCAAACTGTCAACATTATAACACACGATAAATCGCAAATATACGTTTTATCATGTTGGCAGACGTTGCATATGAAGTCTCAAGCTTATTTTAGCTTTATTTATGTGGTAGTCTACGTTTTCTGGACAATATATTTTTCTTGCATTTGACTTCGAAATTATATCATATCACAGACGCAATCAACAAATCTTAATCGTGTAAACAAAATAATTATTTTTAACATGGAAATACTTTTAAAATACATACCTGAGAAATTTATTAACAAATGTTATCGCCACACAGGCAAGGGAAGTTATAGCTACCGTCACCAGAATTAAAAATGGAAACGAAATGTGTATTTCTAAAGTAATTATTTAAAAGAGAAAATACAAGTAACTGTATGTTGTAAATATATATATATATNCGAAATGTGTATTTCTAAAGTAATTATTTAAAAGAGAAAATACAAGTAACTGTATGTTGTAAATATATATATATATGTATATATATAAGTTGCATATACACAAAAAAGGTTTTTATTTGTTAGCTCTATAACCTTTCAACTATCTAAACAGTAAACTATTTATATATGTTTTACAAAATGCTTTGGAAACTAATTGCGAAATATTTTTTTTATACTCTTACTACACGTAAAATATTACATCTTTACAGCTCACGGTTTTATGAATTGTACAAAATTTNCGAAATGTGTATTTCTAAAGTAATTATTTAAAAGAGAAAATACAAGTAACTGTATGTTGTAAATATATATATATATATATGTATATATATAAGTTGCATATACACAAAAAAGGTTTTTATTTGTTAGCTCTATAACCTTTCAACTATCTAAACAGTAAACTATTTATATATGTTTTACAAAATGCTTTGGAAACTAATTGCGAAAGATTTTTTTTATACTCTTACTACACGTAAAATATTACATCTTTACAGCTCACGGTTTTATGAATTGTACAAAATTTTNATTTTTTTTATACTCTTACTACACGTAAAATATTACATCTTTACAGCTCACGGTTTTATGAATTGTACAAAATTTTTATGTATCTCCGTATTTATTGTCTTGTTAGAATTCAACTTCTGCAGTTTTTTACACATTTCGCACTGAAGTGTTTCAAAATTTGCTGAAACGTACGTGGCGTGTTACAGAATTAATTTTGGGAACTAGCTTCCAAAGAGTCGTTTGTCGAAGAACAAACTAATATTTGCACTTCACTTTAAGTTTCTTCGGTAAAACCCTGTTTGAGTTGCCGAAGCCTGCTGCTGGCTTATGCAAACGTGTGTGTAATATCGCGTCAGCGGATTTTCTGTGTGGCGAGCACTGCAAACCGCACTCAAACACCAAAAAAAAAATATACTGTAGGATGTTCACGGTAAATTTAGCTGTTTTGAAATCAAACTTTGGGAAATTTCGCTGTTGCTGCCTGCGTGTATTTTAACGGGTACTCTGACTGGCGAGCGCCCAGTCAAGTTGATAACAACGGGGAGAAAGAAGTTCCCTGTCTTAACATTGGAATAATATTGTTAGGCAAACATTTGTGAATACTGACATTATTTATTTTGCTTCCTGTTTTTTTTAAGTATAGGAATTAGCAAATTTGTAAAATATTTACTTTTATTATAATAATTTTACAGTTTCACTAGACCTATCCAAGAATAAGGTTTTGAGGACCGCTACAATGTTAATTTTACGTATGATGGAAGAATATACAATATGCACACAAGTGGATCTTAAGCAGGGCTTTCTAAAGTGTTTAGTTTACCATGAACATCCTACAGAAGCTTGTCATAGTACCTGTACATTTACCTGGAGCCATTTTGGAAAAACTATGGAAAACCAAAATATGGATGGCTGGGCTGGGGATCGAATCCGGGCCCTTCCCCTTGAAAGTCTAGCGTGTTACGCCATCTCGCCAGGAAGAAAAATGTATAGTCAGTGACTTAGCGTGGCTGTGTGGCAGTTCTTCCTAGGGCTTTTAAGGGGAACGCCTCATTAATTGCACAATCCGTAGAAGAAAGATAATAGATTTGATTGGTCGAGGTCGCTTGTCGATATACTTTGTGTTTTATTTTCGAAGGGTTGCCATATTAACGCCGAATTTTAGTAACGAACTTCCATTCTAGATTAATGAATAGCAGGAGTATTTAAATTTAAACGCCAGGTTACACGCAGATAAGAACTGGAAAAAATAGTAACTAAAAATTGAAGTAGTTAACTGGTTCATTAGTTTGAAACAAACATTGGAAAAGTCGGAAAGAATTAAAAGCTGCGCTACTATAGACGCGCGCTGAAGTGAACGCCAGAATGACCAAACATGGCGGGCGATTATACCTAGTCTATACAGCGCACTATAATAAACGACTGCGTCAAAATGCGCATGACTGCAGAAGCAGTAACTGCTCTCCTCTAGAAGGAAACTTGCCTTCGTGTTATCCGTGAAAATTGCGTGGATGAACTTTGTTCACATGCTTGTGTAATCGTTTTCTTCCTCACTNTTGCCTTCGTGTTATCCGTGAAAATTGCGTGGATGAACTTTGTTCACATGCTTGTGTAATCGTTTTCTTCCTCACTCAAACTTATAACGAATGTAATATAACATGAGAGCACATGCTAGTTGCGCAATCACAAGTTCCGAGTCCCAAACTCTTTTTTTCTCTTGCCGATAGTACTTTCAGATCTTCGTAGCTTTGACTGACTATGTACTGTAGCCTTTCCTGTGAAATCGTTGTTTGCCGCGAATACGCGTATCCGGTAAATAAATGTTGTGGAAATACGTCTTCGTTCCAGAAAAGGCATGAAATAATTAATTATCTATGACTGGGGCCAGTGACTTTTCGCGTAAAAATCGGAGCACACAGTAGACTTCAATACTATATACATACACACCTCAGCTGTTGTTATACCTCCATTGGCTGCTGGTGCCGTGTCCGTCTTCGACCAAGCCACTCAGGACTAAGTAACTCCGACACTGTACCTTCGTGATTCGTGCGCAAACGGTTAACACTAGCCAGGACATTTTTTAGTTGGACGACCATACGGTGCTTTGGACTGTATCTTGTCTCGAAATATTTTCGCGAAATATCACTGCCCGTTCTTATAACACTTTTTTTTTTTTTTACTTTTATCATTTTAAGTGTCTTCGTGGAGGAAAAATTCGTGAAAATGGTCAAACATCGCATATTTAAAGCTTGTCTGTGCAACTTCCGTAAGCAGTAAGAGAGAAGTACGAGTATACGGCCGTGGTTTAATCTGTGAGCTTTCATCGCATATAATAAAGTCTCACTACTGCATATCTAATTTTCACAATACAGCATCACGACGGAAACACTTAACACACCTTGCACATAGGAGCGATGAGGCGCCGGTGGCGCGTGTAAGTGTCACCCGTATCGTCCCTCGCTTCTTGACCTTGAACGCGCAGCCTACCTAGCGCTTTTTTTTTCCGCATTTGTGGCTTTTCGTAGATCAACAGTTTAGACGCGCGTTTAATAGTTTCGTAGAAAAACGAGCATTTTCAAACACACTACGCATTCCAAGAGCCAGGTAGGCGGGATACTTAAGTTTATCGCAATGTTCACGTAAATGCGTGGTGTGAAATTTTTAGTGCAGCNTTAGTGCAGTTTCTTTAACCGTGTTTTAATGCAGTTAAAGTGTGATAAAATTAAGAATAAATGTGCTGGTCTGTTAGAAAAACAAATGAGAAAAAAAAACTGCATGCGTCACTGTTTTAATGTGGCGTTGACAGTTCTGCTGCCAAATCGCGAGTCAGTGTTGAGGACATTCGCAGAAGACGAAAATCAGTCCATTTCGCCTTCGTAAACATCGTAAATGATACTCACAGCACTTTGCATCGTGTATACCCCCTCCTCCATTCGCTTCACTCGCGTCACCTAGAAATGGATGAAAAAGGGCGTGGTGGAGGGGGGAGAGGTGCGAGAGAAACTGCCGCCCAGAGCAGGCCAACAAAGAGAATTTCTCGGCAGGCAGTTGGCAGTAAATTAAGGTNGGTGCGAGAGAAACTGCCGCCCAGAGCAGGCCAACAAAGAGAATTTCTCGGCAGGCAGTTGGCAGTAAATTAAGGTGATGAACTGACCACTTTGGCGCGCTTCAGCGGCTCTCAGCGACGTGGATATTAATGACTGTTTAACTCTTACGTCGCTGGGCAGCGGGGTCGTGACCACAAATTTATTAAGAAAGAGAGCGAAAGAGATGGAGCTACGAAAATAGGGTAACTTTTAAACGAAGTACCTACTCACAAAATTTTAACTGACTTTTAATAAAGATCCCCGGGGTAAAAGTACGTATTTAATATGTTTTTGCAGAAGAAAAACTTCAATTTCAATAGTTTACGATGTGTAAATATCATGATTATTCACTCGTTGGACATGTAATATATCACATATTATTACATGCTATTTTTAAGGGAGGCGTAGTGAAAGTTTGTACACAAGTGATTATGAAAATCACAAATCACTATATTTGTGTTGTACATAAAATATATATTTTTTTAGAGTTAAAAATATGTTACTTAAAGACATTTTTATGGACACAACACAGAATTTTTTGTATCAATGGTTATCTCACTATATCTTCTCTTTTTTTGAAACAATCCACTGAAAAACCACCCCACCTTTAACATGTTTGCCTTTGTTTTAAATAAATCATATACAACAAACATTTAGTGCTGTTGTTAACATTGAAGTATTCTAACTTTTGATTAGGTGAAACTTTCATTTACATATTGTCTTATACTATGATAAATACGTAGTATTCGAAATTTATTAAAAACAGTAACGGCATTACATCAAAGAACCAGCTCAGGCCCCGGTGGTACGGGGAAGTACAGGATTTCCTTTCATGTCTGCATTTTAAACCTGCCTCTCGATATCGGCTCAAATATATATTAAAAAAAAAAAAAAAAAAAAANAACATAAATGGTTAGTATAGTAATATATTTAGATATAAATAAGAGAATGAGCTCATGACATCCTGGCGATCCCGGGCACCGTTAGGTACTGAAGCAACACTTGCAACGTTTCCTCGTCGGAGTCTGATACACATTCTTTATTATAAGAAATTATTGCTTTTGAAAGGAAGTCATCGTTTAATGTGCAGACGTTATAAACATGCTAATTAGTTTGTAATAGTTCTTGTTGACTATTTACGTTTAGCAGTCTCGGAAAATGTTGCACGAAAGCCATTTGCTGGAGTTATTATGATGTATAACTATACTTCTGTAGTTAGCAGGCGGCCAGTTTTTAGGGAAAGTTGCGCACTGCCTTTAGGTGGGTACGAGGGTTTGAGCCCTCCAGGAACTATTACTTGGGGACTACGCCCCTCAGGAAATATAGCGTATATTTTAAAAATTTTTTTAATCTTAGCTGTTCTATCTGCTTCTGTTAGCATGCAGTTTCATTAATTTTATTTATTTAAATGCCATATAAAATATCTGTATTATTTGTATTTTCATTTACGCGGTTCCATCCTCTTTCGAGAGCGTACCTCGGGTGCGCAGGAACAAACGTGAAGGTACAGCGTAAATATCTTGACGCTGAATTGGAGTTCGATCCTCTGGCCCGAGGGCGATGTAAAATTAGTTTCTTTTAAAAGCCGAATATGCATGTAGGTATAACGATTTAAATACAAGAACTGCAACTTTATATAATTATTTGTGATACATGAACATTCCGATATGTATCCAAAAATGTGGGTGTTCACTATCTATCCCGTGTTTTGTCTTCGGGTCCTGCGCAACGAATAGTAATTTTTTCCCACTCCCATCTCGAGCCTTCCGAGAACAATTTAAAAGTCGGCGCCCGCGTTACTTCTACTTACACGAAATTAAGTCTTAGTATTTATCAAGTACTAGACCAATTACGTTAAGAATACTCAGTCACCTTCCCCAAAACACACCGAGGGCTTCACATATTCCCCTTCCCCAGATATTCTAGGTGTGTCTAGGTCAAGCTAAGATTTCGTTTTAAGTTCTCAAGAGCAAAAACACATTTATTATGATTTCATACAATTATGGTTACGTTGGCCTAATTAGATGACATATATCTAAAGAAAAGAAAAATTGAAATACTTTAGCTAACTTTTCCGTTATTTCCTCTTGTCAGTATTAGCAAAATGCGACGCAATGTTATATATATTTTTTTAGACGTAAGAAAGAAATGCAATAAAATTTTTTCATTCATAGACGACAGGTTTATTTATTCCTCGGGAAGCTGGAAAAATAAACATTCAGACATAATTATTGTAANTTTATTTATTCCTCGGGAAGCTGGAAAAATAAACATTCAGACATAATTATTGTAATTATATAAATGATTGTATTCTGTTGTGTACATGGTTGGGTATAAAAACGGGTATAACATTCAATTCAATGACATTTAAACAACTCATAAACAGCTGCCTTTTTGAATGTGTGAACGTATGCGAGTATGTAGGCGTATCAGCTTTGTAAGAAACAATGTTAATCCCATATGACTAGGGGCAGTGATATTTCGAGACAAGATACAGTCCAAAGCACTGCAGGGTCGTCCAGCTTCTTTGATTGGTTAAAAAATGTTCTGACCCGTGTTAACCGTTTGCGCACGAATCACGAAGGTTCAGTGTCGGAGTTACTTAGTCCTGAGTGGCTTGGTCGAAGACGGACACGGCACCAGCAGCCAATGGAGGTATAATAACAGCTGAGGTGTGTATATAGTATTGAAGTCTACTGTGTGCTCCGATTTTTTACGCGAAAAGTCACTAGCCCTAGTTATAATTTTTAAATTGAATATAAGTGACAGTGCAATGTGACTAAAAAAATTAAGCACTTTCATGTTAACACGTGCGTATAAAAGGCTTATAATACGTGATATATCTAGGAAACCACCAAACACGTCTTACAGTTGGTGATTTTTCAAAAGTTTGATTCAGAAAGCGTGAAGAAACCGCGAATAGACTATATCTGTTTATTGGCTGGTGTCACGGTGGTAGCAAGTTCTACTCCATTTCATGCAATACGGACAACAAGTGGATAAGTATAAAGACGAAATTAGCGCGGCAGTTCCTTTGACGTGGGCGTACCCATTCTCTGATTGGCTGCGTGAGGCTCTGAGGAGGGACTTTTTGCATGAGTGGCTACTGCGTGCTGTGAAACGTTGCGTATTGGCTGGGTTGCCGGCTGGCGAGTAGGTTAACAGCTGCGGATTGGCGAACGGTATTCCGACATGTCGTTGGCCAATGACAACAAATTTCTGNACGGTATTCCGACATGTCGTTGGCCAATGACAACAAATTTCTGGCGAGTGCGCGTGCGCGGAGTTCGCGGTATGAGTAGCTGACTGGCTGACAGAAGGATAAGTGGCTTCCACATGCAGAACAGCGTGGGCAAGGCGGGAAAAGGACCTGTATCTTAAGCCCGTTTGCCACGATGAAATGTTCCGTAGAGGCTTGGGCAGAAGCTTCCACGAGACATGCTACCCCGAGCCTGCATGCAAGCAGTTATAGAAGGTTCTTTGTAATAACCTATCCAACGATACTTGCTGCCGCGCAAGTAAATACGAGTGCATTTGTTTATGATTTACTTCTGCAACTGTGGTTCAAGAACAATTTTCACTAACAACTTCAGCATTATGTGTTTATGCACAGAGTTTCGTTGTTACAACTGCTACTTTGATGTCAAATAAACAATAATATTTACTTTAATTTTCACACAATATAATCAGTAGACGTTTTCATGGTTTTTTATTTACAATTTATTCGTGTTTAATAGACTTATGTTAATTCTCAAAATAAAATAAACAAAATGACTCTACCACCCTCTCTCTGATTGTTTCAATTTTCAACTTTGTAGGAAACCTTCCAACGAATATTGCACACAACCAATTATGAAAAGAAGCCCATGAAAATGGGCAGTAGTCGGCCAAATCTTCCGTAGAACCATCCCTACAAGGCTTGCATGGAATCTTCCAACAAATCTTCCATCATGGCATACCCTCTTTAGTTCCAGGTTAAGTGGGCACGCACCGAATAGGCAAAAAATATTAGACCGCTATCGTGGCTTAGGTGCAAATATTAGCACGTGGGGAAGGGGGGAAAGGCAATAACTTAATAAAGCAAAACTTTTAAACAATTTCTACGTCTCGCCAGGTCTACCTAGAGCTTGAATTGTGCTACAAAGTGTTTGAAATAGACGTTTTCCGACAAATATATTTATCGTGCGTCCAATATGCTGATCTACGAAGGGAACACACTTCAGACGAGGACTGTTTGGGTGCTCTCAACACGTCAGTTACATTAGAAACACCATTTCAGAGCACTTCAACATAACTTAAAAAAAAAACGGCTCTATCTCAAAATATACGCGTCAGATACATACAAAAATACTCAAAAGGCCCTGCGTTCAACCTTGTCTAAGACTTTCCACCAATCAAATTATGGGGTTTAGGCTTGAAGTCCCGTAGGTACACGCAGCACGACGAGAACACTGCGCGCCAGTTGAGAGCCTTGCGCTTAGTGGCGATCGCTCACTTGATGCGCGTGGCAGTGTCGCCCTTATAGCTCTCGCGCTTCATGCCCCCAAAGGCGGAAAATAGCTCCAGCTAGGTGGGCCCCGTGAAGTGCAGGATTTAAGCCTGCGCTGTTGTTAGCCGGGTGGCCTGGTTACCACAACTCCCAATTTGTGACGTCATGTCATCTGCGGACTACAGATCGCACTTGGGTTAACACCGACCAACTAAATATGGATGTTTACAACTATAAAAATTGAAAAACTATGTATGGGTATTTATCGAAGACTATTCCCAGGAGCGATGTAGTCATCTGAAGATAGAGCTGAAATGCGAGCTTATCGTAAATTAATAGAAAACCAGGGCGGCAACCATAATTATTTCTTTGGAGTAATTTGATGTCAATGACAAACCAAGCAGTTAATAAACACATCTTTATTTCCTCGCATTATCGCCAGTCACCATAAGCCGCACATAAAAATTATTTTTTTTTTAATGTTTACTCTACAGCCGTGATTCCACTTCACCTCCAAAGGAAAATAAATACAATTTTATGTAAACACTTCAGCTCTTCAAGCATGCATGCTTGTCGAAATTATTTTCAGTGGCGAATATGCAGCCACAGTTTGTTGGTGTTTTCNTGTCAATGACAAACCAAGCAGTTAATAAACACATCTTTATTTCCTCGCATTATCGCCAGTCACCATAAGCCGCACATTATTATTTTTTTTTTAATGTTTACTCTACAGCCGTGATTCCACTTCACCTCCAAAGGAAAATAAATACAATTTTATGTAAACACTTCAGCTCTTCAAGCATGCATGCTTGTCGAAATTATTTTCAGTGGCGAATATGCAGCCACAGTTTGTTGGTGTTTTCATGTTACACCCTACTGCATTAAAGTATTAGCATCTATTTTATCATTTCGCGCTTTAATATTACAGCATGCGGTAGTTCAAAAATTTATACCAGATGTGATTTGTCAATTTGTTCAGCTTATTAAACGACCAGGTCACACAGGTTACGATCCTTGTTAGTGCCGCGGTTATGTAGTGGTTAGATTGCTCACCTCCCACCTAGGCAAACCGGGTTCAATTCCCGGCGGGGTTCCTCCCGGATTTTTGCATGTGGGAATCGTGCCGGACGATGCCGCTGGTTGGCGGGTTTTTCTTGGGGATCTTCCGTTTTCCCCACCCTTGCATTCCGACGCCGATCCATACTCACCGCACTTCACCCTCGTCGGCTCTCAAGACCTCGATGTAAGAGCCGCTCAAATATCTCAATGCACTCCACACGGTCCTTGTTTTCCTTGCGGATTTGTTAGCGGCTCCAGTCTGTTTCTGATGAACTTCGACATAGTCGCTAAAACGACTGAAACGGTACACGTGTTTGAAGACGTGCGTCTTGACATGAACTCATGAACTTTTCTACTCTACGCTCACGGCTGAGTTGCAGCGCCACAGAGCACCTGGATATACAGAGGCGAAGCAGCTGCTTGATCCGCATAAGCCAGCGAAATGGCGTCTCCGGCCAGCAATATGCCGGGACTCCGTTCGCAGATCAGCGCTGGTAACTTACTCGCCAGCAGGCAGCGCAGCCAACAGGAGATCTTTCGCAGCACGCCGTAGCCAATGAGACACAAAGGCCGTTTCCAGAGTCTCGCGCAGCCAATCGGAGAATGGGTACGCCCACATCAAAGGAACCCCCACGCCGTTTCACGTCTGTGTACTTGCCTACTCTTCGGCAACGCAAAGTGTTCCAGGAAGTTTTATTGTAATTTAATGAAGGTGGGCTCATTATTTATTTCGGCTCTTAAGAGCCGCCCAAATATCTGCACTCAATCACTCACTCATTAATTATTCTTGTCCTAAAGACTTCTCTTTGGCGCAGATTTCAATTCATTGTCTTCAGAGTCACTGGAACCACTGCTAAACATATGCACACAAACACACGAGAAATGGAATCAATTGGACGTTTACCAGCTACCAAGCTTGGTAAAGATAAATTAAACTTAACAAGCAACCACTTGTAAATGGTAACTTTCAGTTGCGTTATGGAACACGCTTCTTGTAAACATGTCAAAAATCAGCATGTAAAGTTATTGTGACACCGAAGTTTACAAGTTATTAGTGAAACTTAACAATTCACAAGTTTTGCAAACATTGTGGGGGAGTGCTCCAGGTCGAGGCAGGGAGAAGATCAGGGTCGTTTCACACGAGGAGTCCGCTGCCGGGCAACATTCGCTTAAAGGGTAACTCGCCAGCAAGTGCAGTCGCCCGTAGAAGTGATACCAACATACATCCAGTTGTAATCATGGAATTAAATGAAGATGTTCTGTCTATGCTGATTATCATGATGAGAAGGAAAAGAAGAAATTTTAAGAAACACGCACGCACAATCATTATACGAGATGAAGTGGAGTGGAGTAGTGTACTAGAGAGATTTGGGCGGCTCATCAAGGTTTTTGGAGCCAACGAGGGTGGAACGAGGTGAGTATGGAGCAGCGCTGGAATGCAAGGGCGGGTGAAACGGGAGATCTCCGAGAAAACCCGCCGGCACGATTCCCACACGCAAAAATCCGGAGCGACCCCACCGGGAATCGAACCCGGTTTTCCTAGATGGGAGGCGAGTAGTCTAGCTACTACACCACCGTGGCCCCTCGTGTGTTATTTAGTCTGTGGCTTCGATTTATGTCAACCAAAAACAAAGTGGACGATTTTTGCCCAGCGATAGTCGCTCGGGGTTAATCGCCCCGTGTGAAACGGCCGTAACAAAATCAGACGGCGTGGGGGAGAATGTGAAGGGGGGAGGGGCCAGCGATGACTCAGCCCACGGGTTGACGTGTTAATCTGAGGCGGCCGCGGGCAGTGACATCGGCGAGTCGCAGCACGGCATCCGAGGACCGGTGTCGCGGCTGCTTGATTGACGGCTGCCGCGACGCGTGGTAAATAATTCATCCCGCCCCGCCACGCCGGCTCGCTCCGTCCCCTACTGCTCTCCTCTTACCAACCACCAACCCCTTCAAGTAGTCCGCGGATGTGAACCGTGCTGTTACTGCAGTGCGAGTACTTGTCACGTGAACCGAGTTTGATTCCTGACGGGGTCGCTCCCAGATTTTCGCACTTTAGAATCGTGCAGGATGATGCCTCTGGGGACAGACCTCCTGTAGAGCAGTCGGTTGGTGCTGCGGCACCGGTCTGGGGTGCAGGAGGTTATAGGTTAAAATCCTTGGTAAGGCATGTCTGTTTATTTACGTTAAGTCATAAGTTTGTTTATAAGCCGTCTCCTCCCTGATAAGCCTTCAAGCATAACACCGGGGGACGATAATAAGCCCTTTCCAATCCAATTCCAATCCGATGCCTCTGGTCGGCGGGTATTCTCGGGGTTCTCCCGTTTCTCCTGCCCTTGCATTCTGGCGCTTCTCCATACTCACCTTGCTTCATCCTAATCGGCTCTCAAAACCCCAATGTTAAGGGCCACCAAAATCTCTCCACCTTTCACTTGAAAACTGACAGTAGGTGACTGGTGTGAACCTCAATTTCACAGAATAGGTAATTATAGAGAAGTGAAATGGCGTGGCTGTCCCTTTGATGTAAGTGAACTCTGTCTCTCATTGGTTGCGTGCGAAGTGGGCCTTGGGTCTTATTGGCTGTTGCACGTTATGGAATATTGCCTATTTGTCGGGCTGCCATCTGGTAAGCTAATCTTCGCGAGATGATTGGTGAACGACATACCGCCATACTACTGGCCAGTGACGACGCCATTTTGCTGGTATGTGTGGCTGGAGTTGGCACGATTTCTCCTCTGTACTCGTTAAGTTCTGTGTCCATATCGTGGACAAGTTGGGATTGTGGTGGGACATGCCAATTTATGGAACATCGTGGTTGGCAGCAGTTGTTCAGTCGTCACCAGACCATTGTAAAGTGTGCACAGGTAATGTTTGACACAGTCAAGCCGAAACGTGTGGTTAAAATCTCACATATCAGCTTGTGTTGCTATACGTATAAGACGAAGATGAAATTACCTATATATATCATTTTACGAGTATGGGATTCTCTGAGTATAAAAAACGTATTTAAATATACTACTTCAGAAAATAATGCTCCTTTATAAGTTTAATTTTACTCAAGTGAACATATGTATTTTAATACAACAGTAATATCATGCAATAATTAATGACTTTTTAAAAATTTCAGAACGTATCTTTAGCTACTACTCGTGATTTAAACCTCATGAAATATATTTTTCACACACAAATGCCAATATGGAGTGATGAAAATCTTAAGAATTATAATCTTACTAACGACCATTACAAATGCAAACGTAGTATCACAGAGTTTGACTATGTATGCTACTCCCAGTGAAAATGAAGCAGAACTCAGTAGCTTTCATCCCTCCGCCCGACTCTATCTAGGGCCTAATATGTTTTCTATATAATCTTCAGACACGAATCCAAAGTAAGCTTACTTCTTTTTTTCGCACAGCTTGCTATTTTTACGAACATATTAGTATGAAACGGTTTCCTACTTTGACCGCATTATCGTGCTCAGTTTACATAGTGATATCACAGAGAACTTACGAATATATAGGAGAAATAAACGCTTACCGCACACGCCAGCCAAATGTCGTCACTGGATATCAAAATGTTGGAAGGCCGGTAGCCAGTCAGTGCCTGGTAACCTACTTGCCAACCGGCATTCCAGCCAGTAAGGGAATTTTTGCAGCATGCAGTAGCCAATCACGACGCAAGGTCCGTTCCCGAGGCCTCGCGCAACCAACCAGGGAATGAGTTCGCCCGCATATAAGGAAACGCCGCTTCATTTCACTGCTGCGTACTTAACCTCTTCCGTGGTATTCCTGAGCAAGAAAGATTCCCATTCGTTCTGAGGGTGAAGGGATGGTTCTCCAATGTATAAGTACGATTTGCACTAAAATTTTATCAATTTGCTACCCGCCCAATATGCTTTCAGAGAAAGGCCAACAAAATATTTGTTTGTATAGGGCAAAAAATATATTTACAGTAGTTGACTCAACAAAATATTTTGTTTAGTAAACAAGATTTGAAAAGCAACAACATTAATTTTGTTCATTTAACAAAATGCATGATTGAATGAACAAAGCCACTGTGTAGGGCCAAAAGAAATTAGACTATCCACAAAATGTTTTATTGAATCAACTGTAAGGTTTACTTTGTTTGGCCACTCATTGGATTGCCGTCATTGAAAACAGCTCGAGTGTTTGTTGGCATTTTTTGGGTCAATTAGGATAGTAATGTAGTTTGTCACTGCATCTGTTGATACTTAATAATGGTATGAACATCCTAACGAAACAGGTTCAACAGGAAACTGAAGTAAGGCTGTAAGACTTGAAACATTTATTCACGCATGGTGCCCAGTATTTGAAATTTACGTGTTTAAAAACATTAAAGTTTCATCTGTTGCCACCTTAGAAGAGGTTACAATTGCAAGGGCGTAGCGTTTGGGCACAGATAATCTGGTTCTAATCTCGGTCGGGTTTCCGATTTTTTTTTTTTAACTAACCGAAACTGTTTAACATACGCATAGACAAACAATATTTGCGCCAACCAAATATTAGTTTGGGGAAACCAAATAAGAACAACAAAATAATTTGGTTCCAGCAACAAAGTTTTCAATTGCCCCTATACAAATAACTGAAGTATGTTCACGATAAACTGAACACTTTTGAAAGCCGCACTTAAGATCTACTTGCATGCACATTGTGTATTATTCTGCCACATGTAAAATTGACATTGTCGTAGACTTGAGCACTTTATCAATGCGTCGGTCATGTGAAACTGTGAAATAATTAGGAAAGTAAATATTTTACAAATTTGCTAATTCTTACACCTATCTTTATTATAAAAACAGGAAGCAAAAATAATAATTTTAGTATTCACGAATAGTTAGTAACACTTTTACTGTAATTATACTATTACGCACTGTAGCTCGCACCTGCCGCGAGCTCCCGTTATGTGCGAACCGGCTCTGTGGGGGTGACTCATCTCGACCCTCCCACCCCCCAGGCAGACCCGTTCTCTGCCTCGTCGCCCCCCGGAAGGCTGCCGAGTAATGATTGACAGTGGCGAGACCTGGATGGCGTCACATCCCCTCCTACACCCTGCTGGAGAAGCCGGCAAGTGTAGAGGTTGCGCAAGAAAATTCTGGGAACTAGGACCCTCGGCGTAACGCGGCATTTAAATAAATTTCTGGGCGATGGCCTACGACCCTATAAATACAAGCCACAGCGATGTTACCAATGGGACACCGTGGTGTTAAGCATAATGACCTACACAGACTCAAGTATGGCGGAGTGTGACGGTATGTAATGTGATGAAAGTATTTACTAAATAATCATTGGATTTGGTTTTTACAGCAATACAGTAAGGCAACGTAGTAACTATGGTGCAATAAAATATTTCTCTTAGTTTGTTTTGTCTGAGAAACCGACAAATATAAAACACACACATGTTTAATTAAATCCCCGTGTGAAACATTTAAAATTTTCAGTATTCAATGACTTAAACATGTACTGACTGTAAAAGGAGAAACAAATGGGACAAAAACAATCCAAATATAAGTGGGAAACAAAACACTCTCGTGGCCGGCCCACAACTACTATACGAAAGGCGAAGAAAAATTAACGGCACGACGCACACGAAAGTAGCAGTAAAAAAAAAAAAAGAAGGCATTAACGAATTACAATTTAAAATGCTACTCCTCGACATCGGGCTTGATGCGCACCGCTGTCAAAACTCAATTTAAAAAAGAACGGAAACACAGGAAAATATTAAAGGAGAAAAGATTCCTCAAGGTAGCGGAGCGTACCAGCCTGCCATAAGGCACCCTTACAGTAATAATAATAATACTAGTCTGCTCAGACTTAACACAAATATTGCAAGTTACTGGCAGAAGAAAAATTACAGCACTCCATGAAAAAAAAAAACGGTAATTAGGTAAATCAAGAACAAACGGCCAAAGTCGAAAAAATGTCTGCCTCCAATAATGATATTTTTAAAAACCCAGACTGCATATATTGGTGCGCGTTGCCGTAGAACCCTATAAATACTTATGCCGACCAGGAATATAAGCTGAAGCACCCACGATGACCCCGCAGAAATGAGCGACCTCCAATGCAATTTCTAACCTAACCTATTGCTAAGCGTTAAGTGTAAGCCCGAGGTAGGGACGGGAGTTTAGGCGCGTCTCAGGGCTAGGCCCCATACGCCTACAGGAGCAGGAATTACATGCAAGGAGGCGTGCATCGTGGCAGAGAGGGATTAAAGCAGCCATGGCCGCAATTAAGGCCATGAACTGCATCCCTAAGTGTTCCTATAGATGAGGCTGTAGTTAAGAAGAGAGGACTGGACCTAATATACTTCCCTGGGGGACTCCAGCTCTAATTATTTTCTTTTCAGAGGTCGCTCCGTCAATTGATACGGTAAAAGTGCGCCTGCATAAATAGGAAGCTAATAGTTTAATATAACAGTTGGGGAAGTTATTTTCATACAACTTGTACAATAGCCCTGCATGGAAAACCCTGTCAAATGCTTTTTCAACATCTAAAAATACTGCGACGGTGTACTGACGCCAGTTAAAAGTATTAGTTATATGCTCGCTTAGTCTTACGAGCTGATGAACGGTAGAATGGGATTTCCTAAAGCCAAACTGCTCATTAGGAAAAATATTAATTTCGCGAATGTGATTTTCTAGGCGTCTCAATAAAACGCGCTCGTGAATCTTAGAGAGCGAACTGAGTAGGCTAATGGGGCGGTAGTTCTGTAATTGCTTCGGGTCTTTGCCCGGTTTAGGAAAAACGATAACTGAGGCACATTTCCAGGAAGTGGGAAAATGGGCAAGCTTAAAACTTGCATTAATGCGACCTCCAAGTGCCAGACTCGGTATTTATACACAAATTCCCCGTCTCTTCCAGCGCGACGCACGCTCCCCTGAAACGAGCGGCGCAAGGTTCATCGGAGGCGAAGGGGGCGAAACCAACTCGAAGTAACAGCCTCACAATCAATTGAGGCCTAGCTCAAGCTTTGTCCGCCGAATATGCAGCTCGTGGCGTCGGCGGCGGCGGCGACGACTGGGGCACCAGATTACACTCAGCAACGGGAAAAATGTTTGTACCTTCATAGCTCAGAACTCAAAGCTGTTCAGTTCAAGTAAGTTCAAACGACGAATAGGGGAACGTGCATACGCCACGTTACATCTGGACTGTCGGCACAGTCTTTTAGAGGAAGCCAATTAGCTGAGTGCGGTAATCGAGCGACGCGTAGAGAACAGACGACGGGAGATTACGAGGCGACGGTGGACGAGGTGTTTGTGGTGAATGGACGAGAGTGCGTGATACCCGACTAGTGAAGGTTTCTGTGCATGAGGGCTCTCGGAGAACTCTAGAACATTGCAGACTGGTGGGACCTGGACTAAACTGAGGTGAGACTGAATAACATGTGATACGGACTTTATTATAAGTATTGGAACTGTCAAATATGGACATAGAGTTTGTAAAATAATTGAATAGGTTTTGATACACTGTCTATTATGACTGATTTTTAAATTATTTCATTGCATTAATTTCTTTGAGATAATTGTATATTGTATTGATTAAATTCATTAACCGTAAACAGCAAGTGATATAAATTTACCGTGAGATATTGGGTCGAGAGAATTTAGTTTGTAGTTATTGCAAATAAAATTAGGAAATTGTAATTAACTCTTTTATTTAATTAAGATCGGCATCCCTTAACGAACCTGATCTAACCCACTGGCTTTGAGCAATTGTAACAATACGTTAAAGAATGGAACTTCTTTCTCTCCTTCGTTACCAACTTTACAGACCGCATGNCTTTGAGCAATTGTAACAATACGTTAAAGAATGGAACTTCTTTCTCTCCTTCGTTACCAACTTTACAGACCGCATGACAGCCAGTGTGCCAGTTAAAATACACGCAGGTGGGGGCAGTGACATTTTTTGAAGGTTGATTTCAAAACTGCTCACCATGAACCCCTTTTAATTTTATTGCGCCAAAAATTTTTTTATTGATTCAACAAAACTTTTTTTTTCATTGTGTAGGTACTGGTAGCGAGGGGTGTGTAGAGTTGGAAAAAAAAACCTACATAAAAGTTTTTTCTGGTGGAGCGGACATGCGAAGCAGGTGGGGTTGCTGGGGTTAAAGGCACATTCACACGATCGAATTTCTTTTCAAAATTCCTTCAATTTGTATTGAATTAAATTCACTGAATTCTGTATGAAGTCATAGAAACGTTTTCATCGCA
The DNA here is from genome assembly GCA_002778355.1 of Clitarchus hookeri. Lineage (NCBI taxonomy): Eukaryota > Metazoa > Arthropoda > Insecta > Phasmatodea > Phasmatidae > Clitarchus > Clitarchus hookeri. Next base: position 107,698 of record NQII01001705.1, on the reverse strand, counting down.
GCCATTTTCTCTTTCAATTTCTTGAATGTCCCGTTTTCGTTCACTATACTCGTTTAGAACATGTTTTCCATTTTCTTGAATCCAAAATATCAATCGCTTATCACAGCTTTTCTGACAGTATTAATGGAAGTAATCTCATAATAATAGAATTGCGTATACTCATTTAATGTATTTTACAAAATAAGGAAGTTTATTTTTAAAAAAGAAAACGTACGATAATATTAAGAAAATGTGTTAGGGTGTAACCATATCTTGCATGAGTCGTAAATACTTCCAAAAATTTAGTTTTGGAATAGTTTTTTAAATTGGTTCTATTAAAAAGTTTGTAATAAATTTTTCACTTGGAGACTTCAAAACTTATTGAATGCACTTCATTGAAAGGCAAATAAAGTGATTTTCTAGTTCAATAAATCGAATTCAATAAACATTTGAAGGTGTGAAATGGCCCTTAGTGAGGACGGCAGACGTGTCAGATGACGTACGGCGCGTGTTTGCGGACGAATGTCGGCCGATGCATCAGCCGGGCCGGGCATGGAAGCGGCCAGCGGTATTAAGTGCGCGTGTTAAGGGGGGAAGTGCTGCCGGGATACGGGAACTGGTCGCCGGTGACAGAGGGAGCCGAGTTGTGCTGACGACAGTGCTTAATGGACGTCGTGAGGCTCGCCACACGCTCCTACCCCCGCCTCCTCTTGCCGAAGGAGAAACCTCTATCCCTTGCCTGCACCTCCCCGAGACAACTGCGCAGAAGCCACGCGCACGCACGCGGTGGATCGCAGGCGCGCGCAACTGCGCAACGTGAAAGCCAACACGCGCATGCCCGGAAAGAGGGCAGCAGATCCTTTATATAGCCTATTCGCGGCTTCTTCACACTTTTTGAATCAAACCTTTGAAAAATCACACCAGGTATGACGTGTTTCGTTGTTTCCTAAATATGTCATGTATCACAACCGTTTTATACTTGTGTTAACATAAAAGTACCGTATTTTTTGTTAAACAGAACTTTAACTTACAATTTATCCATGGAATATAGTGTTTCATTCATAATCAATATGATGTAAAACAGCTAGGAAATAGGTGTGTTGGTAATGCCTAGTAATAAATAGTTCTTATGCAAAATATAATTACTCTTGAGTGCGCACGAATGCGGTGCGTTGTCCCTCTGGTATAATTTCCCAACCTCAGTAAAGCTTTGTTTTTATGAGGCGGAGGAATATCCTGCGGAAGTAGAACTTCAGCAGGGCTGAAGAAAAGTTGGAAGTAACCGTGAATGGGCTATAAATAGGGCCAGTGACTTTTCGCGTAAAAATCGGAGCACACAGTAGACTTCAATACTATATATGTACACACCTCAGCTGTTGTCATACCTCCGTTGGCTGCTGGTGCCGTGTCCGTCTTTGACCAAGCCACTCAGGACTAAGTAACTCCGACACTGAACCTTCGTGATTCGTGCGGAAACGGTTAACACTGGCCAGGACATTTTTTAGCCAATCAAAGGAGTTGGAAGACCCTACAGTGCTTTGGACTGTATCTTGTCTCAAAATATTTTCGCGAAATATCACTGCCCCTAGCTATAAAATATTTTTAAAAACAGAGCTGAAATGTCGAAAGTATAAACAAGCTGGACAATTCGCCAAGGTAGGTCCAAAATGTGGGCCCAGCTGACTATTCAAATTGACGACATAATATCAACAATATGAAGCTAAACTCCACCCACAAACCACGTCACAACTAGTCACAATCAAGCGGCCAAACGTCAGGAGTGAGGCGAGAAGTGTGGGTAGGGCTCCGAACCGGAGGAACATCGTAGTCGGCGGGCTACCAGTGGCCTGTTTGGTAAGTCCTTTTCCTCATACTTCTCGAACTTCCCTCTGGATCTTATTCGCATTAAACAATGGCCCCTAAAGTCATAACATATGTATCTTTATTTAAATGTTATAAATTCCTGTAATCACCAGTAGTGTACGTATGGGTCAACGGGGACAATTTATTTCAAATGGGAGCTGTGTGGCTGTGGCTGTGAGCCACCTACTGAGGATCGACTAGAACGAGATCGGCAGTCTTCGGTTCGACTCAGGAGGTGCTCGGAAGCCTTCAACTCGAGATTGTCGAACATACCCGAAGGTGCTTAGCAGTTACGCCCAATAGCACTTCAAGCATATGTTTTTATCTGGTAGCAATATTGGTTTTGTAGTCATAGGGTATGTCAAACCGAAAAATCTGTATTTATTGTTCCATTTAAGTGGTTGTTTTCTTATTTAATTATTTTTCGTTAATTCGTACCCAAATTGTATATAGGGTATAGCAGAACCATGCAAAAATTTCTGATTCAGTTACTACATTTCCGGTCTCCCCTCTTGAAGTCTAATTAAAACACAATTTCGGAATTTGCAAATTATTCTCTGCCTCGACTGTTTTGTTTACATAAATATGGCACACAGATAATTAAAAATGTATGTTTATGTGACTAATCCAAGCCCATCATACGAGTAACGACTCTCTGCACAAGTATGATATAATCATGGTATGGATCAACATCTACCAAAACTTTTAACAGCATAGTTGCCTATAGTTTACGAACCAATAGACCCTTGAGACTTGGAATGTACGAGGGCAGGTCGGGTGATAATAATTTGTGCCCCTGATTCAAATTTAGGGTGATTTATTGTAAAGTGCGACAATAGAAACTTAGCTAATTATCTTACCCGTAATTATGGACGTAATATGTTTTAATAAGGCATATTTTTTCTACAATTAACTTAATACAAATCTTTATGTATAAATTATTCGGTCACCTTTTAATGATAACGAAGGAACACCTGTTAACAATCAGGTATAAAAATTTACACCGAACCATGAAATGTAATGCTTCTAAAGGCTGTTCACGATAAAGTGAACACTTCAACGTAGTTCCCATATCTTAACGTCGAATAAAATGTGTTAAGTAAACATTTGCAATAACTTAAAATTATTTCTCACATTTCTGTTTTTTTTTATGTATCGAGATGTAGAAGTAAGTATATTGGTCAAATATTTACTTTTTGATAATTCCACAGTTTTACCTGCCAGACGCATGAATAAAGTAATGAGGCCTGTGGCAATGTTAAATTTACATGTTTAACGGTTACCACTTGGATTCATATTTTGTTTGCCCGATCGAGACACGTTTTAGCAACACACACTCGCGCATACAACACGTCCGCCATCTTGCCTCACACTGTCTCTTACCAATGTTTACATTCCCATAATTCATAGTGACGTGATTCATCGCAAAACACATACGAAAGTTAGGAGTAATCTAACTGATAGTCAAAATGCATTATTTTGTTTACCGAACTTACATAAGGCAAAAGAATACACAACGTGCATACAAGTAGGTCTTCAGTAGGGATTTCAAAAGTGCTCATTTTACCGTGAACAGCCTATATAATGAAACATTTTCAGCAATGACCCTGACTCTTCTGTCATGACACTAAAACGAATAGGGGCCGCGGTGGCTGAGCGGTTAGCCTGCTCGCCTCCCACCAAGGCGAACCGGGTTCAATCCCGGATTTTCGCACGTGGGAATCAACGCCGGACGATACCGCTGGTCGGCGGATTTTCTCAGGGATCTCCCGTTTCCCCCGCCCTTTCATTCCGGCGCTGCTCCATATTCACCTCAATCACCCTAATCGGCTCTGAAGACCTCGCTGTTACAGAGTCGCCCAAATCTCTTCACTCACTAAAACGAATAATTTCATTATAAGGGATGATGCAGTCTCTTAAGTAGGAATGAGTTAATAAAATAAATTGCACGGGTGCTGCGCATAATTATAAACTTGGCGTGGGGGGGGG
>NQII01001705.1:53402-98771 GCA_002778355.1 Clitarchus hookeri | reverse complement strand
GGGGGGGGGGTAAGTGGAGTCAAGCCCTTTCCTTGGAGCTTGATTTAGCATTAAAATTTATACTTACTGGCAAACATATAGTTTGAGTATAATGTATAGAGCCCACCCTCCTTAATGGGTCTCTAGATGCGCCACTGGATTAGAATTATCGTTTCCCTTCAGGATTATTGTTGACTGGTTCGAAATAATGCAGGGAAATAGTGCTAAACTGTGATCGAAATGACAAATGAACCCAAATGTTTATGTTTGAAGTCTAACTTGCCCTCAAATGTATTTACGGAAAATTTTTAATTGCTTTCAACAGTGAGTTGGCATTCAGGTAACTGTAAAATGAACTCGATTTAATTTGAATTTCAGTAATTATTGTGTTTATATAATAAAAACTTCAGCCATTTATAAAATGGCTTTACAACTATGAACACAATCAATATACATTGTATAATATAGGTGTATTTGCACAATGAGCATATGAGTCGTTATGTTTTTAAGATACAAGAAATGAGAACCAAGCTAAAATAATATCAACACATGGGACATGTTCGTATACATGTGCATCACGATGATACTGCTAAACCTGTATGTGTTTGTGATGTAAAGTGATGTGTTAGAGAGTAAATTGCACATGGTACCACAAACCAGCAATATTAAGCCACAGAGTAGGTAAATACATAGAGACGAAATGTCGTGGCGGTTCCTTGAGGAGAACGTACTCATTTTATAATTGGTTGTAAGAGGGTCCGGGAATGGGCATTGAGTCTGATTGGCTACTGCGTGCTGCGGAATGTACCCTATTGGCTGGGCAACTTGATGGCAAGTAAGCTATCAGGCGGTGCTTGGCGAATGGCGTTCCGACTAGTAACGCCATTTTGGTGGCGCGTGTAGATGGAGTTCGCGGAATAAGCGGCTATTTCATCTCTGTATTATTATCTACTCTTTGATTAAGTGGAGTGGTAAGCAGAAATAATTAGGCTTATTGCAATTCCAGGCTACAATACGGAGAGCATAAAAAAGGGAGCTATTAAAAAAAACCGTAGTTTAATAGCGAATGAAATGCACTTTGTGTCTTTGAAAACGAAATCCAGGCCCTGGGCAGAGAAAGGTGTGTGGACGGGGAATAGGGAAAAGTGGCATAAATCTAATGCGTTGAGGATCTAAATATAATTTACGACAAGGAAACCTAAATAAATTGTGTTCACACGTGATATTTACAAGCATATGTCACTAGTTATCGCGTCGTGCTCTCAGGCACAAAAAACTGATTAAACAGGTATGTCACTTACATCCAACTCACACGCAGAAAATACACATTTGCCTTGAGAACATAAATGAGATTCGGATCTTAAAGTACCTAATCTTAACTATTTGCCAGAGAAAAATTTTCGTTGCACCTTACCTAGAAAGGGGTTATGTGCAGAAACTGGAGATTTTCTTAAAAGCCGTATTTAAAACATCCGCGTTTTACGCCGTTGGCGAATGGGAAAATATAATAAATAGGAATTTACAGATACACCTTCACGGTACACCTAAAACACAGGATTTTACGCATCATAATTTGACTTCCCAATCAAATGCTTTACGGTTGTCAGCTAATCGCCTGCAAATATAAATATTTTGGGAATCCAAGAAGCAGTGAAAGATAACGCATGCAATTCCTTGTATACATTTAGTTTATCATCTTCTGTCGAGTTATTTGTAATTACACCCGTTGCCATTGTAATATCAACCAGTTATATGTTTTAAAAGTAACATCACAGATCTACTAAGTGACCTAAAACTTTGTTGTATATTAAGTCATATTAAGGAACACCTTTGCACTCTTTTGTTAACTATGACCCATAATGTATTAAATTAAAATATAAATGCTTCAGTAAATTGTGCGGATATATAACCACCGTTACCGAAATGTATTGATAAATATAACGCAAAATGTACAACACATTTTACGGTGTAGGTGTGAAACGCGCGTCTTGCTGTAATGGCTGGCCGAGAGTCCGAGTGAAAAAAACACGTACAATAAATACCATTTTTGACGCGTTATGTTGTCATAAGGGGTGATTTGCATCTGATTATCTGATCCAGCGCTGTAATTCGAACTTGGATTTCATTTTCTCCCAGCTATGATTTGTTGGTATCGTCATTAAAAAAAATGCACGCAGGTGAATAATTTTGGTCCCAGCTCGAGTATTCTGGATCCGGTTGTTATCGCCTCGAGATCATTAATCCTTGAAGTAGACAAATTGATGGAGTGTTGATAAGGACGACTGAGCAACAACAGCTACAAAACAAGCAGAACGCAAGAGAGCCGTGGCGAGGGTAATTTCGAAATACGTAGCCTGAAATACAAACAAGTATGATGAATTTGCGTTTCACCTGCAGTCAGGCCGAAACATGTATCAAAGGAATACGACAGTGAGAAAGCTTGGCTCAAATATCGCCTGACCTTTTATTACAACCACAGAGTGCTTAAGAATACGGAGGTGATATAACGGCTTCTATCGCAAACCCCAGCCGCACACGCCAGCAAAATGGCGTCACTGGCCGGTAACATGTTGGAACGCCATTCTGCAATCTGTGCCTGCGGTGACCTGCTTTCCAGCCAATAGGGAACCTTAAGCAGCATCAGTAGCCAATCAGACACACAGCCTGTTCCCAGAATCTCGCGCAGCGTAATCAGATAATCAGTTCACCCAAATCAAAGGAATCGTTACACCATTTCGTTTCTGCGTACTTATTTATTATGTGATAAAATTTTTTTCAAACCAGGGATAAAAATGGCGCCGAGACGCTGCTACTACACAACTATGTAAGTTTTAAATGGAAAATGTGGCGATAAATTCAGGAATATTTACGGTGAAAGTATTTCCAACCCCGTGGCTGCTGCATTTCCTCCGGTTCGCCACATCGGTTGGCTGGGGAACTTCTAAAACCAACACCTGCTTTTCTCCACCCGAAAGTTCAAACCGTTTGTGAGCTCCTGAATTTGAGCTTATTAAACACCTGGCATACTTACTCAGTTGAGTGAAGTTTGCTGCAGTAACGTGTAAATTTCGGTTACTCACTATCGCCGAGGAGATACTGCAATGAAATTCGTTCGCGCTGTCACTCGCCCGCCAGAAGACACTCCTCACGCCGTCAGTGACAACTGTTCATCTCTGGCTTGGGCAGTCTGGTGCACAGCTGTAGTGGAGTGGAGAGGTTCGAGCGGCTTCTTAACATGGGAGTTTTGAGAGCCCACGAGGGTGAAGCGAGGCGTGTATCGAGTAGCGCCGGAATGAAAGGGCAGGGGAAACGGGAGACCTCTGAGAATACCCATCGACCAGCGGCATCGTCCAGCACGAGTCCCACATGCGACAATCCGAGAGCGACCACGCCGGGAATGATCCACTTTCGTGATTGAATGGTTCGCGTGTTACGCGTCGTAAGCATCTGCGCGCGAATCACAGGCGTACAGTGATGAAGTTGCCTAATTCTGATTGACCAGTCGAACAGGAAAATATCTTCTCAAAAAGACACGCTGCCAATAAACAAAAGAAAACTGCTGGCACGCCAGTAGGGTATTAAAATCTAGCATGTGCGAGTCTTTTTCGCGAAGTTCGGGCATCCTTAGTCATTCGCAGGTCACTGGAGACGAGCTGGCCAGGTGGCGGCCCGACATATGGGAACCTTTCACAGCACGCAGCAGCCAATCATAGACGAGGCCTTGTACAATATGTGATCTAGCACGACTACATAAAAATGACCTCTAGGTCATCCCGCTTGTGTCTACCTATCAATTCTGCACTGCTGATCTTTCCAGGGCGAACATAAATTGTGAAATAAAAAGAAAATTATGTAAGTTACGCTTATGTTATTTGAAAGGCAAATTCTTACGAGAATCCATCACTTTCAAGCACACACAGCATGCGTACAACGTGGTTAGCATGCCGACCTAGTATTCGGGAGCTCGTGTATTTGGCCTCAACCGGACGCGTGAGGGGAAGATTTTGACTGCGTCGTTTTCTATCTTCATTAACTGACGAAGGTGCCTCCCTGCAAGTATTTAGATGTCCACCTTCCGATTAATTTTGTGGCTGAATGAAAATTCGCAAGAAATCTGTCAGTGTTAGGATCGTCAAAGTTGACCCAAGTGGTTCCTGTGTGACGGTTGTTATCTTCGTGGCCATGAGTTTAGTTGCCTTGTAGGCTTCAATCTTACTGCCCTCCCCCCCGCCTTCCGCAACACTTTTCCTCCTTGCTGTCACCATCGGCCATGTTATACGGGACGCAGCCATAGAGGCAAAAACACGAAGGAAAAAAATCATATGCGCATAATTTCGATGAGACACGTTGTACGCCCGAGGGGCATCTCGGACGAGCAGTCGCTTGCCTGCCCGGCCATTTTTTTTTTTTTTTTTTTTTTTTAATGATTCGTAACAGGTTCTCATTTTCTATCAGCGACAGGTGCGGCGCGAGGAATTTGAGAAAATTGATCACGTCCCGACAGGAATTTCTCACGGGGTCACTGCTTAGGTAATTCGCCACCTCGAAGCAATTTTCCGCGATCTTCAAGCACAGCTCTGGCTAAATAACCTAGTTTCACAGCAGCTCGTATTCAGACCAACTTAAAGAGTGGGCACATTTTCCCATTAAATTTGGCAGTATGTTTAGTAAATATCGTATAAACTATTTTATTTTCTATATATTTTTTACTTTTCTTCTTATAGCCGATTTGTGATAGGATCCCCGAGAAAACCCGCCGACCAGCGGCATCGTCCAGCACGATTCCCTCAGTCGAAGATCCGGGATCGACCGTGCCGGGAAGCGAATCTGGTTCGCCTGGGTGGGAGGCGAGCAGTCTGACCACTACACCACTGCGGCCCCCTTAACAATACAGAGGTGATGTAGCGGCTTATACCGCGAACTGCAGCCGCACGCGCCAGCAAGATGACGTCACTGGCCAGCAACATGTCGGAACGCCGTTCGCCAGTCGGTGCCTTGTAACGCACTCGCCAGTTGGCAGTCCAGCCAGGAAAACTTCTGCAGTAGCCAATCAGACACCAGGTCTGTTCCTGGAGACTTATCCTTTCAAGGAAGCTCGTATTTAGTGTTTCTTTTTTACTAACTACCCTATTACTAAGTGTTAAGTGTTGTCCGGGGGGTTGGTCTGGACTGTGTTACGTCTGCCCTCGCCCCTAAGAGGCTGCATCGCCCATTATACAGAAGTTATTCGTTTTAGTGTCATATCAGAAGAGTGAGGGTCATTACTCTAGGAAACAAAACAAATCTGCTGGGAAACAAAGCGGTGGGTTGTTAACTCGGCAGAGCCAGGGACGGTGGACAACCCTAGGCTGTTTTTCTTGTGTTTCCAGGCGTCACAGTCGATAAACTCTTTCGTCTCGCCACGCCACTCCGTGCAGAACGAAACGACAGGCGAAATGAGCACACCCTCGCAGGCACTTCCATCCGCCCCATCTATGTTTATTTTGAGGTCATCCTGTGGTCGCATGCCAGAAAAAAAACGTGCACTTCATCACGGTTTTTCCTATCCGAAATGTGCTACTCTTCGCCAAGTTTGCCTCAACGCCTCCTAGGTCCCAACTATACTGATCATTAGGGTCACGAAATTACAATAATGGTCTTATCAAACCGAAACGAAGTTAAAACACAGGTTTCTGAACAACGTTTTGTGCATTCTGGCGTTATGTGACTTCATTTGCATCTACATATTACATAATAATGCCATGTGTATATAGTATGCTTGTTGCAACAATTTTATGTAAGATTTACTTTGTTAATATGAACATTACAAGAATTAAAGACCCGTAGACTAGAGACTTCACATTACTCTCACCACTCAAATATTTGCCCATTGGCTGCTGCTACAAAGATTAGCCAGCTGTACCCTTAAAAAAATAGCATGTAATTCGGTCGATGCATTATTATTATTATTGTCATTATTATTACATGTGTTTTAATGGCCCGGAGTACTCCAGAGCGTTTCTAACTAACTTTGAAACAATTGCAAATTGATTTCGATTGTGTGATAGTTTGAAGTCAAACTTGTCTATAAAGGAATTTGGAAAGTTATCCCACATCAATTTATTGTGTATATAAATTACTTTAGAAGCTTTTTCATTGCATACATAGATTTTACCCTATCGTGCCTAGACTTATCGTGCGAAAAGACTGTTTCCTAGCATTCTTTACACATGTCCGGCATGTTTCTTTCATAATTGGCTCTCATGCATGTCTGAAGCTACTATTCCGTTTAACTGGATATTTCATGAGGATTCTGATACGCCAAAGCCAAACGATTATGGCTGAAAAAAAATTTAGCTAAATCAAAAACTTCGAGTTTTTTTGCAATTTTGTTGTGTCTATAGGCCTACATTATTACAGTTTTTTAAATCATTGACACAGGGTTTTACGTAAAGTGCCATGTAAGGCGCGAACCACTTGCGAAAGTAACATAAACATTTGAGTCATGAATTTTAGCGTGGCCCAAAATGAATCCGGAAATTATTCGTTTGTCTAGTTATGTTCCTAGTTCTCAGCCGTTATGTTAAGATATTTATTGGCCTCTTTGCAGAAAAGAAACTACAAATTAAGTATTATTAATAGAGACCCGCAAAGTTTTATTTATTAATCTGGTGTCGCGTTATACTTGAAGCACTTAGTTCGTCATTGGATTGAACCATGTTTTATTCCACACGCCGTTACAAAGGTGTGCACAAATCGCTGTGTAGCCCCGTGGAAAAAGGAATGGCTTTATATCTAGGCAGCAGTCAATTAACAAATAGCACCGGTACTAGTATATATAGGACTGTGAAATATAGCTTGACGATAAATAATAACGGGAATCGTGTGGGCCCCTAGTTATAATCCATTCACGGATAATTTCAACTTTTGTGAAGCCCTGCTAAAGTCCTACTTCAAGAATATTCTTCCGCCTTATGCAAACAAAGCTTACCCAAGCATAACATATTATACTGAAGGGACAATGCACCGTATTCGTGCGCACTCAGTTTTATAGCCTTTTTCATAAGAACCATTTCTTACTAGTCATTAACACATATATTTTCTTCCCGTGTTTATTCATAATAATTATAAACGAAATATTTTATAAATCACATATGATTCAAATTTCAATTTAATCACAAATAAGGTACTTTTTTTTAACACAAGTAATACTCGTAATACATGCCACATTTAGAAAACAGCCAAAAACGTCATACATGGGGTGATTTTTTTTAAAGGTTTGATTAATAAAGTATGAAGAAACCACGAATATACTATATTACGTTTGTCCTATTGCTAGGGACACCCGAATTTTGAGAAACGACTTCACGACCAGTTGTATTTCATAACACTTAAGCTGAGATCCACTTTTGTGATTGGGTGATCTAGGTGTTACGGGTCTTAGGTGCCTTCCCACGAATCAGAGACGTACAGTATGGGATTAACTTAATTCTGATTGGCCAGTCGACTAAGAAAATGTCTTCTCTCAGACACACACCACCAATACTCAAAAAAATACACTACTGATACGTAGGGGCAGTGATATTTTTCGAAAAGATTTCGAGACAAGATACAGTCCAAAGCACTGCAGGGTCGTCCAACTTCTTTGATTGGCTAAAAAATGTCCTGGCCAGTGTTAACCGTTTGCGCACGAATCACGAAGGTTCAGTGTCGGAGTTACTTAGTCCTGAGTGGCTTTGTCAAAGACGGACACGGCACCAGCAGCCAATGAAGGTATAACAACAGCTGAGGTGTGTATATAGTATTGAAGTCTACTGTGTGCTCCAATTTTTACGCGAAAAGTCACTGGCCCTACTGATACGCTCGTAGGGTATTGAAATCTAGCACGTACGGAAATATTTTTGCGAAATTCAAGCGTACCTAACAATTACTAGCATATTTGACCATAATATTGTCGCTTGCGGCTTGATTAGAGTATGAGCTCTGCTGTACTGTTCGATGTTCCGTGCGTAAGGTCGCACACGCACACGTCCTCCTCGGTTCCCGAACCACGCGGAGGAGTCTCGGCCAGTCCAGAACCACAAGCCTGCTTGTCACAAGCGTCTGCGGGGTGACCGAGCTGTGTGTAGATTTGAAAGAGTTATCGCGGCCGAACCTTTATTTTATTTTCAACTCTCCAGCTCTTGTCCGGAGTTCTCCTTTCTGCGTGCGCGCGCAGCTCCTCGTCGCCATTATGCGGGCCGCGATTTGCATAGCTAATGACGACCGGCCTATTTTTCACTGATATAAATCTCAGGCAGGACGACGAGAGACTACGACGTGGACAAGTTTCGACGCCTCAAGTCGAGCGAGCCCCGCGCTTGGCGCGTACGTCAAGTTCTCATCGGCTCGCAGCGCCGCGTACTCCTTGGCCAGCTTCACGTATGCGAAGATACGAAATACTGATAGAACTACCTCATTCCGGAATATATTTCCAAAATTACATCATTTACAAGGGGAGTTCCCTCTTACGTTTAGGTTTAATTCACCACATTATACTCTAAATGTGAATTACATTTCTGGATTCTTTCATTATTTGCATTAAAATACATAAAGGTAAAAAAACTAAAGATTGTAAAAAAATTAACTAATAAATATTTTTATAACTTTTTTTTGATGCGATATAACTAGAGATACTATCATTTCGCGTGCTAATTCATTATCAAGGTGGACTGCATACAGATATATGTTAGTTTGACGTTTTCTATTGGACCACCGCTCATCCGACACGCCCTGCACGACTCAGAACCAATAGCATACGCTCAGCACTCTCGTAGCTTCATTCCGTGTGGCCGGATCAAACAGTAGAGCGAGTTCCGTTCGTGGCAGACAGAGTGAGGATGATGGTGGGCTAGTGGCGGCCCCGCCAGTGCACTGGCGATCAGCCACGGCGAGGTGATGTGCGGCTTACCAGAGGCCGTGTATGTCCCTCGCCTGCGGTGATGGCCCGCGAGCCGAGTGCACATCCCCAACTGAGGCCTTCGGGTAGATCCCGGGGTGTCGGAGCTCCGCAGAAGGGACTGTCCGGCGTCCTGGAGTAGTTAGGCTTCTCCTGGGTGAAAACTCAGTGTGCGTGGAACAATCGCGGGGACCCAGGGGATCAGTGTGAAGCCCTGACCATTGGCTGTGCTGATCGTGGGGTCGGACTCTGGGTGGCATTGGTTGAACCTCCCGCTTAGAAGGGCCTGGATGCGGGTATTTGCCCGGAGGACTGCTCCTGTAAGGGGAAGCAGGTGTGCTGTGATGTCGGCGTTAGCTGCCTTTGGAAAGCGGCGTGTCGTCGGCCTCGGGTAGTAGTTTCGAAGGGTTGATGCTCGCTAATGAAGGGACGCTGGTCCGGTCCGCCTAGTGAGAGGACTCGTTTACGAAGCGTGTTCGTAGAGGTTGGATAGACCTCGGCTCCATCAAGGTGGCGCGTGCAGGTTCAACTCTGTACGATGCTGTTGACAGGCGAGGTGGTGACCGCGTCCACCCACCGCGATTGGAAGGAGCGTAATCTTTTTCTATTGACTGCAGCCAATTATTAAGGCTCGGTGTGATGCTTTTCTAAATGTAATGTTTTCAGAATTTAAAGCAAAGGAACTGGACGGTGTGCGCAGCAACATAATAAGAACTCGGTGATGTGACAAAATAATGCCTGTAGTGGCTTTATGACCTGGATTATAATACATGCCTGAGCTGTGCTCGCCAAATATTGCTCTGGAATATCTCTCCTGTTATACCCGAGGGATCAGACACAGGAGAGCCAGACTGTACTCACACGCTGTACAAGGTATACGGAAAACATGTGGTGACAGTCGACCCTGGGGGACCGGGTTGGAGCTGGGCTGATGGTCTCGCAACCAACCTGTAATGGGAGTGAGGCGACGGGGGTGCCGTGCCGATTGTGGGTCGGACTTTGTGTGGCATTGGTTTAATATCCCGCTGGGAGGAGGCCTGGAGGCGGGTATTTGCCTGGAGATTGCCGGGGAGAAAGAGGGCATTCCCTCCCACCGAACCTCTACGAGACACAGAGCTAGGTTTGGTGGTGGGCCTTGTCGCTCGAGTAACTCTAGGGGAAGCAAAGCGGCGTGTTGTCGGACCCAGTTTAGATGGGCTGATGCTCGCTAATGAAGGTCTGGTCGCTGTGCGCACCGTTGTTGCTCTGTATTTTACTCCTGTTTTACCGCTATGGTCACAGGCACAGGAGACTCGACTGCCCACACGCTGTACAAGACAGTGCAGACAAAGATGTCACTGAACAAGTAACCTCTGCTCGAGTGTGTATACACATTCAGAAAATTTTTTTGTTTAATCAAAAAAGTTTGTCATCGCAACCAAATAAATTTTTCGTACAGGGGCAATAAAATATTTTGTTGCTGAAACCAAATTATTATGTTGTTCTTAATTGGCAGGGACCTGCAAAATTCACGCCGTCATTTAAAGACAGAATATACTTCAAATACCTGTGCGTTTGTATTGATATTGTCATTGGACTACATCTGATTTGACATGCTCTGGGCGGTCTTGAAACAACCGGAAAAAAAATAACGACAAGATAGCCCAAGATAGCCAACCAGCGGCATCGTCCGGCACGATTCCCACGTGCGAGAATCCGGGAGTGACCCGGCCGGGGATTGAACCCGGTTCGTACATCATATAAATCTATATTGCACTTCATAAGTTGATATTTAAAAAGTGAACATTAATTGAAGACCAGATGCATGTGTTTTCTAGCCGTTCTGTTGTCGCTACGGACTAGAGATCATGAGTGAACTCGTGTGCCCAGGAGTCTGCAGCCATTTCAGTCGTGTATTGGAGGCACGGGAGACGGCGTGCTCAGTTCTGCACTCCCAACTCCACCAGGGCCGTGGTACCTCCCACAAGTTAGGTTTCACTCAAAATAAAACCAGCAGTGACCAAATGAAAGAAAATTCTTCAAATAAAGCTTTCTCTTATAGCATTTCACAGCCATTTTGATGAGGACATCCTTACATCTCCTCTGCTCCTGGTATAATTATTTCTTATACTTCATAAATTGCATGCAATTTTTTCAATTATTTCCTGCCGAGGGGTTTATACGGTGTGTATGGGCCTAAACTGTGAATTATTATAAATATTACGTAGAAATGTAGTGATATCGGAAAACAAAAAATATTCATTTTGATTACTTTTAGTAAAAGTACGTGTAAAATATTTTCCCTGATAATACAAACTGAAAGTTCATTGTTGCCAAATTTAAAAATTATAACCACTAATTAACCATTTTTTTTTGGCTTCGTTATAAAATAATTAAATTTTGTAATGCCTGCTTTGGCTATATTTCCTGGAATAAAAAAAGGACGGGTGATGTATAGGTACACAAAAAGACCTGATAATTTCCTAGGGTTAGTTTATGGGGGTTTCCCCGACCTTAAAACCTCTCAGTTACGGAACGATAGTAGAGAAAAGACTGTTTTGGGGAGAAAAGACACTATGCCTTGCAGAGAGAAGGTTGAACTGTTAAAAAACACAGCTTAGCTTGGCAGCCTTCCATCTGCTCTAAGAATTTCACACATTACAGATATTTCAGTGTTGAGTGGAAATTGCATTCTCAATTAATTTGTCTTTGGCACCTCTAGGACACCCCATTGCTCGCCACTGGAGGTAAACAGTTGCGGCCATGTTTGCCCAATCCCAGCATCGCCTGCGAAGCCCACTTCCCGTAGTTAGATGTTTCTCTGCAAGCCCAAGCGTACGGGGCTTGACCTGAGACTCACTTAGGTGCCACCTGCTACTGTAGACCTCGGACTCTCGTTTTAGACTTTGGGTAGGGTAGGAAAAAAAATGCCAGTCGGTGGGAGTGGCGACCGTGAGGACGGCACGGCGTCCCTCGCCGGGGCGGATGTGCGGCCGGACGGACACACCCCGCCGACGGAAGCCGCGACACGACGTCTGTCCTTGCCGGGCCGGATCGAGACAGCAGGCGCAGGCGCCATTCATCAGGCCGGGCCCGGTCGCGGGTAGGCCGAGGTGTGCAATTTGGGGCGACCTTCTGCTACCGGTCCGTCCGCGCCACCGCATCCGGCTGCTGACAAGAGCAAGGTCCCAGCTCGCCCACCGCGGCCCGCCGCCAAGGTCTTCGGCGTCTGGCGCNGTGCTCGACAGCCCCGCCAGCTACTTCGCCCGCCGCTGTCCTCGCCCTCGTCACGGGTTCCACGACCTGCATCGTGACGTTCACGATAAAAAAAACAAAAGTCCACTTCCTGCTTTAGCAGTTATACCTTGCAAACCGAATCTGTAGATATAAATCAAAAGAACATAACACTCTTCTACACTGACGACCTTGCGACACCATGAATCATCATCCTTATTAACATCATAACTCACAATTAGAATAATACGATGCACTACACGTGGATAATAAGACCTTCTGGTGCGGTGATGTCTTTGTGGCATGTTGGACGTTATCTCTCAGGAAGCTTTCTTTGGTCGACAATGAATGAGAGTTACACCACTCTTGCACGAAGGCATGCAACTGATAAGAGAATTCCATAGAAAACATGCACGAGAAGTAATGCAATCGTAGCGGAAATTAAACAAGAGATAAGATAAGCGTTATCTCAAGGTCAAACTAACATACTGATAAGATTTAACCTGGGAAGTGTAAACGCGACAGCACACAGTAAGACAAGTGTGTTAACCTGTCCACCTGGGCGAACCAGGTTCGATTCCCGGAGGGGTCGCTCCCGGATTTTCACACGTGGGAATTGTGTCGGACGATGCCGCTGATCGGAGGGTTCTCTCGGGGATCTCCCGTTTTCCCCTCCCTAGTATTCCGGCGCTGCTCCGTACTCACCTCGCTTCATCCTCATCGGCTCTTAGCACTCCGATGTTAAGAGTCGTCCAAACATCTCCATTTCACTCTCCACCTCTTTTCGTAAAGACATGCAGCCAGTAACCAAATGAAAATTCCTGGTGTGCACGTCAGGCGTAAAAATATGTCCATGTAAATCAGGTGTCCTTATGTGTTCGAGTGTCCAGTGACCTGCTACTCGCTTTGATAATCTAGTGCTTCTGAGAACAGGCAACGACGAGGGGTTCATTACATCTCAGCATAACCGTTGCAGAAACAAAATCAATATTCTCGCGCACTTTCGTTTTTTCGCACTCCTTAGAATAACTTCCATGTTAACCAAACTCTGGATTGGAAGGTATAGTACGGCGGGTGTAACTCTTCTATGGTGCCAAGATTATGAAAAGAATCGCCATATTTGCTCATCGTTACAGAGTTTTTTTTTTTACATAACCAGCCATGCGTGAATGACTTTCCGCCTCTACAACTGTACCCTTTCTGGGAAATGCAGAGGTATAAGTTATTCTTTTACTTTTACCGATTTTCCTTTTGCTTTTAGTTTCACCTATGGCGTGCTGTTGCCGGACCACATTATTTCCCCCTCCCCCCCCCACTTATTACATGCATTCACTGTGTAAGTGAATTGTAATTTCTAGCTGGGGTAATTTCCATTATCTTACCTCTTTATCTAATCAAAATATCTAGGGGCATTGCACCATCTATCACCTGAAAAGCTCCCATAGATGTTGTTCTATATACCGTCGTAGCTGCCAATAGCGGTGCTTTCTGTCTTTAAAATTAACGTTTTCATCTGTACTTGTGATGCTGTTATGTACCACACTGCTGCTCCAGGCATAATAAATTTATTGATGGGTGCTGTACTTCAGATGATGAACTTGCTTTGTTATCACATCCAGTAAGTTTTGTGTTCGGTGATTGTTGTATGAACCAGTTATGACGTAGAGCAAGCAGTAGCACGGCTTAAGAACCAGTTATGACGTAGAGCGAGCAGTAGCACGGCTTAAGAACCAGTTATCCCCAGGGAAGATCATCGGGCACCGAGTTTCACAGTATACAATACCGGCCAAATATAGTATTCCGGTGCAACATCTAGACAGTTGTCCAGATTGGGTATTAAAGGGTCAATAGAAGCAAAAGTTTATCACGGAAACAGTTGATTTATTATTATTAGTTTCCAGTGTACTGTGTAAGAACATATCTTAAGTTCTTTGTCTGTGTGGGATGATGTTTCCCCATTTCACTAGGCTATTGAATATACTAGAAGTCGGAAAATTGACTCTTATGACTCGTGTGTACGCAGTTACTTCTCATAAAAACATATCATCCAATAATAAAGGGAGTAAGATGTTAGAGTGATCCTCAAAATGTGTTGGGACAAAATATTTTCACGCTATTCCAATGTCTTTATTTAATGAGTAATTTAAAACAACTGGAATGGTACTTAGTGAAAATTCAGCTCATAAACTACGACCAAATATAAAAAAAAGTGAAGCCACTAATATAGTGTCAAGGGAAATTGGAATTCACTGGAAAACAGTGGAAACGTGCGTTAAATTAGTGAATAAAGTTCTTGATAACAATTCGCTGCAGGAATATTTGGCGAAGTTATTTCACGACACTCTAAGACATGAAACAATAATACGTTTGTGTTGCATATGTTTAGGTATGCAAACATTTGGCGAGTTCATTCCTTCGAGGACAAGCTGGTGTCTTCAGACTCGGGTACATTTGTACTCCTTTTGCAATTGGATCGTAGTTTATTATGAACTTCCTGGCAGACTCTGAGGCAACAACAACATTACAGAACAAAACATGGAACAAATACCGCACTAAATGGTCAAATGGGAAACTGGCTACTCTCCGAGGCTGTCAGCAGACACATATCTGAAGTTCGGTTGTACGAATGTCTGTGATGAATAGCCAAGCCGCTGAAACCACAAATTTTTTTTCTCTCTACACTCATTGGCTTGGTGGTTGAAAATTGTATCTCAGTATGCAGGATTTGCAGGAATTCTGCAGTTCAGTTATACTCGAACTGTAGGTGCCTGTCCCTTGGTTGCTGCTCCAGTACAGAGTAACCGGAATTATCTTCGACGACGTATAACGGAATTTGGATGTTATTTTACTGCAGGTTTCTTACTGACGCAGAGTTCTTAGGACTTTTCTCTTAATCTGTGGTTCAACGGTAAATCTGAGTATAACAAACACGTTCTAGAACACTCTTCTTCATCAGATAATCTGACGAATTTTTCCCGATTCCCTTCTCACTATTGTTCTTTGGTAGCAAGCGAAGGACACCAGAACGCATTTGTTGAGACTTTGGACTTGTACACCTTCATCACCTCGTAACAGTTTCATCGTTTTAGCCAGTGGTCAAAGTGAATACATAACGCGACGTAGTCGAAAGAAAAAGAAAACAAGATGAACACGCCGGGAGACTTTTATGAGCGCAATTCAGTTTCCCTTGTTCGGTGTAATAAGTCACATAATGAAACTATTTTACAGGCGGGGCTAACAGCGGGGTAATTCCGCAGCGCGTATTAAAGCAGATAATTTATAGATTGTATTACACGGCCCGCTCCCCACGCGCCAGGCCGTTAACGTAGAATCATGATTTAGTGAAGCTCGAAAGGGGTAAAGGCTGGGAGGGGGGAAAGGAGGAAAGTGTGTGTTTTATACGAAACTCGTCTTCGGCGGGAGCGAGAGTTCTCTGCATGGCGGCTCGGTCCGAAAAAACGGGAGCTGGTGGCGAGCCAATGGCGGGCGCCGCCCACAGAATATGTAACTACACAGAGGCGCGGTGGCACTGCGGTCCCTTTGATGCAAGCGTACTCACCGAATGGTTGACGGAAACTCGGTAGTTCCACGATTTCATTCATCGTGATCTACACGTCATGCTTGTGTATTGTTGTGAATGTGTGGGCAGGACTACTTCGACAGCCTGCCTGAACTACGAGCACCCGTGGAAGTTTCACCAGGCCAGCGGGCAGAGAATATCAGCACTCGGGACGCTCGCTGCTGCCCAGACCTGGCTGTAGTGGTCACAGCTGATATCCTCACCTCCGAGCTGAGAACGAGGGTGCTGTTGCGCGACGGTGCGCGAGAATTGGCCAGCTTGACTGCTCGAGCGGCGTCTGGTCTCGCCGGGACGTCGTCCAGTAGAGATGTTCCAGAGGAGCGCACAGAGACTTCGACATTACAGCCACCGTAGCACATCTACACTGTACTCTCAGCTTTCGGCAACGTCATTTATTAACAACTCAATTATTACAATTATTTAACCATTATTTTAATTACTGAGTTGAGTTGCTTTGAGCAATTGGCAGCAATCCCTACTTAAATATAAATTTAACCAAAACAGAAAGGCAAAAGTAACGTTCGAGTCGCTGCTACATGTTTGTTAATTGCCGCCCTTTTCAACATATTTTTACCTACTTTTTGCTTGATTCGTACTGCACGTTGTTGCAAGTATGTTTTACTGGCACAGGATAGCGAAGTGTGTATAGTCCATTCACGGTAACTTCAAACTTTTCTAAAAGACTGCTAAAGTTCTACTTCAAGGATATTCCTCCGCCTCATACGAACAAAGCTTCCCGGGTATAGAAAATGACACCAAAGTGACAATGCGCCGCATTCATGAGTACTCGGTGTAATAATATTTTGTATATAATGTATTCACGGTAACTTCAAGATTTTCTGAAGCCCTGCTAAAGATCTACTTTCAGGGACCCGATTATGTATCATTCCGCAGTATGTAAACAAAACATTGCCATGTGACACCTGTCAAACGTTTTGTAAACAGTGCCATGTGGGAACTCTCAAATATTTTGTAAACAAACAGTGCCATGTGGGAACTGTCAAATATTTTGTTAACAGTGTCCATGTGGGAACTACCAAAATTTATTTTTGAAGAGAAACAATGCCATGTAATCTCAACTGTCATATACTTTAATAAAATTCTCTAAATGTCTAAAAAATGCTAATCAATTTAGCGAAATGTTGTAATACATACAAAAAGGTAGATTGAAGTATATATCGGAACTGTTAATTATATAATTTAATTAAAGTTTACTTATTGTATTAAGATTTATTTACATATTTGCTGTAAGGAAAAAGTTAAATTTTACATAATAAACTTTTGGAAGTAGCACTCAGGTTAAAGATTTCACTGTGATAAATGGTACCGTATTTTATCGCATATAAGTGGCACATTTTATTTAAAAAAAAATTTATTGAAAACTTGGGGTGCGACTTATAAGTGAGAAAAATTCCTCCAGCCCCGCACTAACGTTTCATTTACTACGAATTCACGGCCCGCGGCTCGATTTCCAAACTCTTCAGCGAACAAAATCACTTTCATTTTGAAACCTGCGTGTAGGTACATTGCTTTTCCATCAAGAAACTGTCGCACTTCTTCACTGCAACATAAAAACAACACTACGTGCGACGGAAAGACGAGTCACGGCTAACATTTGGAACTCAAGAACCAACGCTAATGGCTGCTATCTCTTAAGCTCCACAAAAAGCTTTCAAAAATAATCATTATCAGTTATTGACCAAAAATCGATTCCTTTTCATTCCTTTAAAATATTTTTTTCTGTTAAGGATTGCGAAGGGAATTACGTAACGGAAATATTCAAGTGCTTTTCTATATTTAGTAAGTTTATTTGATAAACTACGGAAATAACAACGCTAATACTAAAATTACATCCTAACCAAGAATTATCTTGTAAGTAGAAAGAAAGTGTTACGTTAGTTTTATAACCACAATTCAGCGTCTCCAATATCCAATATGGCGTGGTTATACTTCTGAAAAAAACGTGCCCAAACGGACAAGATGGAGTGTATGAGTCCGCTGGACAGACACTGAAATTTATTTAATTTCAATTAATAACAGTGAAATCTTTACCCATGAGTGCTACGTAAAAATGTAAATATATAGTTTAGCAATATTAACTTTACAATTACGGCATTAAATTTATACATATTAATATTTAACCTACGAACTATTTCTTTTCAGCTATAACCAACATGTCCCTTCAAAATCCGTTGTTAATTCGTACGGACTTTTAACAAATTATTATAATTTATTGAAAAAATATACTTAAAACTTAAAACAACCAATTTATATAGTGCTTCAGTGCTAAAAGCAAGACAAAACCTTTTCCCATATATATTTTTTTATAACCAATTGAACATGTAACTCCTAGGGTGATTTTTCAAAGGTTATTTTCAAAAGTATCGAAGATACCGTGAATGGATTATAACAACGATTTCTTACTATGCATTACCAACACACCTATTTTATCCCTGTTTTTATTTATATTAATTACAAATGAAATACTTTAATCGATAGACAAAATATAAATATAAGTCCAATTGTGCCGATATAAGGTATTTTTATATTAACACAAGTATAAAATACTTGTGATAAATGAGAAATTCAGGATACAACCAAGCACGCCATACATGGGGTGACTTTTCAAAGGCTTGCTTCAAAACGTGTGAAGATACTGGGAATAGACAAGAGAGGTGGAACCGACGCATATTTACCGAACTCGGACCGCACCCAACGACAAGATGGCCTGCCGCCATAAAAACTCGATTCTAGGTAATCCACCAATCAAAGACGCACTACTCGGCGTAGCCAACTAGATACACGGTCCAATCCACAGTAACACAGCCAATCAGCAACTGAGTCCGCGCATGTGTAACGGAAGGGACCACCACCCCATTTTACATCTCGGTCACAGAATATAAAGTACAGTGGCGTATCTAGAGACCCACTAAGGAAGGAGATAGTTGAGTGATGGGGTACTGTGCATTACATTCAAACCAGATACTTACCAATACACCTTTAAGTTTTAAATATAAATTTCAGTACTTGCTGGATAGGCAATCGAAATACTCTTTTAAAATTTCCCGCTACTATATTAAGCGTATGTTTGATGCTGCATTATTAACAAAGTACTTGGTTTCGAGAATAACCTCTCATTAACCAGTTTAAAATCAAGCTCCATGGTAAAGTCCCATTAGCCACCATTTATATCCACCCCAGGGAGAGCACACATAAGTGAACTAAGTGACGGTTCCTTTAATGAAGGCGTGCCTACCCGATAGCTGATTGGCTGCACGAGGCTCTGGGAACGAGCCTTATGTTCGAATGGCAACTGCGAGCTTGCGAAAGTTGCCCTATTGGCTGGCCTGCCGACGGGCAAGTTATTCACCAGGCGCTGAAAGGGAAACAACGTCAGGACATTTGGCTGGCGTGCGCTGCTGTAGTTCACGGTACAAGCGGCTGTTACTTCTCTGTATTCCTAGGTACTCTGTGGCCATTTTGCCAGCGCGTCGAGCCACCGCGCCGGCGCATGAGAAGCATAGGTGGGAGATTCGCTTCTGTAGTGTTCGTTGTTGTGCTGCGGCACGGCGGCCAGGCTGGAGAACTCGGACTCTCGGAGGCGGCAGTAGTGGTTGGAGTCGAGCGCCGGCTGCTTGTTACCTCCTGTGATGAAGAGGTGGATGGGAAAGGAGGGGGGACGACCCGCGGGGGCCACACGTAGCTGGCCACTGCGTGACTCTCATGTCTAACACGCTGACCTGCTCCGCACCATGCGACCCCCTGCGGCGAGCTCCCGTATCACCTTCCTCATAGTGCATTTTTGATGAACTCTTAACTGCCCGAAGAAACAGCAGAAAATAAAAGTTCAGCCACTCTTCTCTTCGAAAGCGGTTGCATTTATATACTATCATAAATTTTATTCCGTACTGGTTAGTTAATCTCCACAAATTATTACCACAGATACATGATTATAAATAAAATTATGATATATCGCTGGTAAAGCTGACTGCTGCTTAGGTTTTTACACACTGTGTAAACGTCAACATTTTTGGTTCTTGACTGCCGTTTAATTGGCAATTCACTGCGTGCGTGTGAGTGTTTGTGTGAAGCTACTGTCCGACTTGCTTGGGTAGTAAGAATGCCGACGCCCTGATGCTGAAAGTTTATTTATTTCGTCTCCTAACAGTGAACAACATCAGAAAAGGTACCATTCAGTCATAAGAAGAGCTATATGGATGCTACAGTATTTTGAAAGATATATATTGACAACAAACTCGTGACGTTTTATTGTTTGGTGCACAGAGAAAAAGATTTGGCTGTAGGCACCAAATTTATGCAACCATAACACATCTAGATTGTTAACACAGGGACAGCAATCACACTGGTTATCGATACAATCTAAATATTGTTAACGTAGGTATAGGCTATTCACGGCAAAGTGAGCACTTCTGAGGCCCTAGTTACTTAATAAACACAGTGTTTATATTCCACAGAACTCGGAAGTTAACGTCTAAAGCTAAAATAAAATATATTTATTGACTGTTATTCCAAATGAGAGGACTTTAAAAAGTTCTCACTCTACCGTGAATAGACTATAAGTATCTGCAACAGAATTTATGTTGTCACTTCTCTGGTGATTTTTTTCAGTGTATCCATATTTTAGTGACTACTGGGATCTGCGTTGTTTCCTAGTTCATTGCTATCCTGTTATGTGGTAGTCGCCTGTTCTTAATTACCTTTTCCGTTATTTATTTTCTCGCGGTACGCAGTGGACAAATTTCATTTCAATAGTCTTTGTCATCATCGAATTGTTCCTATAAGAAAATATTACAGTAAATGGTAATGAGTGAGGGCACGTTAGGTTTCCCATTTCAAATACTCTTCCTTTGGTTTTCGGAATCCCTCGATGATAAACGAGGATTTTAATGTGCGCCGATCCAACATAAAAATCGAGCAAGGAAAAAAAATGCACGGTATTTAAATGGAGGTGGCACTGCACAGTGACGCCAAGTGCGAACAGTGGCGAGCTGCTGCGCTGCCTGGCGGTGTGGGCGGTACTAAGCATGTTTCATAGGAAGCGTATTCCAGGCACGGCGGTCCTGTGCGTCCGTGAGGACGGTGACCACTACACGGAACCCTCCAAGCCACTCCGGTAGTACTCTCCAGGCGAGTTATTCCAGGCTGTGGGAGAGGCGGCTGGGAAACGCAAACACTCGGCTGGAGTCCCCAGGACCAGTACCTGGCTGAACTAGGTCAGAGCAACTGAAGCCACAGAATCTCACACCTTCCTGGCACCGCGACGGCCGGGCGGATATTGCGTCGACGAGCCTCTTGGTCAAAGACAAAGTAAGTAAATACACGGAGGCGAAAATGGCGTGGCAGTACCTTCGATGCGTGCGCGCTCATTCTCTGATTGGTTTCGCGAGGGTGTGTGGGAACGGGCCTCGTGTCTGATTGGCTACCGCGTGCTGCGGTGTTTACCGTATTGGCTGGGCTACCGGCTGGCAAGTAAGTCACCAGGCGCTTTATTGGCGAACGGCGTACCGACGTGTTTCTGGCTGGTGACGCCATTTTGGCGGCATGTGCTACTGGAGCTCGCGTAATAACCGGCTATTTCACATCTGTATTTTTATTTATTCTGTGACTAAGCAGGCACTAACACCCACCATATGGGTACCGACCTCACTGTAGGATCTCACAGCAGCATTTATTTCAGTGGTAGGTACTCTCAGACCTTCTAGAGGTCTATTGTCCGGATTCCTTCCGTTATTTTAGCCGTTTATAGGGACGGCAAATTCCGCGAATTAACCACTTAAGTTACACATTAATGTTAGACTTCAAGGGTTGCAACAGAGGAAATTTTTGGTCTTACAAGTACTTTTAAAATTCCCTTCAATATATTGCACAATATATCCTGTGAGAAGAGTTCCTATTGGTTTATGGTACAAGCAGCAACCAATTATAAAACGTTGGTGTGCCAGCAACAAGCAGTAGCGTTGCTCAGGGAAAGGGGTTGTCTATATTTATGCCAGCTTTTGACCTTGTTCAGCACCGGCCATGATTTTACCAATTTCGCAATGTGGTATGCGAACGAGCATACTCGTGATAGCCTGTTAAGGGGTTAATTTGAATAGAATCTGTTACATTTACAATTGATTTCCCTTGCAGCTCTGTCGCTGCATATAAATAGAGGCCCTACCATTTCGCGTTATAAAGAAGT
This sequence comes from Clitarchus hookeri, assembly GCA_002778355.1. Lineage (NCBI taxonomy): Eukaryota > Metazoa > Arthropoda > Insecta > Phasmatodea > Phasmatidae > Clitarchus > Clitarchus hookeri. The sequence goes on along the minus strand of NQII01001705.1, from coordinate 76,880 downwards.
GCCATGAATATACTGTACAGTTTTCTACACACCTGAGCAGGTATAGTTGTTTGTTGGCTATTGCCACAGTCAGAACCCATTTTACTGCCTAGCGTGGCTACCCCGAATCAAGCGACTCTGGTGTTACGTATTTAGCAATGGTTTAAATTCTTCCAGGACGTACTTAAGTAGTAAAGTAGTCGCTGATACCGACAACTTCAGCTGTACACGCCATTAAAATTGAGCTACTGGCCCGGCCAATAAGGGATCTTTACCGCAGCATACACGTAATCTGAACTTAGTTCAGTGTGATGGTTCTCACCCCCACCTGTACCTATCCTTAGATTTAACAGGAGACAACTTCTAAGCAGAGAACAAAACGGTACGAACAGCAATTAAGCACGTGTAATTGGTAGCCAATCAAGAACAAGGCACGTTTCAGGGCCATGCGTAGCCAACCAGAGAACGGGTACGTCCACATCAAAGAAACCGTCACGCCAATTTGTTTCTGTGCACTTTTATACTCTGTGACATGAGCAGTGCTTCAATCCCACAAGGATACCCAATGTATAGGCTAAGTGTATGTATGACGCCTAACTCTGTACAAAGTTACGTGTTTCTTACGTATGACACAAGTTTATTAGTCAAATCTGGTGGATACTATTTTCTTTTTAAATTCGAGCATGGACTGGCTTTCAGTAGAGCCACCTGTTTTTCCAAGATTCACGCGCAGATCAGACTTCAAAATCTTGTGTGCACACTGGCAACTTTCCTTTGGTTACTGGCCGAGTGTCTTAAAGTAAAATCCGAACCAACCAGTCGCGAAATACAGGTATTTCTAGCTTTCAGCTTTTACAACAATTTCGTGTCACTTGGCCAGCGCAAATATTCTCGTCGCCAGGCATGTGGCGGTGTGAAATTTCGACACGTCGTGGAGAGTAAGCTGTAGGCATAACGAGTAATGTTTAAAAAGGATACGAAAGGCGTTGAGCTGGCCATCTGCAAACGATTTCACGGTAGACGTCGCAACGGCGCGATGCGCACCGCTCGGCGATGGGCGTTTATAAATTCAATGGGCAGATGTGTGTGTGTGGACATCGCAGTGGAGGACAGAACGCTGAATGGAACAACGGGGAGAAAAGAGCGACGAAGGCAGAAGAACGAATAACCCCTCCTCCCCTCCTCTGCCCCTTAGAAAAAAAACCGGTCGGGCAAAGCGCGGGCAAAGCGTGGGTAAACGGGCAGTACGCTGGTTAACAGCGCGCCTGCATTGACGCCCAGTCTCAAAACTATAGCAGTGTTCAATGTTTTGTAAAAAAAAATGCCCTTATTTATGTACATTTTCGCTAGTACGTTACACGAGTTAGTAGTACATATCCGCGTCGAAAAAAGCTGTACTTAAAAAAAAAAACACGTATTGCAAAATAAAGCTTTTGTGTCGGTATGCAACTAAAAACCCAACAACAAACTTTGCTATGGGCTGTTTACGGTAAAGTAAACACTTTTTAAATTAATCTTTAAAAAAAAAAAAAATTCAGTTCCCGTAACTACACATATACTACCGTGCACACTCACATGCAGGCTCCCACGAAAGTTGGCAGCAAATCAAGACAAATAGTTCCAAGTCTTGACGCTGTACTGCGGGTATAATTTTTAATTTAATCGTAAATAAAGTTGGCGTTTTTCTGCTCTTTAAACATTAAGAGTATGAACTGCCATATTGGTAACACGTCAAGGCTCCTGAAAATTTCAATTTTTCTGCTTGGCTGGCGTATGTATAAAGTGATCAGGCACATGGCAATGTAAATTTTACCTATGGCGGAAGAATATACAATGTGCGTGCAAGTAGATCTTAAGCATGGTTTCCAAAAGTGCTCGATTAACCGTGAAAAGCCTGTAAATCAATTTGCCCTACACGATATCACGTTCAAATGACTACAGATTTGAATTCGATACGACGCCCACGTGAAATGGTTTCTGCCGAGTTCTGATGTCAACCTGTCAGTCTGTCAATTATTTTTGTCATATTGCGCTAAGCGTAAGGTAACATATAGCGTGACTTGATGCTTATCTTTAACGTTTTAAATATTCCGTTCATAATTAGAAGAAAACACGGATGTCATTAAACTAAAAAGGAAATACGACCCGAAGTAATATTTTGCAATCCAAAAAGAGAATTTTTGTATGGTAACCATAATGCCAAAGTGCTCAATAAGAGAGGTGCCAAGTAAGTGCCAAGAATGGCGATTTTGGTAAACAGTTGCCAGATTAATTCTAATGAACCAGTCCAGAGAACAGAGCCCGAAACGATGTTTCTCAAGAACAAAATACTGACTTGGACAAAGTCTATGAAAATTTTTAAGTTAGTGCTCCTAGAATGACATGCAGGCGTGGGAACCAGGCTAATTCTGGTTTCTCGAAACGCAGTTCCCGGTCTTAAAATCACGACAATTATGAATTTGGTACTCCAAGTTAACTATGGAGTCTCGTTTCTAGCGAGAAAACGATCGGGAGTACTCGGGTGCCAACGTGTTGTCGAAAGCCGCCTTCACGATCGTCGAATTTAATTTAAACATGGCGAGAGGGGAGAAAACACGGAGGCAGTATTTATTTCAGGCGCGCAACATACGCGTTCGTCTTTCTTAAACTTTGTACACAGCTTGACAAATAGTATTCTATCATTACATATTACAAGCGGTTAATGACATGAACAACTGCTCAAACTCTATTCAGCGAAGCCTAATATTGGATCATAACAAAACAGACTAATATGACAGTCTATTTGCAGTTTCTTCACGCTTTTCTAATCTAACCTTGGAAAAATCACACCATGTCTGACGCGTTTAGTTGTTTCCTGAATGCGTCGTGTATTACAAGCGTTTTATACTTCTGCTATCGTAAAAGGATCTCATTTTCGGTTAAATTGGACTTCTACTTCTATTTTATCCATAAATTATAACATTTCATGTATAATTAATACGAATAAAAACAGGTGGAAAAAGTGTATTGACAGTGCTTGCTAGGAAATAGCTTTCATGCAAAATANATAATTAATACGAATAAAAACAGGTGGAAAAAGTGTATTGACAGTGCTTGCTAGGAAATAGCTTTCATGCAAAATAATATTAAATTGAGTGCATACAAATACGGTGCGGTCCTTTTTGGTGTATTTTCTGTAGATCTGGTTAAACTTTGTTTGCATGAGGCGGAAGGGTAGCATGGCAGGGCTTCTAAAAAGTTGGAAGTAACGTTAAATGGACTATACTGTCAACTTCTTGTAATATTTCCTCATTGTTTAAACTTATGTAGAAATAGTAGAATGGTAATACAATGGGACTACTTACGTATTTATATTTATATCGGAACTTGGCCAGTGTATTATTTTTCTTTACATAATTAAGTTAAAAAAAAAAAACAAGCTAAATGTAATTGTAAATGAACCTAANTACAATGGGACTACTTACGTATTTATATTTATATCGGAACTTGGCCAGTGTATTATTTTTCTTTACATAATTAAGTTTAAAAAAAACAAGCTAAATGTAATTGTAAATGAACCTATTTATGCTTCAAAATAAATTGTGTTTGTTTTGTACGAGACAATATATAAATTACAAATACATGTAGATGAATGAATGCAATTACTAAAAAAACATTTCAAGAAGTACACTACCTAGGAATAGCCCTAATTTCGTCATCTACTATTGCAGACACATCGTGTGTTCACAGTCGTCATGTTGCCTGCCTGCATACACAGGAAGTGTGGTCGTTAGTTCATGTAGCCATATGCATTAAATTCCCGCGGTTCCATGAAGTGGAGCTACTTCCAACGGTATACTACGATCATATCAAGTGTAAAGTATGCATTGCCCGTCTGTTATGACGGTTTACGACCGGCTCGTAGTCTTTCAGGACGTGTCAAACAAACCTGATATAATAAGAGTATAAGAAGGGACGCCCGATTTTAGAGTAAAAAAAAAGTCCCTGTCTAGTTTTATTCGAAAACACTTTATCAAAGATCCACTTTTTTTAAAGTATATGGGTTCAACCGCGACGCGTTTTACGTGACTTCCGGCGAATCGCGGATGTTAACTACCCGAGTAACCTAATTATGATTGGCCCAGTCAAATACCACGGTGTCTTCTCACAAAGACACGCCGCCAATAACAAAGGAAAACTGCAGGCGTGCACATTGGGTACTGAACTCTAGCCTGCACGAAGCGCTTTTCGCGAAATCAGGTACCCCTAAACATAAGCAATAAAAACGTCAAGAGTTTCAAGTCTATCATATATCTCTTATAGGATGTTTTTATATGCAGCATTGGTGGCCGTGCCACAGATTAATGGAGAATACAGAAGTGAAACAACCACTTACACCGCGAACTCCAGCCGCACACGCCAGCATAATGCCGCTATTAGCCAGAAGAATGTTGGAACTCAGTTCGTCAGTGAGAGCCTGGTAACCAACTTGCCAGGCGCAGTATTCAGTAGCCAGTCAGACAAAAGGCCTGTTCCCAGAGTCTAGCTCAGCCAATCAGAGAATGGGCACGTCCACACAAAAGGAAACGCCACGCCATTTTGTCTCTGTGTACTTAAGCTGTGCTCGAATTCATTGTAACACACCTTCGTTCACTTGCCCTTGATTCCATCAGTACCCACTATTCCTCACATTCCATTAATCCCTTCGTGCCGAAGTGGGTGTAATTTCAAACACCCGTCTTCGTTTCACAGTTTGCAATGCACATACGAAAAAAAAAAAATCAGCAAATTAAACGGATTTTTGTATGTTGCCTCGGTTTGGGTACGAACTACAATGTCCAGGAAATGACAGGAAAAGGATGCAAAACTGTTGTAACAAATGGAAAAAACAGAGTTCACAGTGAAGGGCACATTAAGGGGACATGTCGTTCGTGCCCTTGGCGAAAGAGGGCAGCACTTGAGGGTGCATTCGCGCCCTTCTTTCGAATTGGAACAGTGCTTACTTGGCGTCACGAGTTCGATGAATTATTGAAGGGACGCAGACAGTTAAGGGCCCTTGGAACAGCTCCGCAGCCGTGTTCTCTTCGCAGGACGGGTTCTATGGCTGAAGAACTGCCAGCCATCCGTCAGCTGCGGAACACGTTCTCTTCGAGCACCAAAACAGGACAGGGGCTCCACTATAGTCGATCGTTAGCACAAGAAGCCAATACTATTAAAGGGGTGAGGGGGAATTGGCGGGAAACATCCGTAAGTGAGCAGTGATCAGTGGCAATCAATACTCTCAACTTGGAACAGTGGCAACCGCTGCAGTGCATTCACAGAGCTCAGACTGATCATTTATTGACTACATCTCCAGTATTCAGCCACTATTTCTATACGTGTTTACGTAAACAACGTTGTTTAAGGCACTGGTTTCCCAGCGCATTGCCAAAGAATAGGCAAGCGCTCAACAACATGCACGAATTTTAAAACTATAAAAGGAGGGGGGGAGGGGGGCACACACACGTACTGAAAAGGGCGAGAAGGAAACGCTTTCATATGCTGTTAGGAATGTTTTACTTTGTCAGTTGCCACCCCATCTACTCCACAAGCTATATAAACTTGTAATAAAATAAGAGAAAAAAAAAAAAAAGCATGACAAAGTATTTTAGAATAATTTTCACAATATTAAAATCATTTATTATTATTCGTTTTATTATAGAATCACACAGTCCTCGTCCTCCACTTCCATAATGCGTCTGTTAAAGATTTTTAAGGGAGGGGCACGTGGCCCCTTAAGCCTCTCTTTTAAATTTGCGCCTGATCAAAAGATAAATGGCGATTCGTTAGATGTTGGATGTCGCCTGGCAAATGCATTACCTGACGCTGATAGGTGAACGGCGTTCCGACATGTTGCTGGCCAGTGACGCCATCTTGCTCTTCATGTGTGGTTATAGTTTGCGATACAAGCGAGTGCTTCACCTCTGCATGCTTAAGTACCCTTGGCAAGGCATTATTTGTGGAAGCTCATAAAAGTAAGTTTCTCTAAGGACACTAAAAAATTTTTTTGGAAAATATTTTCGGTTGTTTTCCAAAAAAAAATATTTCGCTGCAAAGACAAGACTAGTCCATTATATCTAAGTTTAGTGAGTCATTTCCATTTTAGCTGTTATCCAATGCAGAAAGCCACTGGTTTAAAATAGGCATCGCCATTATGATAAAATTAAGGTAGAAGTTTAACGGCAACCTTCTGCTTGTAGTGACAATTGCGTTCAGAAGAAAGGAACGTTGTGAATGTTAATATAAGTCCTGAGGCAATGAAACGGAAACGAAGATGGCTGGAGACTCATGCACATCATGGTTAAAAAAATGTGAGCGGCTTCTCACGCAGTATGCATACAATGCGTGTATTAGTTGATATATTTTACTGGGTTTTTAATGACTCCAAAAAAATATTTTTGAAAAATTCAAACACGCATTATTGATTACCATAGAAATTAAAGCAAGAGGATTACCGAAATTTAAAATTTTTTTTTCCATATAATTTTAAATTTAATAACATTCGTCTGCGATATGCCTAGAGAGAACTGTACATAACATTATATGTACAGCGTCCTGGCTGGTCGGTAATGGTAAACAAGGACCACTTGAACTTGTCAGACAGGTTGTTAATATATCGAAGGGAGCAAGCAACCTAAACGCCACATAAATAAGTTTGTACAGATAATACCTAGATAACAACGACCATTTCAGATATTTCAGCCATCATGAAAGACATGCGAAAAGTCAGCATTCATAAAACTGTTATCAGAGATAATGGAAAATCGTAAACATGTTTTGAGCCAACATGTCTTCTATAACACTCTGACCAGTTTATTATTTCATGATCAGATGAACAAGGTTTTGACTCGGCTGAGTTGTGTGCATACCAATCACGAACGTTCTGCCTTATAGTACCAGGATCCTCATTGGCCCAGTGAAATGGGGTAGTAGCTTCATACATGCATGGCAACCAATAAGGATAGGAAACAGTCGAACATGTGTACAGTACGTTGAATACTAGCAAACATTCAACTTTTCCCGCGATAAACCATCGTCTCTATCTATTATTAAAAAAAATATATTTATTTGTAAAGGACACCTAATCTTCGCGGAACTGTTCTATGCGCACTTGATTCCATTACCTTAATTGCACATCTACAATTTTCTTCTGGTTACTGGCCTGGGGTTTTGTGAGAAGACATTGCGTTAATTGACGGGGAAAATCAGAGTTAGCTTACTCCGGTACTGAACGTCTGTGATAAGATCTGAGGCAACTCTAACGCAAAGCACTTAAAATCATTCCATCATGAAATTGAAAATGAGCTAGAGTGTTTTTAAGTACTACTAGACAGGAAATGTTTTGCGAAAATCGAGTGTTAATATTAATTATCTATCAAGCGAACCGTGAAATTACTGGGCGGTAGAAATTAAGTCTGACATAAAGAAACTCAAGCCGACTTCGAAGCAACAGTAATATACTTTTACAAGCATAGAGTTTTTTAATGTCGATATTATGAAATCATAACTGGAAATTAGCCAGCACATCTACATTAAACGTTAATGCAATTCATCAATACTACTTTTTTTTTTACAGAATTTTTGTAAATGTGCTGATGTCTCTCTGTGTTGTAAACTTTATTGCACGTGTTCATTGTAAACTACTCATGTCTGAAATATACGTGAGTAAATAAACAAGTGAAATAAGTAATATCATATAAGATATAAGTAATAGATCTCGTTAATAGTTCCAGTCCCCCGATAATACGAGAGTATGATTAGAGTCGAAATTTAGCCAAGACGTAATGTCATCTTAGCCTTTAAGTCCATACACGTGCCGCACAACGTAAACTTCAGTATCAAAGGGATTGCAGGAAAAATGAATATATTTGAATATTATCTTGAGCGTTATAGCTATTGTCACCGTGGTACATATTCTCAAAGTATTTCCGATTCCTCCTTTGCATCCGGCCAACTTCTCGTTTAAATCCCATTTTGACGTGTGCTCACGTGTAGTCTAAACTTGAAGTACTTTACGCTTATTCTTGTTTTCTGCGTATATCCACAACGTTTACTCACTAAATTCCTACAGAACTGTCACAATCACACGTTTGAACTCTAACGTGGACGTTACTTTACAGCCACAGTATCTACTCAGTATCTTCACACTTTTGAATCAAACCTTTTTAAAATTCATCTCATGTATGACGTGTTTTGTTCTTTCCAAAATATGTAATGTATCACAAACATTGCATGCTTCTGTTAACATGAATGTATCTTATTTTTACGTAAACTAAACATTTACTCATATTTCGTCTATACATTACAATTTTTCTTTAATATGAATACAAACATAGAGAAAATAGCTGCGTTGCTAATTCCTGGTAAGAAATAATTCTCATACAACATATTTTTAAACTAAGGACCCACGAATGCAATGCGTTGTCCCTTTGGTGTAATTTTTTAGACTTAAATTAACCCTTGTTTATTTTTCGTGAGGCAGAAGAATAGCCCAAAAGTAGACGTTTAGCAGGGCTTCAGAAAATTGGAAGTATAATAAAGTTAAAATGAGTAAATAATCTTCGCGCAGCTTTGAGGGAGGGAACGTAGGGGTGGCAGTATATGGGAGGGCTGTCCCAAGCGCCTGCTGCTGGAGGGAGGGAAACCACGTGACACTGCTAGAGCTATACACACCAAATTGATAACATCACTTGCTAATACAGAGCTGTCAAATACCGCGCTGCGCGCCTTACGTTTTTTAGACAGGTAATATCATGTGCGGAACAGCTCTCGCCCAACCATTCTCGGCCACCGTCACTCCTGAACTGAACAACCCTATCCCTTCGTGCAGTGATAATGGACTCTTCCGACTGGCCCGATGCGTTTTGGTTTTCTGCGCATTATTTTCTAATTTTGATTTCACTATAACTATGAATGGACTATAGTTTTTTCAACTATGTCGTCTTTTTATAACAAAAAAAAAAAAATAGCGCAAAGGAAGTGTACTTATATTTGAAAGAAGGTACTCATGTAAACAGTGTGGTTAGTGGAAGCCACGCGACTTTGACAGATATAGAGGCAAAAAAAAAAACTGTAATTACAAAATAGGAAATACCCACACAGAAGTGAAGTGGTTTGGTGGTTACTTTGAAGTTGGAGCACCTATTTGCTGATTCACTGCGCGATACTATGGAAGTGGGCCTTGTGACTGATTGGCTACTGTGTGTTGTGGAAGATCTCCTATCGGGGCGGCTGCAAGCCGGTGAGTAAGGTATCTGGCACTGATTGGCGTATGGTGTTTGGACATATCGCTAGCTAGTGATATTTTTCTGGCGTGTGAATCTGGAGTTCGCGGTATAAGCGTCTGCCTCACATCTGTATTATTAAGAGTGGAGTGGAGAGGTTTGAGTGGCTCTTAACATCGAGGTATTGAGAGCCGACAAGTAGAGTTCCGAGTATTTCGCGAATTCCTTCTGTGACGAGGTAGACTTCAAACACGTGTTATTTTCTTCTGCTGCTTTGTACATGCCTCGTTTAACTGTGAGCCAATAATAAGCAGGGAGGAGTAGTGTGAGCGAGCTTCGAACGGTCCTGTAGGAAGGCCTCACTTGATCGCAGCAAACAATAAGCAGACGATAGTGTCTCGAGTGTATGCAGGACTGTAAAGCCTAGCCTGTTGCCACATCAGTCCGATACGGTGAGTATGGAGCAGCGCTGGAATGCTAGGGCGGGGGAAACGGCAGATCCGCGAGAAAACCCGCCGACCAGCGGCATCGTCCGTCACGATCTCCGCGTGCCCAAATCCGGGAGCGACCCCGCCGGAAATTGAACCCGGGTTCGCCTAGGTGGGAGGCTAGTAGCTTGACCACTACACCACGGTGGTCCCTGTATTGTTAAGAACTCCGTGACTTAGCCACGGGCAAAACTGGCTACTCACTGCAGCAGTTGCCAACTAAGAAATGGTTGAGGCGTTAGCATACAGAGAACTTTGAAGTCTCAGCTTATACGTGCCGCGGAGGTAGCGAAATTTTCCTTCCCATGTTCATAACGTTATACTTTGTTTATGTTGTGGTAAAACCGTACTTATTGTTAATTTTGGGGGATTTTGCATGGTTGTAGAGCATGTGGGGTAAATAAATACAAGAAGCTATAGGTTACTATATGGCTATAAAATAAAACATCTGGAGAGTATGTAAAATACTATAAGGTCGGGTGAGCATTGTTAATTTAACTACATCCACTACCTTACTGAAAACCATGTTAGAATATTGTAACTGTCCCGCCTTGAGTAGTATCCGAAGGCTGATGAAGTATGACGAGTTACGGCGGTCGGCACAGCAGGCTTCTTGTGATATCCGTCTTAGCCGCCGTCACATGGAGAAAGACCTCTGCTGCTGCTTTGCATCGCCCTCATATCGGCGTCGCATAACGCAACGTGGTCTGATTGCCTGGCTGGTAGAAGGGATTCCTGCTTACCGGGGTTTGGGCAATGCGAGTCCCGATTGCGGCAACTGGCTTTCCTAATTACTGTTGATGAATGATGGCGTGTTCAGGCAGGCCGTCGAGTTAAGGCATGCTAACGCCTTCGTAACAATACTCTCTCCTTCTTCCTCATAGTTCTCTTTGCACCAGCATCTAGAATTACCTATGCAACAGTCGGTTTTGGTGTTTTTAGTAGCTGTTATTAAGCAACAATAGCGCTGCGAAACTAACCTAACACTATCACGAAAATGTTCCGTTTACCCTAGTATTGTCATCATCCCGGCCTCCCAACACCGCTTTCCTTTCCTGGCGGACTCCGGTACGCAGCTACGTATGTGGGATATGTGGTGGGTCGTTACCAGTGGGATTCCTCGCTGTCCTGCCTTTTCTCACTCGCTAATAAATCCCATAGCTTGCTCCGTCCTAGAGTCTCGTTCCACAACTCAGTAGTCTGTCAAGCATGTAGGTGTTATCCCGCCGTGGGGTCCAACCCCACACGGAATGCCGTAGAATGTGGGTTTGCATAGAACGAACCCCCCGCGGATTGTATTTCTCTCGCTGCTACACTCTGACTGGACCCGGCAGCCATAAGGCCGGGATTGCGATGACTTCACGCTTCACTTAACACGTAACGAGTAATTCACCAACGACCATGGCAGATCACACGGATCAACCCAGGCTATTGCATTTGCCCTTTGGTCGTGGCACAATCGTAAATGATTCCCTTGTTACGTCAGTAGAGTGAGTTTTTATGAAGGTGAAGGAAAAACAAAGTGGGAAAGTATCTCATTTGTCAAGTTTTCCAACCGCGAAGCTAGAACTTGGGTCTCCAGTTGCGTGGCAAAATGCTTCTAATGTTCTCTCCTCCTCCCCACCTCATATTTTACGTCGAGGAAACCCGTACTATGAGCTCTCGCAATATAAAAAAAAAAGTGAAGGAAATTATTGCGGCCTTGGAAACTTGCCTTGTTGGCAACCAGTTGATGCCACCTCACCCCCTCCCTCCTTTAACAGCTTTCGGTAAAACGCATCTTCCTTCAGACTAATTGGGAGAGATTAATCTAGCCATTCTGGAGAATTTACACAAAAACAACCGACGGGGGATAACATTTTAGCTTCTGTGAAAACGACTCGGATCAAGTTTATGATATTTTGCCGAAATTTCTCTTCACGAAGTTCGAGCGGTTTTTTTTGTGGTTTCGTGATGTCGAAGTATGTTGCTTCAGATTTCATTGACCGTACCAGCAGTTTGTTGAAATTAGTGGCGACATTGCAAATGGACAACTGCCTTTAGTAGTTCCAGAAACTCTCAATAAAAAAACGATATTAACAAAAAGTAAAGTTCGCTTGTTAGTAATGGTCCAAAAGAGTTAGCGATCAGAGCGATTGTTGTTTAATCTGTGCAAATTAATGTATTTAACGATTAAATATTTGACATTCATGTAATGCTCAGTCTAGTTTATTATACGTGCAGTAATAATCGGTTCTGTTTACTCGCGCAAAGTAAATTAATTGTTCATCAATTCGAATTAAATATTGCACGTAAGCGATTTTCTTCAACAGATGACATTTTTTTACGTATTAAAAGTATTATAATGTAACTGCAAAATGATCTCTTTGAAATACATGATATGTCTGAATGCCCCGATAGCTATTATTTTTAGAAAGTGGCAGACCATACCATTCGCTGTAAACCGCATAGTCATGTATACGCCCCCACTCACAATTTGGACAGTGTTTTATCTAAAGTCAGCAGAGGTTAACCGTGCAAGTACACTCAAGATTCGCGACTTATTGCAATTTTAGGTATGTTTTAGATGGAAATGAACTGCGTGTAAACATGCGGGTGTTTTTGTGTGTGCATATTTATGCAAACGCATGCAGGGTCTATGCATTAAGGTTTTGTTTATTGGCAGAGATTGGAAAACACTGCGAATTCGTTTGAGGTGATATCAAACTTCAAACACACGTAAGTTTGAGTTACTTCTGAAGTTGAATCGTGGGCTATCAAGACACGCCGTTCACTAGTCCGCCTCAATAACAAGTGTACAAGAAAATGTGTTCCAAAACCAATGCCATCTAGTCCAGTGTGCAGCAGGCTACTCTCTGGGGCAGGGGCCAATAAATAAATAGCTGAAGCTGGAGTATTCAGAGGAATGTTGAGTCTGGCTCGCACGTCAGTGAAGCTGCCAAATTTGTTTCCCATTCTCCATAAAATGGGTACAACTAGCTTTCGCCACGCTGAAAAACGGGATAGAAGTAAACAATAACATAAATAGCCCATGCAATGGTTGCAAAATTTCGAAATAAATGAGACAATAGCAATAAAAATTAATGTGTAATTTCGGAATATTTCAGTTGCTGAGCAGTAATTAAAACGTTCCTCCACCCGAAAGGCTTGTTCCCGTGTAAGGAATTAATTAAATTATTCTTCCCCTTCATCATGTCCATGTTTGAGGACATTTTGCACGTGAAGGATATTTATGTTTGGCGCTGTACACAAGGAACCAGCAGCCGGTGTTTTGAGCGTCTTCCTCTTGAGTGATGTGATTTGTTGAAGTTTCTGCATCTCAGGTCTGAGAATGGTTAATGCTGGCATCAACGAACACGCACTGCATTGTTTTCCGGTTGCGAAAAGTACGCTCGATACAAGTGTAAGGCACTTCAAAAAATTAATCCCTTGCAACACTTCAGCTCGCAAATTAATTCAGGACTGGGCACGTCAATTTAACAAAACAGACTACATGCAGGTGGTCCATACAGAACAACATTTTGTGTACTCGTTACAAACAATTTTCTGGAAACTGTTTGCCAAAGATTTTCTTGTAACTCTACAGCTAAAATATCGTATATTTAAAACTTTTTATTTTATTTTAGAAAACATGCAAAAATGCTTATGCACCTCAATATTCATAATAAACTTGAAGTACGTATACAACACACTTGCTTGATAAAATTCAACTTTAGTTTCACACATTCCATCTTAAGGTTTTGAGAAACGTACTCCAATTTATTTGTAGTGTTACAAAAATATATTTGGCAAATATTTTGCAACTTTCCTAAGAATTCCTTGTACAAATACAAAGAAAAATTATAGTGAATGGAGTATCGGCGGATTTTGGCTTAGCCTTCACCGAATCTAAGAATCCTCTCTACCTATACATATAATCAGCTCCTGTTCAACCCAATCTAAAGAAAATATGAGAGAATTTAAACTTTTGTGAGTGGTCTTAAGGATACTGTAGATGACATATATATATATATATATAAACGAGAAGTGAAAGAGGACGATTCATAACACCTCATTTAAAACAGTGCAACTAATAATCAAATGGCTTGCATGCATGTGTGAATGCTTTATAATTTCTGTGTTACAATTGCGGATTGTGATAAATTTTATATGAGAAGCAGGACTGATAGGATATAAACAAACAGGCAGAGTAGGGCAATGTGACAAAATGCGGCACTAACTTTGAAAACGAAATGACTTCTGCAAGCTTCTTGCTCGGTCAGCAAACATTAAGATTACATTCTTCTTAAAATACAAGAAATATTGTTAATATTTAATGTAAATAAATTTGTGTTTTCTCAACCTACGAAGGTAGGTTACTACGCAGCTCTTATGCGCACTGCATACCGTATTCACTCTGATATTTAAAACGCTGGCAACCGTTTGGCGAATGAGTGGAATGAAATTGGAAAGAGTGCCTTGGAATAGTGAATAGTGAAGTTCAAAAGTAACCTTTACACCAGTGAAGTTCCACAACACGGATGCCGCTGCTTGTGATATTGAAACATTTCGACTGGTTTCACTGATGTTTAATGTGTTTGTGAGACTTGGACTAATACATAAAAATACTCGAACAAACATATAGGAAATTAAGTATCCACGGCTGGCATCAGGATAAGGTACGAGAAAAGATCAGGCTACGTAAGATAATTTCGAAAATAACAGGTATCAAAAGGAAGAGAAAGCATTTAAAACGACGACGAGCTAGGAATGTGGCAGGACGGGAAGACCGTAGATGGACAGAGATGGTGTTCGAATAGACGGCAACGAACCTGACAAGATCTAGAGGATGGCAGCTACATCGACTGGACATGGACATGAGAAAGACAGGAAGTGCAGTGAACCGGAAAAGTGTTTCTGAAGACCTCGCTGTTCCTATAAATCTAAAGAAGGCTCGTGGTAACTGCTAACAAGCACATCGTGAGTAATAACGCAGATAATTCATCAGAATAAAATTGAATTTAATTGTTTAGCAGTAACAAATATAACAGAGAACTGCTACGTATTATATATTTGCCTTATTTTGTTGGGTTTTTGTCCGTTTATGACCTTTTATACACCTACCACATTACAATTTTTTTTTTGTATTTGTACAAGATATTTTGCAACACAATATATACATTAGGATGAGTTTCGCAAAACCTTATTGTGGAATGTTAAAATCTAAAAAGAAAGTGTAGTAGACTTTAATATTTATATAATCGATTTTTGTCACACACACACAAACACACCTCTCACTAGGCGGCAGGCGTAAGGTGGCGAAGTTGGGACCGTATAGCCTTATCTGTGACATAGCTACAGCTAAGTAAAGTAAATTAATTAAATAGCACTAATATTTAATAATACACCTGGCAACAAAGTAAACGTTTAAGAGGTTGGGTTACATAATTGATTTACCAAGAGGAAAGTGCCTGTAAGGACGTAACTCATACTGTTAAGACAAGGGAAAAATAAACGATGTTACGGAAATTATCATTCAAAGATATAGGTTTAATATAAATGATCCTTTCTGGTGTTTTATAGCACCTTCTATCATGCAGAACAGCTTTTATTCAGCTGTTCCTTTCAGTCGTTTAGGTGTTTCTGTGAGGCTGTAAGGAGAAACGAGGGTGCCTTTAGTTCACACACATAACATAACATAACATGGACTGGATTTAAAAGCCTCGTACTTTACTTTTCTGTTGGTTGTAAGTTCAATTTTTGAGCCTGGAAGTATTCATAATGTTACTTAATAGTTAATGTTGAGTCGTGAAAATCTTGTAACTATTACAAACCTCCTTCTGGGTCTTGAAGCCTGTCTTACCAAGTCTGTTGTATGCCCTGTGATCAAGTTTTTCAACTGTCTCCTATAGCTTTGATATTTCCTCTGACGACAATTCACGGCGTATTTCTCAGTCTACAGATAGTTTCGCGAGTCAGTTGTTATTCTTTCTGAAGATATATTAAGTTCTACTTTTCCTGTTCTGTATTACCCTCGTAACATTACCTGTAGTTTTCCTGAATATCTTCTTTTCTGTTGTGCATACTGCGTTCGTAGTTTCGCTGACATTTACCATCGTTTCTGCTGAGTAGGTTACTCGTCGAATGCTCGTAGGTTTTGTAAAACTTAATTTTGGATTCTTGATTCATATGTTCGTTCTTCCACGCAGAGTCGTTCAAGCAACATAAACTTATATCTACAGTATTGGTTTCAGTTCTGACACCGGTTATCCGATCTTATTTAGAGAACATTTCTAATTGCTTCGGTTGGACTACAGTTCTTAAATCGTTACCAACTTTTCTCGAAGCACGTCGGTATGTGCGCCTTACTCTTAGATTGTAGTGGGCAGACCGTTTGGTCTTCAAGGAGTATCACTGTTCAATATTTTCACATTTTCCTGATTTAAACTACAGACATTATTACAGTATCGCTCGAATTACTACAGATTTTCACCTCTCCCTTGTGTGCTATAAACTTTTGAATTCGTGGACCATAGTTCTAACTCCTGCTGTTATTTTCTTGACGACAGTATAGAATAACAGTTGATTTGTGGATATCCCTACCCGTGTTAAAGTCAATTTTGCCACATTTACGATAAGTTTATTGTTCATATACACGCAAATAATATAATAATTACGGATTTATTAATTTGTCATATCCTTGCGTAAGCGATGCAAGCATGGTAACTCACGAAATAACAATACTTCCATCACGACGACGCCATCAGGCACAGTTGCGCATAGAGCTGCATGTCGGAGAACACGAATTCACTTGCTCACTGGTGCGCCGTAGAATACAAATAAGTAGAGACCCTATAATTTTGCGTTATAATTGAGTACCAAGTAGAAGTCATACAAGTGTATGCTAGTTCCACGTGTGCCGTTGGACCTACGCTCATTCGAAACGCCCTGCAGGACTCAGAACCAATTGTAAACGTTTAGCGTTCTAATAGCTCCAGTCCACGTTAGCTGGGCCAAATAGGAGAATGATTTCTGCCTGTAGCAGCAACAATTGAACAAGTGACGTCTTCTCGAATATGTAGAAATATTGTTGACTTAGGAGACTAGCTTGGGAAAATGTAACGCATAATAAGGGCACATCTGGTGCTATAGATAGTCCATTCCCGGTTACTGCCAACTTTTCTGAAACCCAGCTTAAGTTCTACTTCCAGGATATTCCTCCGCTTCGTGCAAACAAAGCTTAACCGAGTCTAGAAAATCACACCAAAGGGATAACGCACCGCATTCGTGTGCACTAACTTTAATAATACTCTGCATAATAACTATTTATTACCTGGTATACCAACATACCTATTTTATCCCTGTTTTTGTTCGTATTAATTACAAATTCAGCGTTAAAATTATAAATAATATATAAGTAAAAATTTAATTTATCCAAAAATAGGGCACTTTTATATTAACACAAGTATAAAACTCTCGCGATACGCGACATGTTTAGAACAACCAAACACGACGTACATGGGCTGATTTTTCAAAGGTTTGATTAAAAAAAGTGTGAAGAAACCGCGAATAGACTATATTTTATATTCATTATCGCAAATGGCGGCAGGCCCACACAACGCACGCCCGTTTAACGGCATGTTGAGTTTACAGCGCTCAGCGGCCCCACAACCGGTTGTTGTCTCAGTGGCCCGGGTGCAGGACGTATCTCCTGCCGGAGAATGGAAGGTAGTTGCTGCGCTCAGTTGCAGCTCCCATTCGGCGGACGGGAAGCGACCGTTCTCGGCCAGGCCAGTGCGCGCGCCACCCGTGCTTGGAGACTTCAACGCGGGGCGCACAGTATCCTTCCACTAGCTCGACCGCCGGCCCGTGGCCACGAACATTCCTCCTCCTCATAGCCGCGTCAACTTGTCGCATTTAACGTGCCACGTATTTCACTATGTAACGTGAATTTACCCGAGGGCAAGCTAAGGGTTCAAACACACGCATATAGTCACAGCACATGAGATACTCGTGGTGAACTCTGCACCCAAAAAAAAAAAAACCACGTAGGAACACAACCTCTGAACTTGGCGTAACCTGGTCAAGGATAGCATTGGACGGCAGGCAACGTATTACGATAGACTCGAGTATGCATGGTACTTATAAGACTAAATACAGCAGAAACAGCACAATTGTCCTACACACACATACACACACACGCACATATATATGTATTATATAGTGTAACGTTTAAAAGAATGGGCATATTTATTTTAATACTTTCTCTTTGCAGTTCAGTTCAGATCACTAGCTGTTTTATTTAAGCCTATGTTTCATTTTGATTGTATAATAAGAAGTGCAAGTATTGGTTTATATTATTAGGAATGATAAGGATGTTTTTTTGATTATATTCCAATTTTTGGTTAAAGGCTAAATTATAGTTGTTTCGTTTATTGCCTTTAAATGCACCATGAAAGTTACAGTAATTTAGCAGTGTTTATATTAAGAAGTTTGTTAGAATAAAGGAAAGTTAGCAGAGTTTTGTGAGGTAACTAAGACTATGGACTTAAAAAAAAAAAAATATAAATGAAAAACACAATATTAATAAGCTGTTTCGAATATTATCTTGCAAACATATTTTCATTTTCTTTACAAAAAGAAAAGCACTAAGAATTCTTTACAGATGAACCGTCACACATTTTTTGGAATTGTGTGAAACAAGGACTCATACAGAACTAGGCTACTCGACAGATAAGTTTCATTTTCTGCACAATCATTCAACTTTTCAGTGCCAAAATTTCTACAGTCAACCTTAATATTTTATTTTGTTTACCAAAGTAGACATATCTGCGTAGGACTTGAGATGATTTCTTCTAAGTCTTAAGTATCTACCGCTGATCAACTCAATAAAGTGAAATATATTTGCCTAATAACTGTTATAGAGAAATACAATACATACTTGCTAGTGTCGTACGTTTTAATGATAAGAAATTTTCTGGAATTTATTTTCCAGTTATACTATTTTAGTTAATAATCTGTTATTTTATTTAAATCTTGATTTAGCAAAATTAGTGTTTCATAAATTAATTTCCTCAGTAATTAAATCCAGTGTAAACCCAAACTGCATCAATTTTATTCACGTATAGTTGAGACATACGAATGTTGGTTGTATTTCACGTTTCGTTTGTTTAGCAAATTTGATATTTTCAGCATATCTCCAGATGTGAGTATTTATAGGGGATGAAATTCTTATATTAGTGTGGGAAACGAAATGGTTTTAAATATACATATTGGGTGTGCTTAACTCATCATTCATTGACACGTTCAAGCCAGGCAAGGCTACAGAATTTTTCCTAATACAGCTACACAAGGTTAGGAAGGCTTCCGTATATCTCTAGAATAAGGGGTCTGGCAGTCTTCAATTCCTGTTTGTGATATACGTTATCCAGGAATAATTTTTCCATTAATAAAACCACATACTTCATTACATAGAATTATTATTAAAAATTTCAAGTTAAGTATATATACATAATTTATAATATAATCAGAGTCAAATTTTTTACAAATGTAATTAGGTGTTATTTTCATGGGTTCTTATTAACGTTCTCACGCCTGTGACCGAATATTTGTCAGATGGTACGCACCTGAAATACTTAACTAACTGAAACCAATAATGAAAAAGAATTCTGACATGCGCAGAGTAGGCTAATTCGAAACCTAAGAAACAGCCAATTTTCCTTGCGATTAACCATCATCTCTGGCTATAGCTAAAGGAAACCGATATATACCGACATTTATTTCCGACAAAATGAAAGTAACAGAAAAAAAAAACACACACTGATAGTAACGTAACGCTGATGAACAGAGCTGACAGCAATCCTCAGACTAAGCATGCCTACACATGTGCCTTTTTTCATTTTTCACTTCAACACGGTTCGCTGTCTGGCAGAACACACGTCTGTTGCATATGCAGATAAACTATCAGTTCACATGAGAAGTTCGAGCTCTCGCACTTTCAGAGTACTAGAATTTCCTTACCTTGCATCATACGGTAAAGTCCTCCGACTTTGCCCCGGGTCATCTGGAACAAAACACACGGGTGTGAGCAGGGCGATTCCGTGTTGGAACAAAGAAACAGTAAGAATCACCCACATAAAAATTAAAAAGTTAAATATTAATAGCGTCCGAGTGTAATCAAATATTACACAAAATAAATATAGTACATTCATGGTTACTTCCAACATTTCTGAAGCTCTGCTGAAGTTATACTTTCAGGTTTGTGTGAGTGAGATTTGCCATATTCTCTAAGTTTTACGAACTTCAAGATATACAATACGTAGCTGCACATATCATTAACCTTACAAATGAAATTTAGCTAGACAGATTTCCTTCATTTTGTATTTAATCGTACCTCTAAATCTTCGTAACAAATGTATAATTTTTATGGCGTACGTCATTACGTAAAATTATTTCTAAAATTGTACCGACTTATTTATATTCCGTTTTCTCAGATGACATAAAATAATACACATTTATAAACTACTGTGTAATAAGCATATTCCAGAAATGTTTATTTATTTACCTAATTTATGTTAATATTTATATTTTGATTAGGTAATTTATTTGATTTCTCTAGTTTGTTTACATTTTTTTTTTACAGATTCACCTTATGTTCAGTACAGGTATTCTAAACATTTATTTAGGCTTGTTATGTGTGTAAATATTGGTTTAATTATGTTATTTTCTCTGTGTCTGTATGTTGAATTAAGTAACCTGAATGCAATTTGTCGTGTGCTATTATCTATGTTATGTTTGTCCGTTCTTAACACTTATCCAAGGAGTAAGGTATCTGAAATTTTACCTTGGCGGCTTATTTTGTATGCTAATTTTTATCATATTATGGTATCACTAAGCATCTCTTATCTGTGACGGAACAGGAGGTTTACACCTTTTCTTTTCTTGACTCGTTGAAAAAAAGGAATCTTGGGGTTAACCAATATGTTAGGCCAACATAAGCCAGGGCGCTGCTGAAATCCAGTTTAATTTGTGCCTAATCGTCATAATTTTGGACGTAGACCCCAAGTGTTTTACCAATTTATGTGCAGAAGGCGAGGACGTAAGAGAAGAGGTCCTCAAACACCTTATTTACTTTAAGTTACCAGATTTGAGTTTAGAAGTGTTGTACCATCTGCACCACCATGTTGCGGCCATCGGCGTCATCTGTGGTATATGGTTTAATCCAACCAGCATGTTTTGACTTTCTGCCCTATTGATTGATATGAAATCTTGAAAGAATTCTGTCATATTTTACAACAAATTTAAAGATTATTTGGAACTTATCATAGATTGTCAGACGGGTCCCAGGAGTCTATAGTCATTTCCTGCATGTTCTAATTCTGAGTTAAGTTGCAGTGATTTTGCAACGTTTTGATGAACTAATAAATTATTATTATAAACAGCCGCTATCTACCTAATTATGTCATTGATTGATACCAATATGTTACTTAAGAGAAAGGGCGAATTCAATTTTTAAAAATAAGATTTGTAGTAAAATGTTTTTGCAGTTTAATTTTATTAATGTTCACTACTTACTTCTCTGATAACGAACAGCATTGCATTAGTTTTTTTTTTGTTAGTTATTTGATTTAACTATATTTATGCTCTTTAATTTCGTAGTGTTGTTTGAAAGGGTCTATTGTATTTATTATTAAGAGCGATTCTCTTAAAGTAACTATTTCTCTATCTGTCTCTCTCGTTCATTTACTAATTTATTTACCATGCATTCGTTTCGTCTATCGTATTATGTATTTAAGAACTGTGTGCAGTGATTTTAATAGTGCCAATTTTCCTTTGCTGAACATCGAAATACCATATGAAAATAATACGCAAAATTAATCATTTCTTTCACACACACATATGCTCACGTTTAAACATTTTTGATTGTATTTATTTTCTCTACCTGGTAGTACAGATAATTTTTACAGAAGTGACGACAACAGATGACAACCTCCTGAGATTTCGAAATCATTGCTCATATACTCTTCTGCGATGGACTTGTTTCTTTAATATCGAGTATAGAAATCTATGATCTGCAGAAATAAAAATTAATCCATCATGGAGGAGGCTAATCCACTTTAAAGAAAATAACCAAAAATATTTCCTGTCTTGTGGATTTTTGAGGATGTGTAGGGAAATGTTTTACCTTATAGCAATAGTGTAAAGTGATAGAAAACTTACGCTGTGCTCTCCGGGAAATGTACTAAAGTCAGCCTCCGAAGAAGCTATGTTAATTTCCCTAAATAAACGTAGGTAATTAGTGTTTTCCAAGAACTTTCGCAATAGGCCTGAGGCTGTATCTTTCTTTCGATAGTCACTAAAAAAAAAAACAATTAATTAAACTTGTTGCATTAAAGTGATACAAATTTAATTTCGAGCGCTTTGTAAATTGCTTGTATCAAGAAGGAACTAAAGTAATGCTAATTTAGGCCAAGTAGAAATTTTGGTTTGTTTATTTTTCTGTTAAATATCTGAGTTAATCTAGTAGAAGAGGGATTATGGGGACTTAGGCACACCGAGATCTGGGATCGGAGCGTCGGAGCTGTTCGTGCTCTGTCATTTCGGCCGGTCGGAGGCCATATCGGATCCACGTGACCTTGCCATTGACCTTCACCCCAGTGACATTTGACCTCGACCTCGGTGACCTTTGACCTTGACCAGATTACCTTTTATCACTACCCAGTGTCCTTTGACCTTGAACCCGGTAACATTTGACCTTGACCCCGGTGACCTTTAACCTTGATCGAGATGGTCTAAAATTACGGTTTAAATTCACCGAACAGAGCATGATTGAAATAACCCATGGTAGTTACTAAAATCCATAACTTTCGTGAAGTTTCCCCAGTTAAGACCATTAATAGTTTTATCACGACTCCCGTCCCTAGAAAACTCCGTTGTTATACTAAATAAGCAATCCTTATACTAAAACTTTGCGCGTTTGTTATTTTGTATTTCATTTACTGCGCAGCAGCTTGCGAATCAGACATTGTAAAAGAAAATGCAAGATAATTTAGCGATTGTGCACCAACGAACTTCTAGAAGGGTACATGTATTACAATCTAATATTGTTCGTTAGTAGGGGACACCCTATGGTCGCGGAAAAATTTCACGACCAGTTGTATTTTCATAACACATTGGCTCAGATCCACTTTCGGGATTGGATCATTTGCGTGCTACACTTTTTAGGCATCTGCTTGCGAATCACAAACGTACTGTAATGAAGATACCTCTGATTGGCCAGTTAAGCAGAAAAATGTCTTCTCACAAACAAACGCCACCAATAGGTAGATACCTGAAAAATTCGCGGATTAATTTTGGGATAAGTTAAAATTCAAAACACATGCGTTTATATCACTTTAGCCATTGGTCCACACGGTGTTTGACATCTCCCGGAGAACGCTGGCCCAATCGTCTCCTTCCTCTGTTACAGTAGACAACCAATGTGCAGTTGATATCGGCATATTCGTACATAAGGCTGTAGAATGTAGCCTACAGGTCATTGAACTCGGGAAATTTTCCTATTCATAGAGCCCAAAAGTCTTCCAGGCATGTCTTAACAAACTGTGGTCCAGCAGAAGCAGAAACTCAAATGCGCATGTGGTTGAAGTTCAGCTTCTTTGCCAAAATAATTCGTGAAATTTCCGTGTTTCTAAATACAGGTTAAGTGTAAAACATTTAGCAACGTGAATATCCGAAGTAAATCGTGTAGCCGGCACTGCTTTATTCCGGCGTGCAGGAAACGTGTAAAGTGG
>NQII01001705.1:0-53222 GCA_002778355.1 Clitarchus hookeri | reverse complement strand
GTCGACCAACAGGTTCCGCCAAAACTGGCGCTGGGACCCAACCCCGCACTCGGGCGTACACGAGACTTGACTGCACTGCGTTCCCGTCACACACTCGCTGCCAGAGCTGGTCCATGATCAAATGGCCGCTTTAGGAGTGCAGGGATTTGGAGTGGAGTGATTTGGGTGGCACTTAAGGGGATCAGGTCCCGCCATCTTGGGATTTTCAATATTTTTGCCATTATTTTCATTTAAGAATGTTTAACAAAATCTTTCGGACCACGATGCTTAAATAATAGTTTATAAGGCTTTATTAGGCTTTTAAAACTCTACCGCGTTTATTAATTTTTGACTAGTGACTGCCGGCAAGAAATAAGTAATTTTTACTTGCGGGAAGTTACAGAACTGATCCTAGCAACAATAGTCTAGCAATAAGTGTTTTAGAACATGCGCAAAGCAGTGCCTTATGCCATGTCGACGTCGAAAATAAAATATGAAATCTGTGATGCAGGTTACGTCGAAAATTCCATAAATCCAAGATGGCGGGGACTCATTGCCTTAACATCGAGGTCTTGAGAGCCGATGAGGGTGAAGTGAGGTAAGAATGGAGCAACGCCGAAATGCAAGGGAGGGAAAAACGGGAGATCACCGAGAAAACTCGCCGACCAGCGGCATCGTCCGGCACGATTCTCCCATGCGAAAATCCGGGAGCAACTCCGCCGGGAATCGAACCCGTTTCGCCTTGGTTGGAGGTGAGTAGTCTAACCACTACACCACCGTGGCTCTTCTGCAGAGGTTTGGGCGGCTGAATCTAAGTGTATATGGAGCAGTGTTGGAATCTCTGAGAAAAACCCGCCTACCAACTGCATAGTCAGGCACGTTTTCCACCTGTGAAAATCCGGGATACATGTTTCAGCCTTCAAACAGCCTCTTTCATAACTGCGTATAAAGCAATACAGTAGTAATGGTAGCGGTCGAATAACTCTTCCAGTAACAGATGAACATGCGACTTTAGACAATGCAACGAACACGTTTTTTGTTTGGAACTGTGAAAGTGCAAGTACAACGTTCCGTCGTATGTTGAAGCCAATAAGAATGCGCCAGTGCTTGGTTTTGTAAGCAGATGTTTCCTAATCTGCGGAATATAGCCTCAACTACGAATGGCATCTGCCATCACGTGAGAAACTACTCACACTTAGCGTTGTTTTCTGCTGTGCACATCGCACATCATTGAAGCCACTTTATGTGCACCGTCCCATACATAGGACACTGGAATGAAGAGAGCTAAATTTTTTTTTCAACGTTTGCTTTTAACTTTCACACTTTACACCATGAGGCTAATCGCGGGGTAGATTATATACTAATCTACCCTAGACTCACATCTATAAAATACAAATAACGTATGTGGCTTAGAAGAGATTCAAGCTCAGAAACTAGTGGACACTTTTGCGTCATCTGCCACGTGTCTGTGCATCAAATACTGTTAAAATTATGTTGTTTTATTTGGTTGACATTATGACTGCTCTCTTTTGATTAAGAATTTGTGTGATATTTACATGTTTGTACATTTCTAACAATTTCACTTAACCGTCTCATGGATTCTTAGGTGACAAGTTTACAGACATATTTACTTTTACATTCAATGGAAAGAAAGTATACAGTAGGTAGGAAGATAAAACTAAGGAAAATTCCATGTATATGATTCATAGCAAATTTTTTACTTGCAAATGCAAAATGGATAGAAAGCTGTCACCACTGTTTCGAAAAATGAAGAAAATCATTGTTTGTCGCCTTGCTTTGATGGTGAAAAATTTAACGTGTCTGACGGTTGTTTAAGCTAACCCAACTAATTTAGTAAGTAACAGCGACATGCTTAATCGACATAAAAGGCAAGAGCATGATGATTTGTTTATCGACTAACTTGAGCGAGTTAAGTATTATGGTGGGTACAGATTTTTAAAGGTAATATTATTCACAAAGAAAGTTGTTTTATAAAGGTTTTAGATGGCGTAAATAACGATATAGCCTTTTTTATTGCCAAGAATTTAAAATGGACTTACGCAGGGAACAAAAAAATAATGAGAATAATGTTTAACTTCGTCTTCGTCAATAAATAGACTTACGGCTTTTCTTCACCGTAATGTTGCCAGAGTCGCTTTCTTCAAGCTTCTCAGCTTATATTCAGTTAATGATATGTATCTATTAAGGAATTGCAATAAAATTATTTTCTTTAAGGCCGAATTTTAATATCAATATTTCTTCCCTTTTGCTCGCACAATCAAGCCAACTTTATAAAACGTCCAAAAAAAAATTATTTTGTTGGATTTAACCAATTTGCGCATCAGCTCTTCACAAATGAGACTTCTGTGATCCTCTGAGAAGACCTCAAATCAATAAAGCGAGGTATATGATTAAAAAAAAATATATACTTGGAAGGTTTGCAAAAACCGTTTTAACAAAAAATGTAAGCAGACCTCCACTTTAGACTCGTAGGTTCCTGGGTTCAAATCCCGGATAAGACATGGACTTGTGTTAGTTCAGTTTGTACGTCCTCCCTCCTCAGTTAGCTCGCTGTCATCAACCTGCGGGGCCAGTACAATTATTGAACAGCAAGTTAACAATATCATTCATTTAACTGTGTTTTCTTACACTGTAAAACTAGATTCCCGACTCCAAGACACTGGTTCTCATTACACCCCACTTATGCGGTTAAGTGCAGATCATAAACAAAACTTTCTGTGAGCAGCATTTCATTAATGTCAGTACCTAGCTGGGCTCTAGTGAGTAAAACCAGTACGCTGGAAATTAATCCCCTGGTGTTGGAACAGTAACTATTAGTATGAGCAGACCCCGTTTCTACATTCCTTATCTTGTGCATCCCAGAACTTAAATCCGACGCACAGAGGCTACATCTGTTGCTGCTCATCGCGTCACATTTACAACACCAAAGAAAAAAAAAAAAGAAAAAAAAAAGGAATCTTCCCCCGTCCCGACCAATCTATTCATTTTCAGACGAATCCTCTCATAATAAAACTGGTTTTTTAAGTAAATGCATGCACGATCTCACTTAATAAGCGTTGCTTCTTGGCAGGCGTCCAGACCCCATACTGCCAGGATTAAAATCCACGTTAAGAGAGTGCTAATGTTTCCCCAGTTCTTCAGTGCTTGGGATGCACGCATTTTTATGCCTTAGTGAGTACAGCGTTATGCGTGCAAGCGTACCTTGCTGGCGTTTCACAAAAACCTTTCTAACGATTCTTCATTGAAATGGCAATGGAATATTTTATAGTGTAATGAAACAAATTGGGTTAAAATCCACACATGTTTTTCGTTTCTTGTACTCTAAACACACCGTTAACAGGTTCGTAGGCTGGTTGTGCAAATAAAGTAAAGCGTAATCGAAATAATTATAATGTTTGAAGTGCATTGATAGTATTAATTTCACCCATGTTTCTGACTACTTAGTGATGCGATAGGTTCCCTATTGCCTGGGCTGCTCGTAGGGTTACAAGCGCTGATGGGCGAAAGTTATTCCGACATTTTTCTAGCCAGTGACGCCATTTTGGTGGCGTATACGGCTGGAGTTAAGTATTTAGGGGTCTACTTTGTGTCAGCCTCGTCTTTTTAATCAATTAATACTGTATATTACTTTCATAAATTTGCCTTGTCGACACGCAGCTGCAGGTGGTTTACTGATTGTAACGTCCACCCGGACCCTCTCGAAATGTATGTTTCTTCCTCAGATATGTTTTCCATGCTTTTTCGTACTACCTTCTCGATATTGCAAGCCTCGAATATAGCCACGTATTTAATTTTGTTGGCTCTCGTTATCAGTGCCTCCGTCGTACAATCACATCCCAACCAAATTTTGAATTTTTAAGGGCACGTACTCCTCGATTTCTTCGGTGAGTTGTCTAACGATATTTTTCTTTATTGAAGCCAAAAAAAAGTACAAACATCTTTCGCCGACCCACTCTAGTTTTGAGCGATATATGTTTTAAAATTACATTGGAACGCCGTTTCAGTTTCTACGTACCCATTGGCATTAACCATTCCAGATCCTGTGACGATTCTTGTTCGCGAAAGTTTCCTAAATTCCAGACCCCTCTTTACACTCTCCAATGATCCCAGTGACCCCACAGCTATCACACCTGGACATTTCCTAATTGGCACTGCTATCACAAGTATCCCTGAACCAGATTTTGGTAATGTTAATCTTGGCTTGCTCTCTAGATGGCAACTACTTCAACAGAAACTTCAACACTTTTGGCACAGATAGTCCAAGGAGTACTTGAACCATTTTCAGCAGAGGGTCAAATGGACATCATATTCTGCTAACATAACGGCTGGATAATTAGTTGTGCTTAAAGAAGACAGTGTACCACAATTATGCTGCTAATAGGAGTCATCGAAGAGGTCCATTCAGGAACTGATGGTCTGGTACGAGTAGCTACTGTCCGGACCTCTACTGGAACCTAAAAGAGACCAGTTACGAAGCTATGTCCTCTGCCAGTGAATTAATGGCGGTGCTAGAACAGTTTTACTGTGTACTGAACTAATTACAAATCATGATGATTACATATGGCTTATGCATAATGACATTGATCTTGCTCAAATGTACAACTGGCGAGTTATTGTGTATGTATTTATTGTATCATTATGTTTCAGTATTATCATTGGTAGTCATAAGTTGTGATACTTAGAATTTACCATTTAAGAAATCACTGAATATAAAGAGGCTCAACCCCTTTTTGGGGACCGGTATGTTGAGACTCAATACCTGTTGGTGTTTGTGTTTGTGGTCTGCGAGGCCGAGACCTCAAGAACGAGTACTTTGTTCAACAGCAAGGGGTCGCTCGTTGTCAGTTGAGACGAGAGTCTGGAGGAAGACACGTGTTGTATGGCCGCATGCGGCTACTCTCTATTAAAGTGCTGAAAATATGTGCCTAGCGCCATCAATCAGAAAATGGGTTCGCCAACGTCGAAAGAACTGCCACACTATTTCGTCTTGGTACTTTTCTACCTTTGATATTACTCAGGTCACGAGCTACGAGTTGACACCCAAATGTTTCGCAGCCGTTACTGTGCCGGAGATACCACCGTTTTTGGACGTACAGAGCAAAACTGCGCGACTTTATAAACTTGCCTGGAACTTGTCAGTCCAGTTCGTTAATAGCTAGCTCCCCGAGGTGTAGTGCTGCGTACTAAAGCAGCATTGGGATTAAAAAATTGATCTGGAGTCTGCACGCTTCTCTTTAAAAAAGAGGGTTTACTTAAATGTTCATTTGTTGGAGATTTCTTCTCCGATGGGAAGAAAGACTGGCGGAGTAGCGCGAAATAAAAGGCTGTTGCGGAGAAACGCTTTTTTCTCTTGCCCGCACGAAGTTTGG
Source organism: Clitarchus hookeri (assembly GCA_002778355.1). NCBI lineage: Eukaryota > Metazoa > Arthropoda > Insecta > Phasmatodea > Phasmatidae > Clitarchus > Clitarchus hookeri. Next base: position 47,853 of record NQII01001705.1, on the reverse strand, counting down.
TTCCCAGAGGAACTGTCCGCGCAGGCCGGGATATTCACGTGGCACATGTCTGTGCCGGGCTAACCTGGCCAAAGTGCTCCCATTGAAGTCCTCTGAAAGGAGGGTATTTATTCCCTCTTTTCCTCTTCGCGTGTTTTTTGTTGTTGTTGTTGTTGTTGTTTTGTTCTTTTGCCTGGCTCGGCGGGTACGCGTTCCGAATGCGAGGTGCAAGCAGTTTTGGAAGGAATGCCACCGCTCCTGGGCGGCGCGGGCCATCCTCCTGGTTCGACGACGGGGAGAAGCAAAGACGAAGCGGCAGGGGGCTATCGCGGCTGGTATGAAGCCTCTGCCTCAGCCGGTGGTTGGAGATGGGTGGTACAGGAAGCACGAAGACGATGTTACGGCAGGTCCAACTTCGTGAGTCTTCGTCTCCTCAACTCCGCCGTTTATATAATGCCTGCTTACCTCGTAATCGTTCACGAAAACTAAACATTCGGAAGAGCTAACTCGTTCTATGCACACACGGTACTTACATATAGTATGGGCTGTTCTCGGTAAAGTGGTCGCTTTTTTTAAACCAACCTTTGAAAATGTCACTGCCGCTATCTGCATATATTTTAACGGGCACACCGACTGGCGTGCGCCCAGTGCAGTTGGTAACGACGTAGGGAAAGTGAGCAGGCCGGCGACAACGTTAATTTTACTTACGGTGAAAGAACTCGCGATGTGCATACAAGTGTGTCTTCAGCAGCCTTTTCAAATTGCTCAGTTTACCGTGAATAGCCCTTACATGTGAGTACAATTTAGTTTAAGCTAGGGGCGGCGTTGGGTTCGTGATTAGAATACTCATCTCCCACAAAGGCGAACTGGGTTAAATTCCTGGTGGGTGGCCCCCGGATTTTTGCATGTAGGTATCGTGCCGGACGATGCCGCTGGTCGACGGGTTTTCTCGGGGATCTCACGTTTCCCCCACTCTTACGTTCCCGCGGTGCTCCAAATCACCTTGCTTCACCCTCATTGGCTCTCAAGTCATCGATGCTAAGAGCCGCACAAATCTGTTAACTCGCTCACTCACTCGTTCAAGCTGACCCAGACACAAACGGAAGGACTGTTAATTTCTTCAAGGCTGATTTCAAAAGTGCGATGTCAACGTCGACCCAGCTGCAGCACTGAGGTGAGGTGGCTGCCCACCTCGACAGCAGAGCACAGAATTTCTATGTGAAAACCCGCGTGCACGGGCGTCGGTGGAAGAATTTCGTGTCGCGCCCGGCCGAGGCGACCGTGGAACCCGTTCCCGCAGCGGAGAGAGAGAGAAAAAAAAACGTACGTGTTGAAGGCGATTTATTTGCCCGCAGAGTCCCGCGCACCGCACGCCTCACCCCCGTGGTGGCTCGACCAACCAGATCTACAACCCTGCCCACGTCGGCGCAAGCCACCCGTCCTGCAGTGGACCCGCCTTCCAAGGTGCGGCGTACTGCCTAAAGTCGTTCTGATTAAATTATTTTTCCACCTTCATTTTCACCTAAATGTAATTAATGTTACTCGCCGACTCGCGCACTGGACGCGGGCGTTTCTGTTATCTGTTTATGCGCGTACCCGGCTGAGTGGGAGGTGAAAAACCAACCTCGAACCTCACCTCTCCAGATCGGCACACTTCTCCGGCGCCTGGCAGCCGGGAATGATTGACAACTGACCTGGCTGGCGTCACAACCCCCTTCCCCTCTCCCCCGTGACGGTGGAGCCCAAGACTTGGGAGGATGAGCTAGAATATTCTGGTAAGTGTGTCCCTCGGTGTAACGCCGGCATTTGGAGAAATTTCTCGGCCATGGTAAAAGACACTATACATACAACCGCAGCTGTAGGGTCGGGAGTTCATTTTGGAAGCCGTCTGGCTGAAGTGCGGTAATTTGGTTAATTATGACGCAGCGAGGGTCATTAGCAGAGAGGACGGACGACGGCGGAGGAGGATGTGAGACGACAGACGAGTGGGCGTGGTACCTGACTAGTTAAAGGCTATTGTGCATGAGGGCGCTTGGAGATGTCTAGAACATTTCGAACTGGTGTAATATGGACTGAATTAAGGTTAGGACTGTATGGGCACGTGCTACGGACTTTTTTGTAAATATTGGAACTGACAAATATGGATATATAATTTACCATCTAATTCAGTAGGTTTTGATACATTGTTTATTAGGACTGAGTTTAGTTATTTGATTGCATTAATTTCTGTGAGGTGATTGTAAATTGAATTCATTAAATTTATTAATTGTAAATGACAAGTTATAGCAATTTATTGTAATTACTAAATTATAATTAACTATTTCATTTAATTAAGAATTGCAGCCCTTAAAGAACCTGGTTAAGCTCACTGACTTTGAGAAATTGTAATCATAATTTTGCGTAAAATTAGACAAAACCTTTTCAGGCAAAACGACGTGTAGCCCTACTCCCCGGTGTCGGGCTGGGGTCCTCGCGGCTGGAGTTATACTTCTCCAAGTATGGACACAGCAATGTGGATTCCAAGTTCCGAGCCGCAGATATAGAATACGGAAGTACATAGAAGCAAAATGGCGTGGCGGCTCCTTCGACGTGGGCATACTCATTACCTAGTTGGTTGCGCGAGGCTCTGGAATCGGGCGTTGTGTCTGACTGGCTATTCATTGCTGCGGAATATTCCCTTCTGGCTGAGCTGCAGGCTGGCAGTTTAGTTATAGTCCATTCACGGTTACTTTCTACTTTTCTGAAGCCTTGCTTAAGTTCTACTTCCATTATATTCCTCCACTTAATGCAAATAAAATTTAACGTAGTCTAGAAAATCCCACCAAAGGGACAGCGCACCGAATTTGTGCGCACGCAGTCTAATCACACCTATTTTGCATAACAACTCTTTTCCTAGTAATTGCCAAAACACCTATTTTCTCCCTGGTTTTATTCATACTACTTATAACATGAAATACTGTAATCGGGGCCGCGGTGGCTGAGCGGCTGGCCTGTTCGTCTCCCACCAAGGCAAACCGGGTTCAATTCCCGGCCGGGTCACTCCCGGATTTTAGCATGTGAGAATTGTGCCGGACGATGCCACTGGTAGACGGGTTTTCTCGGGGATCTCCCGTTTCTCCCGCCTCTTCATTTCGGCGCTGCTCCATACTCACCTTTATCACCCTCATTGGCTCTCAAAACCTCGCTGTTAAGAGCCGCCAAAATATCTTCAATCACTCACTATAATTTATAGATAAAATATAAATAGAAATTTAGTTTAACAAGAAATAAGGAATTTTTGTGTTAACGCTTATTATACGAGACATATTTAGGATACGAGCTAATACTTCATAAACGGGGTGATTTTCCAAAGGTTTTATTCAAGAAGTTTGAAGAAACTGCAAATAAAGTATACCAGGTGCTAATTGGCTAACGGTGATCCGACGTGTTGCTGGCTAGTGACGCCATTTTGCTGGCGTGCGCGATATATACCGCTGTTTCACCTCTGCCGTATTTTTTAGTGCGTACTTTGTGCCAGTGGAACAGTCCGCCACGTAAAACAGTTCCTTCGCGCCAGCAGCTTGCACAGCGGACCGGTGAGAGGCGGCATGAGGGCGCCCCCCCCCCCNACACCACACGTGACTCGGAGACAGCGAGGCAACGGAACGAAACTGTCTTCAGCTGACCTCTGTCACACAGAGTATTTAAGAATACAGAGGAGAAACAGCCCGCTTAAGCTGCGAGTTCCAGCCACACACACGCCAGCAAGACGTCTCTGGCCAACAACGTGCTGGGACGCCGTTCACCAATCGGCGCCCAAAAACTTTTACTTGCCAGACGGCAGCCCAACTAATAAGGGCTCTTCTGCAGGACCGCTCCCAAACTCTCGCGCAGCCAATCAGGGAATTTGATACGTCTACGTAAAAGGAACCACCACATTTCATTTCTGCTTACCTACTTATTCTGTGCCCAAACCGCGTTTATATAACCCGATGCGTGGTAAAAAAAAAAAAAAAAAAAAAAAAAAAAGCGAGAAGGAGACAGACGGCGTAGATGAAATACAACACAGAGTGCTCATGACAGCTGCGCTGTTACGGATCACCAAGTACTAACATTGCACGGCTATTTTTTCGCACTAGACCTGTCGAAATCACATGGCTTGAATTCTTAATTTGCAAAACTTTTTACAAAGAATACATGCTGTGAAAAGTTTTTCTGGTAAAATTTCACTGTGAATAATTTTTGCTTGTAAAAAAAATAAGGACAGGTGTGTTTCTAAGCGAAATGTAAACAAACGCCGTACCAGCTGGAAGCTAGTGAGCCAGTGTTGGGGATATGTGCGGATGTAGAAAACCAGTCGTCGTCCTTTTTTATAAACTCCTCGTGACCACTGCGCTTGTGTCTGTTAAAACGTCACACTTATTCACTTTCTGCCATATAGGCTAGTTTAAAATGAAAAAAAAAAAAAAAAAATGTGTTTTTGTAATATTTTTGGTTAGTTTATGTTACTTGCGCGCTAAGAACACTACACCCGAGTGATGCAATTCTACCTAGTGTTGAATATTAGTCAACGTGCACAGAGTGCAAAGTGTTAAACTGTAAAAAACACATATTCACCTACTATCCTAGGTTAGTTGAGCTCGTCGTGTTAGCGCTCTTCTTAAAGAGGTTTACAAAATGAAAAAAATTAAGCAGTAGCCTTACAAAATTTAAGTATACAATAAAAACGTGTTTTTAAAGCGTGTTGTCTGAAATTAAAATGGAAATATCCGTTTATTTAGTTGCATTTTTGTTTTCGCAATCGTTTCTACCAGCATGCAAGTATAACTAAATCGTTGTTGTGTATACTAAATTCTTGTGAGATTATGCTCGCTGTCAAATCCTACTGCTTACTGCGTTAGTTTTCGAATTTGTAAATCCCATTTAGCGTAGAGGCGAGTGTGGGTGAATGGGCGATGGCGTGCTGGTAGCTGCATTCCTGGGTGCTCTGCGGTCGAAGCGGTAGCTCTCGCAGAGGGCGGTGCTACGACTGCGGTCAGACACGAGCCACCCATCATTCCTGCCTCCCCCAACCCCCCGGCACCCCACCACGGCTTTCAGGATAACACGCAAAAAACCTACCCCCAGGCCGCGTGCGGTCGTCGTAACCCGTGCACAAAAAAAAAAAGACTTGGCTGCGGCTGCACGGATGTTCACATACACTTTGTGATTTAGTAAGGAAGACCAATTATTTGGCCACCGGCTGCCATGCGTTCATGTAGCTCTTATTCCGTTTCACTGGGCCAATGAAGACTCTGATACCCTAAAGCAGGAAATTGTGGTTGGTCGGCAGCAAACAACTTAACCGGTTCAAAAACTTCACTATCCAATCATAAAAGGATAAACGGGATATGATATGTTGACTCAATTTTTTTTCGTGATTTTTCTGTGTGTTTAAAAAATACTCAAATTAACAGAATGAATTGAATGTTATGTCACCCATAATTTCGACGCTGTTAACTCGGTGTAGTATTAATTGACAGCCGGCCAGTAGTGAGAGTCGCACAGTACAGTAAGCGTACACGGCGAAACATGGATCAACAGGCAGTGAGGATGTAGGAATCTGACTTCTAATTGGTCTCGACTGTCTTGAAACACGTGCCACGCTCTAGGTGTCAATAACAGACTTGAAAAATTTCGCTGGTTCATTTCTGAGAAAACTACAATTCCAAAAAAACTGCTTCGTTTATGCAAATTGGTCCACGAGTTGGCACCTCCTGGAGAGCTCTGAGCCAATAGTAAACGTGCAATCCAACGCAGGTGCAATCATCGTTCTCCACTGTGTGCGGTAAACAACCAATGAGCAGTTGATGTCTGCATGATTGTACATAATACTGTGAAGTATAGTCCGCGAGTCACTGACCTCATGAGTCACGCAAGCCACCACTTATTAAACCCGCTGTGTTAAAATTGTGATCAAATGAGTTTTTTTTACAAGTGTTTACATTCAGCATAAGCTCAAGACATCTGTGATTCTAAATATTCCGCGAGACTACTTAACCTAACAGCAGATATTTTTTGTTTGTTTAAACTTTGTTAATGGGGGCGCTGTCTGCTTGGTCTGTGCCTAGAAAGGCGGGAGCGCTGCCTTTTCGCACACTGAGCGATTGAGCAGCGCTGCTAAGCGGCGATGCTCGTGACACTTCGTTGATTCAAATTGGAGTGTTAACACCGAGCGACTGTTGGGAGTGAGCAGCTCTGGAGTCGCGGGTAGCAGCTGGCTAGTGCTAGCAGCAGCGCGGATGGCATTGTGTCGAGTGAGAGCTTCTACACGCAGCGACAGAGTTAGCATCGCTGCGGGCACACTGCTAACGCGCGGCTGCAGAACTACCCGCCGACAAGACACACTATTGCCGTCAGTGGTCTGGCTACGGTGTTCGTGTTTACAATGGAGTCACAAAGACTATCCATACGTAGAGACCTGAAAAATTCGCGGATTCATTTCGGGACAAGCTAGAATTCGAAACACGCGTGTTTATAAAACTTCAGCCATTGGTCCACACGGTGTTTGACACCTCCTGGAGAAGGCTGGCCCAACCGCCGCCTTCTACTGTGACAGCAGACAACCGATGTGCCGTTGATATCGGCATATTTGTACGTAAGACTGGAGAGTCTAGCCTGCAGGTCATTGAACTCGTGAATTTTTCTGGTCTCTATCCATACGTCAAGTGTGCGAAAACATAAACGGTGCAGCTTGTATCACAGATATTGAGAATGGAGTGGAGAGTGGAAGAGATTTGGGCGGCTCTCAACATCGAGCTAATGAGAGCCCATGATATGCGAGTGAGGAGGGTATGGAGTAGCGCCGGAATGAAAGTGCGGGAGAAACGGGAGATTCCCGAGAAAACCCGCCAACCGGAGGCATTATCCGGCACGAATCCCACATGCGAAAATTTGGGAGTGACCTCGCCGGGAATCGAACCCAGTTCGCCTTGGTGGGAGCGTGTCGTCTGACCACTACACCACCGCGATCCACATGTATTGAGAAATATCATGCAATTTGAAACATAAAAAAAAAAATATCCAGATCTTAGCAACAAGGGAACTAAATTCGATGCATGGGAAACTGTTATTATGGGGTTTTTACGCCTACAGTACTGACGAGAGAGGGGCTGAAAAAAAAATTGTCAATTTATAACACTGAATAACGTAATTTGCATATGTTAAATTTGCACATTGTTGGAACTGAAAATTACAATGGACAAAACATTTTCTTGTTACATATATAGATGATTTTCCTCATCATCAACGGACCCCGACAAACCAAAGTACACTGGTTAGTAGAAACGCAAAAGGATCTCGCAGAAGTCGATATAGACCCACTGACATCTACACGGACTACACATAGACAGAAAATCGCCTCACATAAGTTCGCACCCAAAATCCCGACAGTAAGAAATCTGAAACTCAGAAATGCACGGACACAAGAGGAGACGTCAGACCCAGAGTGAAAGGATGAGGAGGGTTTTGGGAAGATAAGAAAAACGAGAAGAAGAGAAGACCAATGCTAATTAACGGTTCTAAGTGCTCGTTAGAGGGCCAAACGCGCGCGCGCATGTGTGTGTGTGTATAAATAAATATATATGTATATATATATGTATATATATATTCATATATAGATGGGACTGATTTCTGTCAACAGCAGTGCGACAGCAGCGCTGCTGCAGCATGATGGCCGCGCTGCTCAGTCGCCGTGTCCTGAGGGCGACCCAGGCACCAAGACATAACTACACAGAGACGAAACGGCGTGGCGGTTTCTTTGACGTGGCAGTAACCCATTCTCTGATTGGCTGCGCGAGCCTCTGGGAAAGGGGCCTGGCTACCTCTTGCTGCAGAAGTTTTCCCTTGGGGTAGTCTGCCAGCTGGCGAGTAGAGGGCACCAGGCACTGATTGGCGAGCGGCGTCCCGATGTGTTGCTGGCTAGTGACGCCATCTTGCCGAAGTGTGGACGGCTTGGAGTTCGCAGTATAAGCAGCAGTTCCACATCTGTATTCTTAAGGACTCTGCGTTAGCGGTCTAACTTCAACTTAATTAAGCTGCCCACCCACCTGGGCAGGGCACTAATGTAATCGTTTCTAGTAATTTTCTCTCTAAAGTCGCTATTTACCCATGCGAAACCGGAACGGGGTATTTTAGAGATGATGTTGTGAAAGTCCCCAAGGAAACGGTGCTTTAAATTACCATACAGTAATGGGACACGCCTTTGCCTTCATCAACGTGCCTCGAAATTGTAGGGTGGACGCAACCTGATAGCATAATTTATACGAGCGATATGGCCTTGGAACACTCTTTAGAACTTTCAACACAAAACATTGTGCCAACGTGGTTTTTTTTTAGCGTAGAGTTGGTCCTTAAGTCTATCAGTTAGGATACTCTATGGCTATGTGGTTTGCGCAGTTGCACAAGAGATAAGACTTCAGGTCACGGTAAATGTGTTTAAGGCGAAGTCTCACATGTCATGTCGGGTTTCTTCAAGCGAAAAATATTTAAAAAATGGTAATATAACACTTATATTATTGCGAAACTATTACAATACATTATTACACACTCTCAATAATATAAATTTAAATTACCAATACAGTTAGTTTAAAATGTGAAAAAATATTATGATCAAGCGAAAAAATATGTAAAATCTTCAAAATTATAACATTGCGATAAGTATAAATTGTCAGTAATTGCACTGGAGCAAACTTTACGGTAAAATCATCTCTTTTTTTGTTTAGATAGTAAGAATCCTAGTCTGCAACAGATTTTGATTGCTGAAGTATTTTGCCTAGTTGTGTGCTTTGCCGAACCTTAGGGTAACTATACGCTACCTCTAGGTATATATGGAAATTCCACAATCCCCGCTGATTCACTCTTGCAGACAAACCACAAACGGGGCCGCGATAGAGCAGTGGCCAGAGCGCTCGCCTCCCACCAAGGCGAACCAGACTCGACTCCCGGCGGGGTCACTCCCGGATTTCTCGCATGTGGGAATCGTACCGTGCGATGCGTCTGGTCGCTGGGTTTTCTCGGGGATCTCCCGTTTCCTCCGACCTTGCATTCCGGCCCTGCTCCATACTTAACTCGCTTCACCCTCATTAGCTCTCTCAAGAATCCGATGTTAAGAGCCGCCCAAACCTCTCTCCCTAACAATCGCGTACAAATTCCAGTTATATAGAATGAGCGACCTAGCATGCCTAAATCAAGAAGAATGTCACCCAGGCTACTGAACGACGAGCTCTGCGCCCACAACTGTCCAGAATCATGATCATGAATGGAAACGAAGTTGCAGAAGTTTGGGATGTGCGCTGTAGCCTAATATGACTGCGGAAGAACATTACTGTAGTTAATTTTATACGGCATGCTTCGAAATTATCCTGATCGTTCGAGGGGACTTGGGAAATTCCTTCTTTGCTTTGTACCACTGAAGTATTTCGTTGTTGGAGTGACGCATTAAAAAAAACTGAAAATCCCTATACGACTCTTTATGCGGTATCTACTGCCAGGACACGACAGAATCGAATCCAGAAATATTCGCGAAACCGAGAGCAGTTAGTACTCTTCATGTAGTCTCTAACACTTCATCTCTGTTACTACGGGTTCGGCAGTCGCAGCATTTGAAATGCATGTCACGCGAGTAGAAAAATAAAATACGTAAATATCCCCATAAAAGCAGCGTGTGTATTTTCCTGAGGATTCGTTGCTGTGATCAACTCTGTATGGTGCTGGCCGCGGTTACAGAGTACTTAACGATACAGAAGTTAAATAGGCGTTTACACCGCCAACTCCAACCGCACAGCCATCAAAATGGCGTTACTGTTCAACAACAGGTTGGAACGCCGTTCGCCAATTATCTCCTGGCAACTTATTTGCCAGCCGGGAGCCCTACAAATAAGGAATATTTCACGGCAAGTAGCTTGTCGGTGCCATCGCCATACCGCGTTGGTACACTCGGGGTTCCGGGATCTCCGAGTTAATCGACGTCGGGCATGGCTCGTATTCGAGTGGGCGACCGCCAAGGACCACCATGTTTTGTTGCCACATGTGAAATATACACTGAAGAGCCAAAAAAACTGGTATAGGCGTGCGTATGCAAATAACACAGGTATGGACCCAATCAGAGTGACGCGATGCGGTCGGCAGCTAGATCGGTTACTGCTGCTACAATGGCAGGTTATCAAGATTTAAGTGAGTTTGAACGTGGTGTTATAGTCTCGGCGCACGAGAGATGGGACATAGCATCTCCAAGGTAGCGATACCATTTGGATGTTCGCGTACGANTCGGCGCACGAGAGATGGGACATAGCATCTCCAAGGTAGCGATACCATTTGGATGTTCGCGTACGACCATTTCACGAGTGTACCGTGAATATCGGGAATCCGGTAAAACATCACATCTTCGACATCGCTGCGGTCGGAAAAATATCGTGAAAGAACGGGACAAACGACGAGTGACGAGAATCATTAAACGTTACAGACGCGTAACCCTTTCTCAGATTGGCGCAGATTAGATTTGTGGACTGCCCTGCAGGATTCATGTGTGAATTGCCTCCTGCATACCTTCAGACATTAGTCGAGTCCATGCCACGTCGTCTTACGGCCCTTCTGCGTGCTCGGGGGGTCCTACACGATATTAGGCAGGTGTACCAGTTTTTTTGGCACCTCAGTGTATGCAGCCGGAAAGGCACTTCGCCTCTAGGGCACATAGGTGCTGCACACTGGGGACCGGGAACTCTTGACTACGCCGTGAATGNCGGAAAGGCACTTCGCCTCTAGGGCACATAGGTGCTGCACACTGGGGACCGGGAACTCTTGACTACGCCGTGAATGCAACCTAGTTGCATTTACATTTACAAGTAGCATATCAGACACAAAGACTGTTTCAGAGTCTCGCGCAGCCAATAAGCGATTGAGTACGCCCACAAACATCTCTCTACTGTGTGAGGTGGCGGTTCCTGCTCTGTATGGAAGCTGTTCTGTGCTTGCGCAAGCCGCTTGGCCGGCTGCTAGTCGCTCAATGTGAAACTTAGTTTGCTCGGCTATTAATACACGGAGCAACAACGAGCTAATTAAACCCGCCCCTAGGTTATTACAGTTTGGCTTCAGTCGCCTTCTTAATGCCGTTTCATTATTCCTTATTATGGCTGGCTGCGAGCAGTGTGGCGTTTCCAAATGACGACGGGATCAACATAACTACCTACCACCAGCGTCCTGTTAGTCTTCCTTTTTTAAATATTTCTGCACTCAAGTAAAGCCTCCTGGAGAAGCTACGGTCAGAGCCTTCATTTGGAGAAGTGGAACTTGTGTGCGAAAGGAACCTTTTGTTGCCTTTGGGCAGATGCCATCTCGAGTGATTATGGCGAAGTTTCTTAATTAGCAAGTAATGAAGATGATTAATTATTGGTAATGTTTCAGTAATTCGACGTTAATTGCTCTCGTTAGCATAGCGTAGCGGCCGGAAACGAATTTTACAACTCTGTGAGAATTCTGCTCTTTGTTCTTTAAAATTTATACGCACGAACAGTAAAGCTCATGAAAAAAAAAAAGTTTGGAATTTAAGAGTATAAACGGCTCTTTATAATCATAACCTAATATCCTGGATGAATTATACATCAATTTATAAATATGGTGTTCCCTCTACTAGGAAGCAGTAAGTTCACATTTACTACATTTGTTGACAGCTAGCCAATAATGGTAAAGTCAGTTCACAGTAAAACTAAGCATTTTTGAAAGCACTGCTTAAGATCTACTTGTATGCACGTTGTGTATTATTACACCATATGTAAAATTAACACTACCATGGGCCTCATAACTATTCATGGGTCGGACATGTGAAACTGCGAAATTATTTGAAAAGTAAATGTTCTTACAAATTTGCCAATTCTTAAATTTATAAGCATTAAAAACAGAAAGCAAAATACACAATTTCTTGTAAAAACAAATGAAGGGTACAGGAGAAAAAGATAGATTGTCCATTGTTACAGAAAATTAGGTTATGGTGTAGTATAACAGTTAAAGGACATAAGAGTCTGAAATAAAACGCTTCCAAAAATACACATCCAGAGGATGAGTTTATAGCTTCTATTGCCTTTTACTCGAAACTAGCAAAAAAGGCTATTCATCTTTTTGCCCCTGTACCTCTCAAATGATTACCAAACTCTTTTTTATTGAGAGTTAAGGAATGGAACTAATTTCTTACCGACATTACCCATCAGACACAAGGCCCGTTTCCANCTCTTTTTTATTGAGAGTTAAGGAATGGAACTAATTTCTTACCGACATTACCCATCAGACACAAGGCCCGTTTCCAGAGTTTCGTGCGGCCAATCACCTGCCGAGGCTTTAGCTATGAGTTACAGAAAGCACAGAAATAATTTCATTACAACTGGTTTGAAAGCCTCAAATAATAACTTATTTATATAAACGTATGTTCAAGCACTCATACTTTGCTAAAGAAAATCTGAAGTTGTTGAACCGAAGTGCCGAGTGTTTTTCCATCACCGCAGACACGNACAGTTTCGTGCGGCCAATCACCTGCCGAGGCTTTAGCTATGAGTTACAGAAAGCACAGAAATAATTTCATTACAACTGGTTTGAAAGCCTCAAATAATAACTTATTTATATAAACGTATATTCAGGCACTCATACTTTGCTAAAGAAAATCTGAAGTTGTTGAACCGAAGTGCCGAGTGTTTTTCCATCACCGCAGACACGTACACGAACTGTCACGCCAGTAGTTTGTAGCGAGCCGTCAACGGAAATGTTCTGCGCCGTTGATAAAATTCCGGTCTGGCAAGTCAACCAGTTTCTTTGCAAATCCCACGCGAGTCTCTCTCTTTACTTCGAGCTCCCTGGGCGCCATATNCGTACACTAACTGTCACGCCAGTAGTTTGTAGCGAGCCGTCAACGGAAATGTTCTGCGCCGTTGATAAAATTCCGGTCTGGCAAGTCAACCAGTTTCTTTGCAAATCCCACGCGAGTCTCTCTCTTTACTTCGAGCTCCCTGGGCGCCATATTGCTTCTGGTGGAACTTGATCTCAGAGTAGATACTTATGCAGAGGTGAAACAGCTGCTTATATAGCTGGTACCAACCGCACAGGACAACAAGAAGGCGTCACTGGCTACCAACATTACAGAACTCCTTGAGCCGTGGTGGCGTAGTGGTCAGACTACTCGTCTCCCACCTAGGCGATCAAGGTTCAATTTCCAGCGGGGTCACTCCTGTTTGTTTTGCACGTGGAAATCGTGCCGGACGATGCCGCTGGTCGGTGGGTTTTCGTGGAGATCTCCCGCCTCCCCCGCCTTTTTCATTCCGGCGCCGCTCCATACTCACCTCAGTCACCTTCATCGGCTCTCAAGACCTCGTTGTTAAGAGCCGCCCAAATCTCTTCACTTACTCACTCTTAAAATACTTTTAAACATGCTGTTTAAACTTATTTTCACGAATACGGACGATCTTTTTTTAACCCACGTGGGTTTAACGATGGTTGCAAAATCTCCTCAATAATTATATCTATAGATTAAAAAAAAATGGTGTAGAAATGCTATGGGCATTCACGTAGCAATATTCTGCTGGCGTAACTTTATATCTTACTTATTCTGGATAACGTAATGGAACACACGCTTTAGTTGGCTGTAGAACCGCCATATCTGTCGGCGACTGCATGTCACGCCAGTTTATGAACATAAGGGCGACCGCTGGCAGCACTTATGTACAAGAAAGTTTAAATTAAAGCAAGATTTTAACACCACCACCATCCCTGATAACGTGGCAATAAACGACCGTACAGACATGCGAAATGAAAACCTACTTACTTGCGCGCCAAACGAGTTTCTTGTGACTACGAGAGGACGCTAACTCCTTTCCGTTACAAACAATTTAAACCTTTTTCACAGTGAGACAGGTTTAATTTGATCAACAAATACTTGTTTGTGGACGGCGAAACAAATACTTAGAGTATATTCATTCAAGTATGGGAACCTTTCACAGTATGCAGTAGCCAATCAGACACAAGGCCCATCTTCGGGCCCTCACGCAGCCAACCAGCGAGTTGGTACGCCTGCATTAAAGAAACCACCATACCAGTGTACTTATATACTTGGAACAAAAGTATGGGTGCGGGACAGGTGGGAGGAGAGGATCGAGTAAGGCAGTACAGGCCCCCATATCCGCTTACTTAGCCAACACCGATGAAAGGAGTTGTAATAGAGTGCATAAATCTAGTAGTTGTGGTTAGTGCCACTATAGAAGGCATAGNCCAACACCGATGAAAGGAGTTGTAATAGAGTGCATAAATCTAGTAGTTGTGGTTAGTGCCACTATAGAAGGCATAGAATACAGAATTATAATTCCCTTGATGCGTGGGCAACTGTGGAATGACAGATCAACCACGCCACTTCCATACTCCGGGCACCAAGGGCGACCACTAAAGGGTAAAAATAGACAGAAATGACAATCTACTCAAGTGGGGAAATGCATGTAAAAAAAAAAAGGTGAAAATAATGTGGTCCGACAACAAACAGGAAGCCATAGGCAAAAATAAAAATACGAGAAAAATCAGTAAAAGCGAAGGATAACCCCTGCATTTCCCAGAAAGGGCGAGTGAGTGAGTGAGTGAGTGAAGAGATTTGGGCGGCTCTTAACAGCGAGGTCTTGAGAGCCGATGAGGGTGATNCCAACACCGATGAAAGGAGTTGTAATAGAGTGCATAAATCTAGTAGTTGTGGTTAGTGCCACTATAGAAGGCATAGTATACAGAATTATAATCCCCTTGATGCGTGGGCAACTGTGGAATGACAGATCAACCACGCCACTTCCATACTCCGGGCACCAAGGGCGACCACTAAAGGGTAAAACTAGACAGAAATGACAATCTACTCAAGTGGGGAAATGCATGTAAAAAAAAAAAGTGAAAATAATGTGGTCCGACAACAAACAGGAAGCCATAGGCAAAAATAAAAATACGAGAAAAATCAGTAAAAGCGAAGGATAACCCCTGCATTTCCCAGAAAGGGTGAGTGAGTGAGTGAATGAATGAAGAGATTTGGGCGGCTCTTAACAGCGAAGTCTTGAGAGCCGATGAGGGTGATTGAGATGAGTGTGGAGCAGCGCCGGAATGATGACGGGGTGGGGGAGGGATCCCTGAGAAAATCCGCCGACCAGCGGCATCGCCCGGTACGATTCCCACATGCGAAAATCCAGGAGTGACCCGACCGGGGAAGAAACCCGGTTCGGTTTGGTGGCAGGCGATCAGGCTAACCTCTCAGCCACCGCGGCCCCTAGAATCATTACTGGTACTGAGTGAGAACATCAGCGAGAACGGTCACCACACACCCGCCACAGAGTACTTAAGAATACAGAGATGAAACAGCCTTTGACATCTCGAACTCCAGCCGCACGCGTCAGCAAGACTACGTCACTGGCCAGCAACACGTCGGAAAACTCTACGCCAATCAGCACCTGGAGGTAGTCTACTTGCGAGCCGGCAGCCCAGCCAATAGGGAACATTTCGCAGTACGCTGTAGCCATCAATGAAAAAAAAACAAAATTGTGGCGGCCACCCTACCAAACGTTATGTGTAGTGAACACAAAACATTTTTTTGTAGCCACTACAAAATCAGTTATTAGTNCACGCGTCAGCAAGACTACGTCACTGGCCAGCAGCACGTCGGAAAACTCTACGCCAATCAGCACCTGGAGGTAGTCTACTTGCGAGCCGGCAGCCCAGCCAATAGGGAACATTTCGCAGCACGCTGTAGCCATCAATGAAAAAAAAAACAAAATTGTAGCGGCCACCCTACCAAACGTTATGTGTAGTGAACACAAAACATTTTTTTGTAGCCACTACAAAATCAGTTATTAGTAGGGACCTGAAAAATTCGCTGTTTCATTTCGGGACAAGCTAGAATTCAAAACCTCGTACGTTGGTATTGCTTATTCTACTGGATCACCCATTAGTTTACACCTCCTGGACAACTCTGAGCCAATAACAAACACACGATAAAATCCAGACCGAATCACCGTCTTCCGCTAATACAACAAGCAACCAATGAACAGTGACATTTGCATTATTTTACATACGACAATGGAGTATAGCCTACAGGTCATTGAACTCGCGAATTTTTCAGGTCCCTAGTTATTAGTGGCCACAAAAGTTCAGTGGTGGAGCAAAAAAATTTCAGCGCTCGCTACAAAAATATTGGTAGGGTGAATACTAACAAAACGTTCTGTGGCTGCTAAAAAGTAAGTTTTTTTTCCCAGTGAGTTAGACACAATTCCCGTTCCAAGAGCCTCGCGGAGGCTATCAGGGAATTGATACGCCCACATGGAATGAACCACTACGCCACCTCGCACTTCAGTGTACTTTCTTATCGTGTGGCTGAGGGCAGGAGTGGCGACAGTGACGTCGTGGCGACGGCCACCTGCAGCCAATCACGTCACGCTACGCCGATGAAGCGCGGCGACCCGCGAGGTGCTGGCCGTGTCACCGCGACGTCCGTGGCGGCCTCGGAACTGCCTGCCTGGAGGAGGTTCGTGAAAACAAGCATCGTGGACAAGGCCTTCCGCAGAGAAAACGCTGGGTTTGTTTACTGGCGCGGCCACACGATCATTATGACGTCACGATCTCGTTTTCCCCTAGAAGTTTACGTCTCATCGCCGCGTCACACCGTCGCCGTGGAACCGTCAAGCGCGCAGAAGCCAGACGGCAATGTCGTAAAATTGTTAAGAATACGGAAGTGAAGCAGCATTTTCTACCGCAAATTCCTTCTGCACGCGCCATTAAAACGGTGTCACTGACCAGCAACATGTTCCAATGCCGTTCGCCAGTCAGTGCCTGGTGGTAACTTACACGTCACCCATCAGCTCTGCCAATTCGCATCCTGCAGTAGCCAATAAAGCTCAAGGCCCGCCTTCAAAGCCTCGAGCAGCCTATCAGGGAATGGTTACGCCCACACTAAAGAAACCTCCACGACATTTCGTCTCTGTGTTCTTGTCTACTCAGTTTCGTACTCAACGCATGGCTTACTCTTTCAAAACATCACGCAGCATGCCGATCGCACGAGGACCGCCATGCTTCTTCTCTACCGGATTTTCGCACGTGGGAGTCGCGCCGGATGATGCCGCTAGCTGGTGGCTTTTCTCTGGCGATTTCACGTTTCCCCGCCCTTGCATTCCGGCACTGCTTCACTATCGCCTCGCTTCACCCTCTACGGCTCTCAAAAACTCGTTGTTAATAGCCTGCAAATTTCCCCACTCTAACTTCTTATTATTTGCCGATGTGTAGTTAGGAACAGGTATCCCGACTAATAGGGAATATTCTACAACGTGCAATAGCCAACCCGACACAAGGCCCTTTTTTACAGTTGCGTGCGGCCAACGAGCGACCGAGTTCACTTACATCTACGGAACAGTCACGATATTTCGCTTCTGCATATATATATATAATATATATATATTTATATATAGATACCTGAATAATTCGCAGATTCCTTTTGGAACAAGCTAGAATTCCAAACACGTGTGTTTATATAACGTTAGCCATTGGTCCATACGATTTTTGACACCTCCTGGAGAGTGGTGGCCCAATCTTCGCCTTCCACTGCGATAGCAGACGACCAATGTGCAGTTGACGTCGGCATATTTGTACGTAAGACCGGAGAGTCTAGCCTGCAGGTCATTGAACTCGCGAATTTTCCAGGTGTCTACTTGTATATTGTGTGACGGCGTGGCGGGTCCGAGGATGAGGCGGCGCCGGGCNTTAGCGTCTAAGACTACAATAAAATACACTTAATGACTATTATTCCAAATGAGAGGGTTTTCAAAAGTGTCTCACTTTACCGTGAATAGCCTATAGAAAATCTGTGTGATGCTTTTCCGTTATAGTATTTTCGCGGTTTCTTCACACTTTTCAAATCAAACTTTTGAAAAATCGTCCCTTGTATGACGTGTTTGGTTGTTTCCTAAAAGTGTTACGCGTTAAAAGCGTTTTATGATTCTGCCAATACAGAAGTACCTTATTTTTAGTTATATTGAACTTTTACTTATATTCTGTCTATGAAACATAATATCTCACTAATAATTCTTAGAGTGAGTGAAGAAATTTATCCTAACAATGAGTAAAAATATCATGTGCGCTGTAATAATTATTATTAATACAGCGTACATGGTGTTTTTTACTCATTGTTAGGATACATTTACTCAGACGTATTGTTAAAAAAAACCTTGGCAATCGTATGTGTAAAATTCCCCCTACCCTTCCATTACGGCGTGCTCCATACTCAACTCAATCACCCTCATCGGTTCTCAAGACCTCGTTGTTAAGAACCGCCCAAATCTCGTTACTCACTCACTCACTCACTCTATACTATATATATCAATTTGTTCATGGTAGCTACGTATTATAAAAATATTTCACTATGGTCACTCACTTGTACGCGATTTTGACTCAGTTATCCTATTTTTGATCGATTTTATGAAATTTGAAATGAAATTATTTTTCTAGAATGATATTGTCAGTTTTAGAAATTTTTTGAAACCAAAAAATATGCTACTCGTTGCAAACCTGAAAACACTTCCGGTTCGTATGCACTATTGTAATATACTTTTTTTTATCAATCTCCATATTTAGCAATGGTTTAACAAGTAATTAAATACATTTAAGTATTTGGCACCTTATCTTCCCCCCGAGAAATGTTTATTTTGATGAAATTTTTTTTTTATTTACGCTAGTGTCCTATATTATGTAATGTTTATGGATCCGAAAATTTTGCGGATTCATTTGGCCTTCTTTTACTAGAGCCTGAGTATTTGATCATTGGATGATGCACCACTTTTACCTCAGAACAGGTAACACGGGATTCGGTCCTCGTTTCTTTTCAGGTTAATTAATGGCTTAAATTTGCCCCTGGTGTGTCTTACCAACTGCGATCCAATTGGAAAAGAAAAGTTTTAATGCACATTTGTTTGATGCAAAACCTGCACTTCCAGCATCTTAGTAATATTATTTTAAATATTGATGTTGCCAAAAACAGGCTAATAAATTCTATCTGTAAANAGCTGTAAATTTTTTAAATTTGGACTTGGGACGTTATTGTTGGTTTTAACGTCTTTTTTGTTTTATAGGATCAGAGAGTGAAATGCATGTTCGAAAATTTAGTTTATTTTCGTTTCCTAAAACCCATGCAAACTTTTTTTTTTATCCTGGAGTAGTAACGTTTCGGTCCTTGCAATGNATCTGTAAATTTTTAAATTTGGACTTGGGACATTATTGTTGGTTTTAACGTCTTTTTTGTTTTATAGGATCAGAAAGTGAAATGCATGTTCGAAAATTTCGTTTATTTTCGTTTCCTAAAACCCATGCAAACTTTTTTTTTTATCCTGGAGTAGTAACGTTTCGGTCCTTGCAATGTCAGATGTTTTATATTAACTCTGAGTCTTTCAGGGTGTGTCTAATAAAATATGATCCAACTGCAAAAACATTTCAAATGTTCATGTATCTGGGGTAGAATACATTTGCAAACATTTTCCTTTTGCAACGTTGGTAAGTTATAACCGTAATAATAAATGCTCACGAATTTATGTATACAGTGTTTAGTGNCAAACATTTTCCTTTTGCAACGTTGGTAAGTTATTACCGTAATAATAAATGCTCACGAATTTATGTATACAGTGTTTAGTGTTAATTGCAGTTGAGCCTCAATAACACAAATCAGTTTCTGACAACTGTTCTGTGTAGATAAAAATGAGCGTGTGTTTAAATTTACGGAAAGGGCGACACCATTTCAAACCCAAAGCATCGCCAACTCCTGCATCTCACATGTTTCTTATACAGCAGGAGCCGTACCAAAGTGGTCTGGTTTTTAACTCATCCGTTAATCAGTTTTTGCTAATCTTCAATGCGAATGCTGTTACTTTTTTTTTCTTCTAGGTCGTCCGGTTATCGACACTTCACAGCTTGTCCTCGCAGAGTAAACACCCGGCCTCAAAGTAACAACCTGAGAAAGAATTGCCACGTCGTTTTCTTAAAATTGCACGTTCTTTACGTTTTTTATATGGTCGAGTGGAAACAGTTTACAAACGACGTGACGTGGAGATATCGCGGTGCAAATAAACATCTGCGACACCTCTCTCCACTTTCTCCGTCGCCGAAACACGCTAGGTCTATATCGCTCGCGCCTTTGAAAGGAAAACACCATGGGGTATGCTACAATCCGGCCTTATGTGTAGCGGTTTTCGAAATACACTGTAAAAATGAAACTAAATTTACACCTACACATTGTTTGCAATCATAAAATTTGATGAGTAATTTATAAAAACTAATTACAGCAAGTATAATTTTACATATAAGTTCTTAGAGATCCAGATAGAACTACAAGTCTTTGGTGAAAATACATGGATCTAAGGTATTATAAACATTGTGTTGATGTATATTTACGCATTTTGAAGTATGTGTAAAACATCAACTACCCGTACTAAACTCTTAAACTGCGTAGTTTTGCTGCAGCGTGGTCGTTGTATAAACTCTCAATGTCAGTGTAGTTGTACATCTTACATTGTGAAATTTTAACGATGACCATGTTTGTGTAAATTTTCTTTACAGTATAGATTA
Source organism: Clitarchus hookeri (assembly GCA_002778355.1). NCBI lineage: Eukaryota > Metazoa > Arthropoda > Insecta > Phasmatodea > Phasmatidae > Clitarchus > Clitarchus hookeri. The sequence continues at coordinate 27,261 of NQII01001705.1, read as the reverse complement.
TTCTGTATGTTACACATACAAATTTTCGCTTATTTTACATAAATTTTTTTACACTAATATACCAAGGAATTCAAAGGGACCTACGAGGACTAGCATACAATGTTATCTAGCGCTACGATGTAGAACTACTTCGAACATCATTTGTGTCTTCAAACACAAACTCAACTCCCGTTGAGAGATAATTTTTTATTACTCTGTTAGTAATTACGAAGCTACGAAACGTGGCACAATAAAGTTAAAATAGTAAAAATACGCACACAGTATGGGAATTAACATGACATTGTAAAAGAGCTGATACTGATCGTAAAATTAAATGGCGAGTGAGTGAAGAGATTTGGGCGGCTCTTAACAGCAAGGTCTTGAGAGCCGATGAGGGTGATTGAGGTGAGCATGGAGCAGCGCCGTAATGTAAGAGCGGGGGAAACGGGAATCCCCGAGAAAACCCACCGACCAGCGTTATCGTCCGGCATGATTCCCACATGCGAAAATCCGGGAGTGACCCGGCCAGGGATTGAATTTGGTTCACCTTGATGGGAGGCGAGCAGGCTAACCTCTCAGCCACTGCGGCCTCTAAAATTACTAGTTGAAACAGTAAAAAATGCACAGATATTGTATGTTTACAACTACAATGAATCTATGATTTCACTTTGTAATAGTGAAAAGACACACGCACACTATGGTAAAATTACAATTGCCATGTCTGCGAATTTTCTTGCCGTGAAAAAAAGAATACACAAAGGATACAGTTCATTTCATGCTACATAGTAATAGTAATTTGACATTATTCTGCGTATAATTATTAATACAGCGTACATGGTATTTTTTACTCATTGTTGGGATAAATTTATTCAGACGTATTGTAAAAAAAATCTTGACAATCGTATGTGTAAAATAACACAGATTTCGGTGGAGAAAACGTTGCCACATTTATTTCTGTAAAATTACACAATTTGTTTTACAGCGGAGAAATAAATCTGAAAATATTTCGTTATCAGAAAAAGTTTATTTTTCGCGATCGCTTCAATTTCTTTCAAACATACCCTGCGAATGCCACGGAACGATATAATTATTTTGTCCTCAATGCAAAACAATTAGGTATATTTTGAAAATACAACTAGCGTACACAGCGGCAAGAACAAATTTCTGATCATAGAACCGTCTAAGATCGTTGTCATAAAGACGGCTTAGATGTAGGTATTAAAATCATATCAACTTTATTTAAATAAAAATAATAATACTATGTAATACATGTCCTGCAGCCAAGTCATTCGTGAATGTAATGTTGGACGTATAGTAACATGCCCTGGCAACATTAAATATTTGTCTGATTTTATTTGCATGCATCTACGAACATTATTTCAACAGCAAAGCCCAATATTTCTGCTCTAGAGAAGATAGTTACTTCGACTAAACAACGTCGTTCTACTATATTGATATCGATTTTACAAAAAAAAAAATGCCTTAATAAATTACGCACCAATACGGTGATCGTTATGAAGTTGTGTTACTGCTGCCCAGAAATTCGATTACGCAAATGTTTTGTTATACCTCTCTGCACATTATCTTTGTATCGATCACAAAAAGAGTGCTTACTTTGTGGTTATTAATAGTTTTGTGATAGTTGAAATATTACTTCTTTGCAACAGTTAATGTGTGATAGGGTATTTTTAAGGTTGCCGCGTTGCTGGGGGCATTTTATTTTATTCGGAGTTTAATAGCGCATATGTGCTAATAGTGAGTCATGTGTATCAGACGCCTCTACAAATGTGCAATAATTTATTTGACAACAAAATTATATGGGATATAGAGTGGAAAAATATGGTTACGTACAACACTTTTGTACCGGTATTATTATAGCTTACCTAAATATGATAGTAAAACAATCCAATTTTAGTAATTTTTACTCACGAAGGAATAGGCCCTACACTTCAAAGCGCAATAATAAAACTAATACTTGCATTCGTACGTGCGAAGTCTCTCTCCACATAACCTCTGTTAGATTCTCGGCAAAATGGCTGCTTAACTCTGACTTTAAGTTTAAACTTTTCAAAATCGTGAAGTCAAAGAGTATGCTGGACTTTATCATTGACAATTCTGTTGTGTAAAGCTCCATAGGAAACATGTCGGAAAGAAAACTTCAAGTCAACCCGTAAAGTCCAATGCTAAAGTTTTCAATTGAGTAAAGGCCTTAAGTCTTCCAGACAGACGGCCAACTTAACACTTCGAGGTTGGCACACTTTTACTAGCGCTAAAGACAAACTGTAAGTGAGTCACCTATAGAAACCACTGCAGGAACACCATGTTCTATTGGTATATTATATCTCGTATCGCTTTCCCATTGTTCCACACCACAAAATAATTTCATAGCTATAGTCCATTCACGGTTACTTCACACTTTTTTTTCAGTCCTGCTAAAGTTCTACTTTCTGGATATTCCTCCGCCTCATGCAAACAAAGCATAACCGAATCAAGAAAATTACACCAAAGGAACAGTGCACCACATTCGTGAGCACTCAGTGTAATATTTCTTACTAGGCATTACCAACACACCTATTTTCTCACTGTTTTATACATATTAATTACAGATAAAATACTATAATGCATAGATAAAATATAAATAAAAGTTCAGTTGAACTAAAAAATAAAATACTTTTATTTATTTTTATGTTACCACAAATATAAAAAGCTTGTAATACATTGCATATTCAGGAAACAACGGAACTCTCATATATGGGGTGATTTTTCAAAGGTTTGATTAAATAAAGTCTGAAGAAACCGCAAATAGTCTATATCTGGGTGTAAGCCAATGGAGTGCAGAGTTGATCGTGTTCCAACCAAATGTCATTTCTTGCTTAACAGAATGTACAGTACAGCGTTTTCTTTACAGAAATCATACAAAAACGTGTATTTTACTTACGAAAATTGCCGCTAATATTACGTTGCTTTCTAGCAAAATCGTGATATAGTCTATTCGCGGTTTCTTCACACTTTTTGATTCAAACCTTTGATAAACCACTTCATGTATGACGTGTTTGGTTATTTCTTAAACGTGCCACGTAGAACAAGCTTTTTATACTTGTGTTCACACAAAAGTACCTTTTTTTTTTTTTGGTTAAATTGAACTTTTACTTTACATATAATTAAAGTGAATGAAAACAGCAAGAATGTGGGTTTTTTTAGTAATGCCTAATAAGTAGTGCCAGTGAGTTTTCGCGTAAAAATCGGAGCACACAGTAGACTTCAATACTATATACACACCTCAGCTGTTGTTACACCTCCATAGGCTGCTGGTGCCGTGTCCATCTTTGACCAAGCCACTCAGGACTAAGTAACTCCGACACTGAACCTTCGTGATTCGTGCGCAAACGGTTAAAACGGGCCAGAACATTTTTTAGCCAATCGAAGAAGCTGGACGACCATACAGTGCTTTGGACTGTGTCTTGTCTCGAAATATTTTCGTGAAATATCACTGCCCCTACTAATAAGAAATAGTTCTTATGCAAAATATTATTACACCGAGTGCGCACGAATGCAGTGTGTTTTCCTTTTGGTGTAATTTTCTAGATTCGGCAATGCGTTGTTTGCATGAGGCGGAGAAATATCCTGGAAGTAGAACTTCAGCAAGGCTTCAGAAAAGTTGGAAGTAACCGTGTTTAACTAAATCCGCGCCAGTTTTGTTTTTATCGGCAGAGAAATATTCTTACAAGTATTGCCGGAACTACGGTCGGGCACAGAGTACTAGATCATACACAGGTGAAACAGCAGCTCATGCCGCGAACTCTAATCGCACACGCCAGAAAAAATGGCGTCACTGGCCAGTAGAAGAACGCTGTTAGCCATTCCGCGCTTGGTAATCTAAATACCGGCCGGTATCCCACCCAATAGGGAAACTTCCGCAGTATGCAGCAGCCAGGGACGCTCAGTCACAAAGTCCGTCCCAGTCAAGTGCAATTGTAAAATTATTAGTATAGATAAATATTTTAACAAATTTTGCTAGTCATTACATTTGTACGCATAAAAAAGAAAGGAAACAATTATTCTCAAAAGTTTATCCAACGCTTTTAGTTCAACGTAAATACATGGAAGTACTTTCCTTCCGTCGTTGCCAACTTAACAGGGCGAATGCGAGTCAGTGTACTCTTGAATATATTATGCAGGTAGGAACAATTATATTTTTCAAAAGTTGATTTCAAAAGTGGACGGGCTGTGAAGCTGCTTCCGAGTCCCTGCCTCTCGCAGGAAGGTTACAGCGACTCCGTCGTGATGCTGCGCGCGAGAGCAGCTGGACCACGCGTCTTCGCTGCGGATGGCGCGTTACTGCCCCGGGAGGCAACAATGACCCGGCCAGAAGCCTCCCCTTTGATCGCAACCCTTTCGCACTGGGAACTACCCTCCCCCCTTCGACGTGCACACCCCTCGCTAAACTGCTACCCCTACCCCCAGCACGGTTACCGAGCGTGCCCCAGATATCAGCCCCTTCCCGTCGGGGATAATGGCGATACTGCTACGNCTTGTCTCGAAATATTTTCGTGAAATATCACTGCCCCTACTAATAAGAAATAGTTCTTATGCAAAATATTATTACATCGAGTGCGCACGAATGCAGTGTGTTTTCCTTTTGGTGTAATTTTCTAGATTCGGTAATGCATTGCTTGCACGAGGCGGAGGAATATCCTGGAAGTAGAACTTTAGCAAGGCTTCAGAAAAGTTGGAAGTAACCGTGTTTAACTAAATCCGCGCAAGTTTCGTTTTCATCGACAGAGAAATATTCTTACAAGCATTGCCGGAACAACGCTCGGGCACAGAGTACTAGATAATACACAGGTGAAGCAGCAGCTCATACCGCGAACTCTAATCGCACACGCCAGAAAAAATGGCGTCACTGGCCAGAGGAAGAACGCTGTTAGCCAATCCGCGCTTGGCAATCTACATACCGGCCGGTATCCCATCCAATAGGGAAACTTCCGCAGTATGCAGCAGCCAGGGACGCTCAGGCACAAAGTCCGTCCCAGTCAAGTGCAATTGTAAAATTATTAGTATAGATAAATATTTTAACAAATTTTGCTAGTCATTACATTTGTACGCATAAAAAAGAAAGGAAACAATTATTCTCAAAAGTTTATCCAACGCTTTTAGTTCAACGTAAATACATGGAAGTACTTTCCTTCCGTCGTTGCCAACTTAACTGGGCGCATGCGAGTCAGTGTGCTCGTTCATATATGGTGCAGGTAGGAGCAATGATATTTTTCAAAAGTTGATTTCAAAAGTGGACGGGCTGTGAAGCTGTTTCCGAGTCCCTGCCTCTCGCAGGCAGGTTCTAGCGACTCCGTCGTGATGCTGCGCGCGAGAGCAGCTGGACCACGCGTCTTCGCTGCGGATGGCGCGTTACTGCCCCGGGAGGCAACAATGACCCGGCCAGCAGCCTCCCCTTTGATCGCAACCCTTTCGCACTGGGAACTACCCTTTCCCCCTTCGACGTGCACACCCCTCGCTAAACTGCTACCCTTACCCCCAGCACGGTTACCGAGCGTGCCCCAGATATCAGCCCCTTCCCGTCGGGGATAATGGCGATACTGCTACGNTTACCCCCAGCACGGTTACCGAGCGTGCCCCAGATATCAGCCCCTTCCCGTCGGGGATAATGGCGATACTGCTACGGCTGATCGTTTATATAAAGTGAACGAAGGTAGACTCAGCGTCACCCATTTTGCACCAATTATTCGTTTTCGTGTCGTAATTTCAGTTTCAGAGGTATCATTGAAAATGTTTGATAACAGAAAATTTATAATTTATTACTTGTTTAAAACTTTTGTATCTAATTTTCATTGCGTCACTTCTTGGTTGCAAAAAAGGCAGAAACGTATTAATAAAGTATGAATATGTTCCCGACATTTTACAACTAGCAAAATAACACGCAATCAAAATTTAGCACAAAAATATTAAACAGATCTTAAAACGTTAATTTTCTATAATCGTGCATTGTCAGTAATTACTCTGAATCCGAAATTACGACAAGAATGCCAAGAATTTGTGCAAAATCGATGAAGTTAAGTCTTAAGGTGCAGGCGCGCAAGTTTGTGGTAATTATGACTTCTGGTTTTCAGTATTTATAGAAATAACAATGGGGTCGTATGTGCGTTGTAGTTTAAGTGTTTCTCTTTCCTCCGCCATAGCAGTTATAAATTGCAAAGTTCCCGACTAAGGCCTGCATGCCACGATAAAATTTCCTGTAGAAGCTCGGTCGAAAGCTTCCACAGACCTGCGATCCGATCCTGCATGCAAGCAGGTATGGAGGTTCAGAGTAACCTGTCACACGATACTTAATGCTGCACAAGTAAAGGCGAGTGGATTCTTTTATGATTTTACTTCTGAAACTGTGGTTCAACTGTCTTCACTCACGACTAGGCCTGCAGCACTATCCGTTTATGCACAGTGCATAATTGCTTTGTTGTCGTAACTGGAACTTAACTTATTCTGCAAGTGTCCACGGGACTAAACTATTAGAAGCGATACTTGAAAGTCGAGAAAAATTTTTTTGAGCCGTCTTTGCAGACCGGTCATAAACGTTCCGTCTCAGAGTGTTGTAATTCTCATAGCAGTTTCGTACACGCACGACCACCAATGACGAAAGAAAANATTTTTTTGAGCCGTCTTTGCAGACCGGTTATAAACGTTCCGTCTCAGAGTGTTGTAATTCTCATAGCAGTTTCGTACACGCACGACCACCAATGACGAAAGAAAATATTCTGAAGTGTGCGCAGTGCGTTGAAACTTAATAAACAGCCAAATTTTCCTACGATAAACAAACATCTCTAGCTACGAATAAGCTCATGTCCAATGTACTACTTCACAAAACAAATTACAGAATGTGTCCGATTTTGGAATTTCCTTACACGCAAATATAATTCATTTCTTATACGCTAAGGAGATATAGAAGCTACTTTAGACATTGAGTGTTTTGAAATAATAAAATATATTTATGATTTCTTTATTAAAATTTTTGCTTTCTTCAAGCATGGTATTTGACATGGTAGATTTCCTCACGTTAACACTGATGAAGTGCTTTCGTCGGTTTACCTTGCGGGGCCGTAATTTCTAATAATGAGAACATTTTATACAGTACTAGTAACCTAATAGGCAGAGTTATAAAAATTTAAGAAAATGCTTTTTACTGTACTAACATAGTTAACTTTCTGACAAGAATATATAAATCATATAAAATAATTGTATGTTTACTGAAAATCTAGTTTTAAAATATTAACAAGGTGAATATGGTTAGCGTGACGGTGCCTATGTTTATGAGTTTTATCCCTAATTTCAGGTTTATCCACCATATTTGTCTCGAAGAGTTAATTAAATTCTAGTTGAGTGGGTTGTATTTAGTTATAAACTGAATGTAAACAGTAAAGGTTTTCGAGGGTTATTCATTAGCTCTATAAAAAAATTATCGCCATAATTTTGAATTGTAAATGAAAACAACATATTAGAACTTTAAATACTTAGACATAACTTTTGAAGTTGCACTTTTTTTTCTTCCCATTTTTGTAATCTGAGATTTTTTCGGCATCTTGCACGGTTGGTCATATTACATCTATGAACTGTGAACCGTTTTTGGCATCACGCCGTAACACCAGTAGACGATGACGTTAAAAACCGGAATCTGCTTCCTGTTTTCCTTTCCTAAGCGCCCGTCATGTAGTTTTCTCTAGGGAATATATAAATTGTGACAAAATGTGAAGACGATGGCAACGTACCTGGAAGTCATTTTACTTGCACACCCGGCGTCGAGGGTCGGCAGGAAGCGATGTGCCCGCGGTGATGCCAAAACGTCTTTGCTCAACGTCGCCACGCACACACACACATACACACTCACACTCTCACACACTCACACTCTCACACACTCACACACACTCACACTCTCACACACACTCGTACACTCTCACTCTCGCACACTCACACTCTCTCTCACTCTCACACACACTCGCACACTCGCTCACTCTCACACTCACACTCTCACACTCTCGCACACTCACACTCTCACACACTCACACACTCGCACTCTCACACTCACACACTCTCTCACACACACACACACCAAATTGCACTACTTCGCGATCGGCTGTGGCCGACACGAAGATGAGATGGCCTCGCGCACAAGCACGCCAGGTTCAGATCGCTAAATGCCTGCATCTGATTGGTGGACTACTGTGTGACGTCATGTCTGACGACAGCTGCGTTGCCCCTTTGTGAACTGAATCGTCTTCACCAGTTACACGAGCTGGAGGGAGAACAAACCTGTCTGAACAACTGTTTTATAAGATTTTTGCTCATGCGCCATTTTGAAATCGCAAACGTTTCTTATCCTGATTGGTGGATATGTAAAGACTGACGCCATGAAATTATTTTTAACTTGGAACCAGAGTTGCTAGGTTTTTTCTAACTGCTTCATTTATGCTCACAGACGAAGAGAAGGAGAAAGAAAAAAAAATACGTACCAGGAGCAAGCATATACATATCCAAGAAAATTATTGTGATCATTATATTTTAATATATATTTGATAGACGCGAGTTTCTCACTTAGGGTGGCTTATAATCTAAACTACAACTAAGGGGTCCATTAATACGGTATCTCATTGAAAATATTTAAAAGTATTTTAAGTTAGGATCTAAGATATTCGGAGGCCACATTTTGTTACAGTACTTACGACCAAGTCAGTTTTGGAGAAAATACAAACATTTCCATATTATATTTCACTATAACAAGTATCTGTCCAGAATAAACGCTAAGTCATAAAAAAAAGTTGGAATAAGAAAAACGTGCTTGCGTGCAAAACGNACAAGTATCTGTCCAGAATAAACGCTAAGTCATAAAAAAAAGTTGGAATAAGAAAAACGTGCTTGCGTGCAAAACGCGTTACATTTTGGTGTAGGCAAAGAGTCGGTCGTTGTTTGTGTAAGTTTTATTTTTATTTTATTTTTGGTACCTGTCGTTTTGTAAACAAGTGTTCTAGTTTTTATCAGCGTGTTATTAAAAAATGGCTTTGACAATTCTGTAAAATAACATTTAATGAGAAAACGGTTTGCGGATACCAAACTTAGCATCTGCTGATAAGCGAGATGCTAATTTCTAATGCGATGCTTATATAATTTGTGAATACGATTGTGCTCAAATTACAAAAATAATTTTGAACATACTTAAAAGAGTAACCGAAAAAGGAAAATAATCCTAACTGTTGAGACAAATTTTCAATTAGTTTTATTTTTTATGACAGATGGTTAAATTAACATTTTTCTTGAATATTAAAAATAAGACATTCCTTGCTAGTTTCACCCCCAAGAGAAGGCCTGGAAAAGTATAAATCTGAAGTATTTTGAGGGAAATAACGATAGGGGCGCCATGGTTGTGGAACCTGGTTCTTGATTGTTGTTTAGAATACGAATGGTAGTCTGGATTTCAGCGTGTCACAAATTAATTTCAGTCAATCAATTCAGTTACAGTTACCACACAACTGACTAGGTTATAGTTAAGAATTATTATTTTTTTGCTCTTTTAAATTTCTCACGAAATTGACAGCTGGTTTAGCTAACCTTCAAACACATATAAATATGCATATACACATAACATTCCTGTATAAACCATATAACATTTATTTGTTGTACCAGTGAACTATTCTTTGGTTAAGCAGTTTAAAACGTGAAATTTCAAATCATAAATTTCTTCCATATTTTCGGTGAGCAACTCTACCCTGTTTTTTTTTTNCAGTTTAAAACGTGACATTTCAAATCATAAATTTCTTCCATATTTTCGGTGAGCAACTCTACCCTGTTTTTTTTTTTGCACATTTCTTTAATTCTTATGTGTTCGGATTCTCACCTCGTGGCCTGAAAGGAGAATATGCAACNGTTTTTTTTTTGCACATTTCTTTAATTCTTATGTGTTCGGATTCTCACCTCGTGGCCTGAAAGGAGAATATGCAACGGTTTAGTGAGGGGATAGATTATACCGACTTCGCATGATGCAAGATGATTCTAGCACCACACCTGGGAAGTAAACTCTCACACGGAAATGTTAAGAAAATTTAATTCAAAACGAGTGACACACATGTTTGTAAATTGCTAGCCAAATTATTGGGAAAGCAGCACCAGTTCATTACATCCGCAACTTGGAAACAGCGACGAATTTAAAATAAATGGCGTCACATTGCTGAATCCACCGTTTCGCAACCACGACTCTGCCCTAAATTCAAAAGTATATTTTGTTTTCAAATGTTTACGTTCAACGCAGATCATCACGTAAGTTCGATCTATTAAACAAAAAATAATAAGATGACTNTCAAAAGTATATTTTGTTTTCAAATGTTTACGTTCAACGCAGATCATCACGTAAGTTCGATCTATTAAACAAAAAATAATAAGATGACTGCGAAGTTTCAGCTACCAGTCTGCGTCGCAGAGCTGTCGTTTTATTCTTGCCTCCGCGGTTGTAAAGGTTTACTGGAGATAAAATGGCCAGAGCAGGAATACCAACCAACATTCATGGCCTTACAAAAAAAAATAGCCCTACATTTCTCGCATTTGGAGGTCGAGCGTTCGATCCTAACCGACAGCACTGGAGGAGGTTTTCCCTTGACATGATGGCTTTACATCCCTATCCCAGAAAAAAAGCCGGTGCAGTCTTATTGGCTGTTCACAGTTAACAAAGTAGTCTAGAAAATACTTTTCTGCTTATTTGGTATCTTTCTGCCGTACGTTAAAGTAACATTACCATGTACCGCATCACTTGATTCATGCGTCGATGAAGTGAAACTGTGAAATTGTTAGGAAAACGTCAATATTTTACTAATATTCCAGTTATTACTTTCGTATGGACAAAAGTAAAATAAATTTAATAAATTATATTCAGGGCCTTTAAACTGAATACAATATAAAGACATTGAACTACTTTTGGTGAATCGCTGCCAACTTTATTGGGGGCATGCTAGGCAGTGAGCTCGTTGAAATACAAGCGAATATAGGCAGGGAATATTTTCAAAAAATTATTCCAGAAGCGCTTAATTAACCGCAAACAGGCTATACCGATATCTCAACACTGTATTGAGATACTGATTACCAGATACCCGGGAATTATGCGATTTCAAACGGCGCTAGGACATAATTATAAACACTTATATTTCCTTGTTAGCTCCACAGAACAAGAAGCAGATTAGTTTTGTGATTGGGCAACTCGTCTACTGACAAGCCCTTCGCGACTGTGATTCAGCTCGATAGAAACAGACTGAGCGAATCACGTAAAATCCAGTATCCACTCCCACCCTCTTTATCGCACCAAACCACCCGCAATAACTCGCAATAGCTCGTCCTCTCGCCATCAAACAACCACACGATTCTCCACTCCTCTCCCTTTCTCTAAACGAAACCCTAACCGGTACTTGAAGAGACGTAACTCTACCCAAGACTGGCTCTTACCAAAACAAATTCCTACAAAATTGTCTAGAAGAGTGGTCAAGACCAATCCACCCAGCTATACCAATAGTCGATGACAACCAATCTCGAAAAAGTCGACTAATACGAATAACCAGGCAAACTAACAAGTTGCGGAATATTCCTCAAAAATATTCCCCAGTTCATTCGTTCTCCTTATAGAACTCAGTTGATTTGTTAATCGACCCGAGTAAGGCATAATACCTCAGATCCTGTCATGGTCAGATCCTATCATGGCCCCTCCTGCTAATACAGACTCGCGCAATCGATTGTACACACCACTTAATTAATAAGTCTTTAAGAGAAGCAGGAACGGTCTGAGTAAAAAATTAAACTCACATTATTATTATATTTATACAAATTTAATTTATTTACTTATTATATACTTTCTATCTATTTAATTATTTCATACATTCGATCTTTACATTTCTCAGATGTTTGCAGGTAATGGATAGTAGCCAACAGTCTCATCTGGTATAACCTCGATCCTTCAGTTCACTAATGATAGAAGATATCTCGTTAATGTGCGAGAAACATCCATCTTGTTGCAAAGCGATCAAATGTCTGAGTCTATCAAAAAGTTCATTCGGGTCTTCGGTAAACATGTAGTCAGTATTCTCAGCGTCTTCTGCCTTCTCCATTTCGTTCGTTGCAGCAAATGAACGAGCGTTCTTGACGCCTTCTGTCTTCTTCACGCCACCTGTCGAAGGAAACGCGTTGGTGAAATGTGTGGGAACGTCGAGAGAATCATCATCCTTCTCATCAGATACTTCATCAACACCGCCACCATAGTACTTATCATCAATGCCATCTTCAATATCGTCTTCATCTCCTGTTTCATCCTCAGTATCAAGTTTACTTTTCTTTGTAGGAGTCGCATGGTCATCATCAGCATTTAGTGCCGACAGCAGTTTATTTATGAAGTTCGTCAGCTTCACACGTGTGCATTTCGCACAAACAGAATCACGCAATCCAGGCTTGACATGCTTGTAGTGGTTTGCTGGTTTTTTTTATCTTGTAATTCTCTATAGTCCAGGTAGAAGGAAATCAGTAAGTGCCCATTTACCAAGTTGACAGCGCGTACTTATTCTCAGCTCTAGATTATTCACTTGACGCCAGGGTCCAAACAGAACCCTTGGAATCCATTTATTCTTCCTCTTGGCATAACTTATGTATACTATGCGTTCTACTGCATCTACATTATGCACTCAGCTACATTACAAGCATTGAAGGCTCTAGTACAATTATCCGTTATCGTGGGGCTCTGGTTTCGTATAGCCACTGACTTATTTATGTCCGCAAAGTGGATTTATAGAGAATAATAATAATAAAAATATAAAAAAACACTTGCTGGGAACCGCCTTGGAAAGATACGGCATGCAAACCGTGGGCATTAATCACGGCTATTCCTATCGCACCGCTTGTTCGCGCCTGAAGCGGCGGCTAACTGCAAAAACCTCACATTACTCGGACATCGGGTAAGTTGCCTGCCTGTTAAAATGATTACCCGTCAAAGTTAATTGATGGGCAGCTCGTTATGGGAGTGGAAATTTGGAGCAGATTCAACGCGTTGCGGGCGTCTGCCCGCAGATGTTCCAATAAAAACACGTTCCCCAGTTTACCATCACAGAAATCGCACAAGCTATTTTATCATCCAATAATGCAGGTAACACGAGTTGGAGTGGTGTGCAGAAGTTTGGGCGGCTCTTAACAAAGATGTATTGAGAGCGTAAAACCAGTTGAAATTTGAATTAGTGTGGTAAAGGTAAACGGGCGAATATTCCTCACGTTCCCACTCAACAGCTCCACAGACTATACATGGCTGCTCTTTTGGACCAGGATTCAGAAATATTCCTGTTTTTCAAGCTCATTCATACGTTGCGATGGCGACACAAAAACAGAGCTAGATGGGGATATTGCTCTTTTACATAAGAAGGTCCTGAAATTTATCACGCAAAGCGAGAGGTAGGAAAGGATTGGGGATTCATCTTAATTTATTGCATTTTAGTCTGTTAGAATAGTGAGTTTGGTAAAAATAAACTCTTTCACGAGACATTCAAACGTGCCTCTAGCTCACTATTTAGCTTACACATAAAAAAAATACGCGAAAATATGACTAAGGTTTTAGTCCTAATCAACATGGATTTTAAAAAAAATCACATCATTCAATCCATTAAAAAATATATATATTATATAATTTTCTGTATAAAAACCGTAAAGTATACCCAGAATTTTACAGCTGTAGCAAACTTGCTCATATTGACTATATACTCGGCTCTCAAAACCTCTTCCAGTCTCCAACTATATGCTATTTATAGAATGACCCTTGAAAAACGTTTACGCTGACGTGTAAAATAATATAAGAAAAGTTAATATATTTATCGTCATTCTTTTCGTTCAAAAATACGAGTAAATTTGACAAAATAAAGAGTACATGAATGCCACTCGTGTTACAATACTCAGTAGAATACGAGTCCGTGTCTGCGGAATAGCAATGTACACTGAAGAGTCAAAAAAACTGGTACAGCTGCCNCGCAAAAGTGCCGCAAGACGACGTGGCATGGACTCGACTAATGTCTGAAGGTATGCAGGAGGCAATTCACACCATGAATCCTGCAGGGCAGTCCACAAATCCAATCTGCGCCAATTTGAGAAAGGGTTGCACGTCTGTCACGTTTAATGTTTCTCGTCAGTCGTCGTTTGTCCCACTCTTTCACGATATTTTTCCGGCCGCAGCGATGTCGAAGATGTGATGATTTACCGGATTACCGATAATCACGGTACACTCGTGAAATGGTCGTACGCGAACATCCAAATGGTATCGCTACCTCGGAGATGCTATGTCCCATCTCTCGTGCACAGACTATAACACCATGTTCAAACTCACTTAAATCTTGATAACCTGCCATTGTAGCAGCAGTAACCGATCTAGCTGCCGACCGCACCGCGTCACTCTGCTTGGTTCCATACCTCTGTTATTTGCATACGCACGCCTATACCAGTTTTTTTTTGGCTCTTCAGTGTAGTATCACTGTATACACCTAAGTCCATCCCTGTTTCCTTCCTTATCGACATTTCAGAAAGTTAAAAACATTTTGCATAGCGGGCATTTTCCATCATCTGGAACAAATACACCCTCCAGTCACACATGACAGAAAAATTACGCCACTTGCAAGCGACATGGAACTATGCGCATGCTCTACTAAAAACAGTTCAAATAAATAATTGTATTTCAAAATTAATTTTCAGAGGGAGAACATACTTGTGATGAAAACAGCCAACACACAGATGTAAAAATTAGCTTAGGAGTTAAAATTATTTCATATGTAATTATGCGCCTTTTCCTGCTTGCGTAGCTCAATTTCCTAATATTGTCCTTTACGACTTTCATACACAGTAAAATTAATTTGGCAAGTTAACCGAATTTTTAAAATACTATTTTACTTCATATAAACTTACCGCACCTGACGTGGAATAAAAAAAAAATATTTTTCCGCAGTTGTTCAGTACTTACGTTTCACAATTTACGCTAACTTTTCACAGTGTAAACGGTTGCCAATTACTGAAATCAAATATTATATAAACTGAGGTGTACTGGAACAGCAAAAAAAATTTCGTACGAAAGGCGGAATAGGAAGAGAGATATCCGTGCAGTATCGTGTTTCTTATTTTTCTACTTGTCGACATTAGTCATCAGAGAAAACGGAGGTTATGTAAGTGCCAGTTGAAGCATATTGACTTAATCCGTTTGTGTTAGCAACAAAATTGGTGAACAACTTTCGGAAAATACGCTTAGTGGATCTTCGGAATATTTTTTAGTATATAAACTACGCATACTGACGTGAAACAAACACTTTACTGGTTACAACTTTACTCTTTAATATATATTCCTTAGATCTACATTTAGATTTACAATAAATTGTATTGGTAAAATATTAATTACGATTCTTCTAATATTTATTATTAAACGGCTGTTTTTTTGTATTCGACAATTCAGCGGGAATTGTGCAACACTACTACTGTTAAGCCTACGCCAATTAAATCTAGAATATTCATAAAGGTCGGCTTACGCCTTACGTGAACACTTTTTTTTTGAGAAGCGAAGACCGTCTCAGAACGTCGGCATAGTTAGAACGATGCATTTTAAGGACCGCGCTAGTCTGTCGAATAATATAGCAGGGGAAAGAGAGTAAGAAAAAAATTGCTGAAAAAAGGAAAGAGGAGGGATGGGTGATTTATAACCCCCTCTTCAGCTAGTCACCGGAAACAGGGTGAAATCATAATTGTTGGCCAAAAAATTGGGGAAACTAAAAAGAAAATGAGTAGTTATGGTAGAATTGT
The DNA here is from genome assembly GCA_002778355.1 of Clitarchus hookeri. Taxonomy (NCBI): domain Eukaryota; kingdom Metazoa; phylum Arthropoda; class Insecta; order Phasmatodea; family Phasmatidae; genus Clitarchus; species Clitarchus hookeri. The sequence goes on along the minus strand of NQII01001705.1, from coordinate 11,439 downwards.
GAGTTTAATAATCTGTCTGAAATAAAATACTGTTTAGTGTGTGTACTTTCCTATTCTGTGACTCAAGTATGGTCTGCGGAGAAGTCTTTTCGCAAAAACCAGGCCTCACCCTGAAACGTTGGCGAGGGTGAGGCTAGAGTAGATTCATATATATATATATAGTCCATTCATGGTTACTTCCAACTTTTCTGAAGCCCTACTGAAGTTCTACTTACAGGATATTCCTCCGCTTCGTGCAAACGAAGCTTAACCAAGTCTAGAACATGACACCATAGGGACAACGCACCGCATTCATGCGCACTCAGTGTAATTATATTTTGCACAATAACTATTTCTTACTAGGCATTACCAACACACATATTTTCTCTCTGTTTTTATTCATGTTTATTATAAATGAACTATTATAAGACACAGGTAAAATATAAGAAAAATTGCAATTTTACAAACAAAAAAAAAAGCTACTTTTGTGTTAACACAAGTATAAAACACTCTATACATGGTGTATTTTTTCGTTTTATTTATAAAAAGTGTGAATAAATCGCGAATAGACTGCATAGAAACGGCGTAGGCATCCGTGGATTACCCGTAGGACCAGTGACTTTCCGCGTAAAAATCGGAGCACACAGTAGACTTCAATACTATACACACACCTCAGCTGTTGTTATACCTCCATTTGCTGCTGATGCCGTGTCCGTCTTTGACCAAGCCACTCAGGACTAAGTAACTGCGACACCTGAACCTTCGTGATTTGTGCGCAAGCGGTTAACGCGTGCCAGGACATTTTTTAGTCAATCAAAGAAGCTGGAGGACCCTACAGTGCTTTGGACTGTATCTTGTCTCGAAATATCACTGCCCCTTACTACCCGGCGTTCGAACCCAGAGCTTTGTGGTCGGCCACGCCTCGTCGCGAGGCAGGCGGTTGTGGGACGTAGAGCTGTGTATACAGAGCTCCAGTGGGAAGGCCACAATCCGGAACCTCCACCAGGACAGCCGACAGACCGCCTCGCTCGCCCTTGCACGACTCGCCTTCCGAGTGCGCGCCCGCTTCTTACGTAACCCAACCGTCTGTCACGGTCGAGGATTTTTTTTTAATAATCTGCAAATCACGTCACGACAATCTGTCCCAATCTGCACTCCGTCGCTGTGCTATAAATCTTTGTCTAATCCAGTGCGACAGGTCCCTCCGAATATGCGACCTGCGATTTTAAGTTTCACGTTCGGTGGGTTAACATGACATACACACTCACTGCGTCTTACCATAGACGGTACACTGAGAAGAAAATGTGTTGTAAAGAACTATCTAAACTGTTAGATTAGTGAGAGCAATCTGATGGATTGTGGGTACCTTCTAAATATCAACATAGTTAGTAATACCAACATATATATTTGTTATATTCTTGTATGTGATTGTATTTGCTACGCAACACATGGTTGTTACAACACAGACCGTGTTCCTGCTACAAAACAGGCTGTATCTCCAACAGAACAACTTCAACGATATTTGGATTGTTCCCGCAACGGTCATAATCGTAATAACATAACAGAATGTTCTGTTGCTACTACCGAAAAGTTCTGTAATCGGATTTGAGGGCGGCAGCAACAGAATGATCTGTAGCTTATTACAGACCTAATTGTTGTGGGAACAATCCAAATTATGTTGAAGTCGTTCTGTTGCAGGTACCTACTATCTGTTTTGTAGCAGGGACGCAGTGTTCTCCTGTAGCAACCATACGTACAGTAGCAAAGACAATCACAGATAGGAATACAACAGAAGTTCTGTTGGCATTACTGCATATGTTAATATTATTTAGATGGTAGCTACAAGCCATCACATGGCTGTCCCTATCTTAACAGTATAAATGGCCCCTACAAACATATTTTTTTCTCAGTGTACGTTCGTTAGACGTTTGCACGCTATGCGTATTTATAACTAGACTCTATTACTTTACACTGTTCGAATACAAGATTCCGAATTTGTCTTACCAGTCGGCTGGTTCTCTGTTGATTCAGCACTTATTTCCAAGTAAACACTGACTTGATTAATTGCTCTAATGTCAGCAGTAAATTAGAAAAATATTGATATGACTCAAAGTCATATTAAAAGTTTATCTTTTATTATTGTGGTCTGTTGGTAAGATTTATTTTTTGAATTATAAACAGAATAGTAAATTAAATNTCATATTAAAAGTTTATCTTTTATTATTGTGGTCTGTTGGTAAGATTTATTTTTTGAATTATAAACAGAATAGTAAAAAAATGGCGTCATAAGACATTTGTTTCTAACATTTTCACAGTGTCAGAGATTCGCATAAAAGTCAATGATTTTAGGTCAATGGAAATTTCAATTCATGCACATGGCCGAAGAATGCAAAAAAAAAAAAATATATATATAAATCAAGCAGAATGCTTAAAGTGATTACCAAGTCATATTTCCTAGGTAACAGTACGTACAATTTTCATAAGACAACTGATCGATTTTTTATATGCTACCTATCTTCGGCGTTAAAAATCACCGTGTTCTCCACCACAGGAAATGAGATCAATATCTCTGAACCTTAAAATATCGCACAGTACTTGCTACCTGAATAATAACGATGCACATTCTTTATCATTTAAGTTTCTTTGACGCTCAGACTAAGAATATAATGACAGCGAATTATCTGGCAAGGCGCTTGGAGCAGCGGCATAGTTTAATTTATTTTCGTGGATTGAAATAGCCGAAGATAATAGATTACACCAAACAAATGTAATTACATTGCAAATGTTAAGTACAGTGCAGTGCTGATGATCTGATGATGCATGAACAAAAGTGTGTTGAAAATGAAGACCTATACTCAAAGAACCGGTGAAGAATGTTATCGATATCCTGTTATGAGTAGAAGATGAAAACAAGTTTGATTTTTATACTTATGACCAGAAACATTTCATGTTAAAGTTAGAGAACAGCTACTTTTTTTTAAATGTAATTTCCACTGCACTTTTTAGCGAACACACCCCTACTACGAGGAGTACGTTTGTTTGTTGCTGAATACCTGTTGGTTTCCGTGTACAGTGCCAAAGAATTTGTTGGAAGTATGACAGCCGGCAACTTTGTTACCCAACATTCACCTCCTTATGAGTAGAGACCCGCAAATTTCCCCAATTCATCTGAGGACATGATGAACTGAAAACACGTGTACATCTGACTTTCTTTTTTCAGTTGGATCGCAGATTGTATGCCACGCCCTGGGCGAATTCGAGCCAATGACTAATCTTCAAGTAAAAGCGGACCGAATCCCTTGCTACCTGGTCTGTTGTAAAACTGGAGCAATAACCACTGATCGACTAACTGAGGTTCGAGTACACAAAGGATTGTGGAGCCTAGCTTGTTGCCAAATGAATCCGCGAAATTTCCGTGTGTCTAATTATGATTTCCTGCCGGCCTCTTTGTACAATTTCTGAACGTTTCCTTGCGTGTTTAACTGTCGCAACAGCTCTTTTCACAAGATTTATTTTGCCTGCACTGGAGTTTCGTTCGTAGACTTTGCAAACTACTCGGCGTACAGCTCTGGACTCTACCGCTTATGTGTCTCATTTCATTTCCAATCTAAGAATATATATAAAAAAAGTAACCACCTTGGATTACCTAACCCTCTCTAGATTTCCGTTACATAATCTTATCCTTTAGTGTTTCACAGCCTTTGTAGTCAGCAGTGACATCTGGCAGTAATCTGCTGAATAATTTCAGGGTATTCGCAAAGTGCTGCAGAGAAAACGGAAGATGCAAAACTAACAACATAAATGCGTATAGATGTATGGAGACTCGTACGGGCATAGAATAGGCAAGTGCGCAGAAACGCAATGGCGTGGCGGTTTATTCTACGTGGGCGTATCCGATCCGCTGATGGGCTGTGCGAGCTTGTAACGTACTGTGAAATATTCCCTATTGGCAGGGCTATCGGCTAGCGTGAAAGTTACCTGGGGCGTTGATTGGCGAACGACTTTGCTGCCCGGTGATGTCATATTACCGTAGCGCACGGCTGGAGTTCATGGTAAAAGAAGGCCCCCACCTGCCTTAGGCTTTATTCCGCTAATGAGGCCGAGGAGCGTGGGGGCGATAAGGGCGACACTGCTACGCGCATCAAGGGCACCATCGCCGCTAAGCGCAAGGTTCTCAACTGGCGTGCAGTGTTCTTGTCGTGCTGCGTTTTACCCGTGGCGTAGGGGCACCTGCTTATCGCGAAAATATTTCAGGACAAGTTGTAGTTCAGGACCACATTGTTTAATGGATCATAATTGTTACGCGTCTTATCTGTCTGTCCGCGAATCACGGACTGTCAGTAATCAGTGAAACTTAATGCTGATTGTCTCACTCGTATAACAGGGTGTATTCACACGAAGCCAAGCAGCCAATAGTCAAATGAAGACTGCAAGTTTGCACATAGGATATTGGAGTCTAGGCTACGCGAAAAACAGGCAGCTCTGCCTATGGGTAGGACCAGTGACTTTTCGTGTAAAAATCGGAGCACACAGTAGACTTCAATACTATATACACACCTCATCTGTCGTTATACCTCCATTGGCTGCTGGTGCCGTGCCCGTCTTTGACCAAGCCACTCAGGACTAAGTAACTCTGACACTGAACCTTCGTGATTCGTGCGCAAACGGTTAACACGGGTCAGAACATTTTTTAACCAATCAAAGAAGCTGGACGACCCTACAGTGCTTTGGACTGTATCTTGTCTCGAAATTTTTTCGCGAAATATCACTGCCCCTACCTATGGGACTGTCAGGGATGACCCTATTATTTTATTGGTGGAAAGTATGTATAAAGGTTCATTACAGGGTACTTGAGAAGTTTTGTGCGTATCTGATGAGTATATTTTGAGAAACAGCAATTTGGAAAAGCAGTTTTTAGCAGTTTTGGAATACTCTGAAATTGTGTCTAATGAGCGCGATGTGTTGAAAACCCCCAGCGGCCTTCGTCTAAAGATCAGCACATTGGACGCATGTTTGGTAATTTCGCTGGAAAACGTGTATTTCAAAAACTGTACAACGTAGTTGAAGCGCCAGGAAGGCGAGGAAGGCGGGAGCTTTAAGAACAGAGAGGTGAAGTGGTCGAGTGTAATGCCGACTCCAACCACACCCTCACCAGTCTTACCGGCCAACAATATCGTTCACCAATCAGCTCCTCGAGACTAACTTCCCAGACGACAGCACGACGAGTAGGGAATGTTCCAGAACTTACATTTCGCAATCAGAACCAAGGCCCATTTCCCCACAGCTTCGCACGGCCAATGAGCGACCGAGTTCGCTTACATTAAAAGAACCGTCGAACAATTTCGCTTCTGAATACTTACGTATTCTGTGATTGAACTCGAGAAGGAAGTGTGTAAATGAGGACTGTACTTCACGGGTGCGTGAGACGGGAGTACCTCGAGAGAACCTACCTGGTACCGGCAACGTCCGCCACGTTCCCGCACATGAAAGAGCGGAGTTGGAAGCCGTCATATATGTGCTCTTGTTGTCGCGGTGTACACCGTAAGTTTTTATTGAACTTGGCAAAAAGTAGCCAAAAAATCCCTTGGAAAAAATATATTTTTCTAACACTACAAATAAATTAAAGTAAATCTCAGAAAACCTTAGTGTGAATTGTGTAAAAATTATGTTAAATTTTAACAAGCAAGTGTTGTAGAATTCAAATTTGTTATAAATATTCTGCTTTCTCAACAACTTTGTACATTTTCTAAAATAGTGCGTTTTAAATATACGATATTTCTGCTGTAGAGTTACATTAAAATATTTAGCAACTAGTTTCCAAAGAATTGTTATAGTCTGTTCGTGGTTTATACTTCACACTTTTTGAATCACACCTTTGAAAACTCGCTCCATGTATGCTTGATTGTTTTCTAATTACGTTATGTTCCACAAGCGTTTTTATATTTTGTGTAAACATTAAAGTTCTTTTTAAAAATTTAATTGAAATTTAATATATATTTTGTTTATAAATTATAATAGTTAATATATAATTAATGTGAATAAAAACAGTGAGAAAATATATGTGTTGGTAATGCCTAAAAAGAAATTGTTCTTATGCAAAATATTATTTAACTGAATGCGCACAAAAGCGGTGCGTTGTCCCTTTGGTGTAATTTTCTAGAGTTGGTTAAGCTTTTCTGCATGAGGCGGAGGGATATCCTGGAAGTAGTACTTGAGTAGGGCTTTAGGAAAATTAAAGCAACCATAAACGAACTATACTCGGTACAGAGGATGAAGCGAGTACACAACTGTCAAGTTTAACCTAGTCGTCAAATGAACACGCAAAATTTCCAGTTCTCTACTTATTTGGTTGTTTCACGCCCAGCTGAGGTCTTCTCAAATCAAAATTTGCGGGGAGGGAGTGTATTACTTCCCGAAATGAATATATTTAAAAGTATATACTTATACATTAACTGGAGAATTATAAAGCAACTATTATGGTTTCAATTCGAATACTTTAGCAGGGCAGCTCCCACCACCTTCGCCCTTAAAAAAAAAAAATCTAAAGTCTTGAGCCATTACTGTTTCCAACGAAAACCTCTACGCCTCCAGACCGCTCCGGTAACTGGTCGAAAGAATAACATTGCACATATGCCTGAAGGAGATTTTACAACAGAACAACTATTACTTAAACGTTACCCACATGGCGTATGGCCACGTGTTGTAAATGTNAGACGGGAGTACCTCGAGAGAACCTACCTGGTACCGGCAACGTCCGCCACGTTCCCGCACATGAAAGAGCGGAGTTTGGAGCTGTCATATATGAGCTCTTGTCGTCGCGGTGTACACTGTAAGTTTTTTTTTTAATTTGGCAAAAAGTAGCCAAAAAATCCCCTGTAAAAATATATTTTTCTAACACTACGAATAAATTAAAGTTAATCTCAGAAAACCTTAGTGCGAAATGTCTAAAATTAATGTTAAATTTTAACAAGCAAGTGTTGTAGAATTCAAATTTGTTATAAATATTCCACTTTTTCAACAATTTTGTACATTTTATAAAATAATGCGTTTTAAATATACAGTATTTCGGCTGTAGAGTTACATTAAAATATTTAGCAACTAGTTTCCAAAGAATTGTTATAGTCTGTTCGTGGTTACTTCACACTTTTTGAATCACACCTTTGAAAAAATCGCTCCATGTATGCTTGATTGTTTCCTAATTACGTTATGTTTCACACGTGTTTTTATACTTTGTGTAAACATCAAAGTTATTGTTTAAAATTAAATTCAAATTTGGTTTATATTTTGTTTATAAATTATAATATTTAATATATAATTAATGTGAATAAAAACAGTGAGAAAACATGTGTTGGTAATGCCTAGAACGAAATAGTTCTTGTGCAAAATATTATTACACCGAGTGCGCACGAATACTGTGCATGGTTCCTTTGGTGTAATTTTCTAGACTAAGATAAGCTTTGTTTGCTTGAAGGGGCGGAATATACTGGAAGTAGAACTTCAGCAGGGCTTCAGAAGAGTTAGAAATAACCGTGAACGGACTATACAACAAGTACAGACATTTTGTACGGTGTAGCATGGTGACACAGGCCTCCATGGGTGACGCCGAAGAGGAGAAAGTGTATCAGGCAGCCAGCTGGTAGGTTAGCAGCGAAAAGTGCGAAATTCGAGGTGAAAGCTGCACAGCCTCGCCCACCACATCGGCCCGTCAATGGATCGAGGCACCTCCGATCTTATAACGTGGACATCCGGGAATTTTCGCGAGTTCAAGCTTTACTAGGGCGCACTTCTAAACTTTCTCGTTGCTTTTGTGATCGGGCCCCTCGTCTTCTGACACTCCCTGAAGGAGTGTGGACCAGTAATACATGTGTAGAAGGAGATCGAGCCAATCACATATTATAGTTTAATCTCCTTCTGTTCGAGTTTGGCCTACTGCGGACCGCGAGAATAAATTGATTTACTGGTATGTCTTCTCTTTTCCTCCCAAAATTTCTTCATTCTTTCCCTGAGGTTCTTTCTTTTTTTAATCTGACCAGGCGTTCTCGGTATTTTTATCTTCTGTTTCTTGAAACCACTTAAATTCATCAACCTTCCTGATAAACACCTTATTTATTCCCAGTATCTTCACACTTTTCGAATAAAACCTTTGAAAAATCACCCCATGTACTGTATGACGTGATTGCTTGTTTCCTAGTTATGTTATGTATCAGGAACGTTTTATACTTTTGTTATCATAAATAATTTAAAAATACTTGACTTTTAGTAAAATTGGAATTATATGTATATTTGATCTATAATTATAATATTTCACTTATAATTAATGTGAATACAACCGAGAGAAAATACATGTGTTGGTAATGCCTAGTAAGTAATTGTTCTTATGCAAAATATTATGTAACTGAATGCGCACAAAAGCGGTGCGTTGTCCCTTTGGTGTAATTTTCTAGAGTTGGTAGTTGGTTAAGCTTTTCTGCATGAGGCGGAGGGATATCCTGGAAGTAGTACTTGTGCAGGGCTTTAGAAAAATTAAAGCAACCATAAATGGACTATACTCGGTACAGAGGATGAAGCGAGTACCTACACAACTGTCGAGTTTTAACATAGTTGTCATATGAACAAACAAAATTTCCAGTTCTCTACTTATTTGGTTGTTTCTCGACCAGCTAAGGTCTTCTGAAATCAAAATTTGTGTTGGAGGGAGAGAATCACTTCCCGAAATGATTATATTTAAAAGTATATACTTATACATTAACTGGAGAATTATAATGCCACTATTATGGTTTCAATTCGAATACTTTAGCAGGGCAGCTCCCACCACCTTCGCCCTTAAAAAAAGTAAAAAAAGAAAAAAGCTCAAGTCTGGAACCACTACTGTTTCCAACGAAAATCTCCACGCCTCTAGACGGCTCCTGTAACTGGTCGAAAGAATAACATTGCACATATGCATGAAGGAGATTTTACAACAGAACAACTATTACTTAAACGTTACCCACATGGCGTATGGCCACGTGTTGTAAATGTNATGAAGGAGATTTTACAACAGAACAACTATTACTTAAACGTTACCCACATGGCGTATGGCCACGTGTTGTAAATGTTGAGGTAAACATCTTCGGTCCTCTACACCAAGGGGATAAACAACCGTTTCCAATTACTTCCAGCGAAATGTATTGCTCCGACACGCATGTTCCCGCCAGTCGCTAGCAGCTTATAAGCATAATTTTTCCTGTGAGCGGCGTTTCCAGAGACAAGTCACCGATTCATCTTCAAAGAGCAGACGCCCGAGGAAGAACTGGTCCAGTAACGACACTCGCACAACTAGAGCGGGCCCGGACATGGACGCCATTAGTCGCCAGGGGAAGCATTCCGTCGTGCCCACAGGAACACGGCCGGTACGACGGGGGCCGGCAGTAATTACACTCCAATTAACTCTTCGTTAATTTACGCCACCTTAAAAATGCCGGCCGCGGCCGCAATTACGGGGAGAGCAGGTCAGAAACCACGTCGCGTTTAATTATTATGTTGATGTTTCTGCTCTTGAGGGGGTAGTTTTTCCTCGCTCGCCGCGACGGTCGTTTATTTCGAGCGTGGAGCTGCGAGGCGCTGCTGATTCAGTTAACGGGCCGCGCTTAGATGGTCGAGCTGCATCGAGCTGCGTCCTTTTAATTTCCCCGTCTCACGCGACGCTGCGTAATTGCGCTCTGATTACTTCGAGACGCGCGGGCTGCGTTCTTATTGTTTCGTTACCGAGCTGGGAGGATGCCCGTGTCGTAAAGATCGCGAGCAAACTGTGAATTACGGGTTTACAGGAAACACTTTACGGCCGTATTTTCCATCTTCGTAGCGCCGGTTTTCGCGCTGCCTTCCTCATACATCACGCCGGTACGACTTACTGCGCGTGCGATGCGGACCTCAGCCGTCGCACGTTACACTTTTTTTTCTCCTTAAGTATATTATCTGTAATATTACTTGTGGTTATATTCTACAACCACATGTGACAGTGAGAAGATTTCGTGAATTTATTTGAAGACAACGAACACACGTATATTTGGGTTAGTTTTATGACTGAGTAGTAGCTTATCAGTAGAGACCTGCAAAATTCGCATCATCATTTAAAGACAGAACAGACTTAAGACACACGTGCGTTTGTATTGCTCGTGTCATTTGGGCTACATCTGATTTGACACGCCCTGAGCGGTCTTGAACCAACCGGAAAAAAAGTAACGACAAGATAGCCCAATCGCGTCCCACCTAGTCAAAAGGGTCTGCAGCTCCTCGCTTTTGAAGAAGCCTATAAACAAATGACACCGACTCTAATGTACATAGGGTGGTGAAATCTAGCGCGCTGAGAAATAATAATGAGAATTTGGCATATGTCACACTTTTGATGACTCTGAACCGCTGACAAACCTTCAAGGAACAAAGACCTAATACCGTGCTAAGATTTATTCTACTCTGGTTGGGAAGCTGAGTGCTATAGTTTGGCAAATAAAACTTTTTGCCACCAGTTAGCACTGGTGTCGCCTTGCAGCGGACAATTTCTCTATACCAATCTCCNTTGGCAAATAAAACTTTTTGCCACCAGTTAGCACTGGTGTCGCCTTGCAGCGGACAATTTCTCTATACCAATCTCCGCCATATGGAATCTCGTTTTACTACCAACCTAAATAAACCATAACCGTGCTACATGGCCACTGACTGACTACAATACGAGGCACCAGTCTGTGGACAAACGACTGAGGTTTGAGTTAAGAGGAAGCTAACTGAAAGGTCAGAAAACTCCAATAATATCCCCTCCCCCCTTTTTTTTAATTTGAGGGTTCAAATGAGAAATTGTGTGGTGATATATCTTAAGCAGGACAACTACCAGCTTCGCGCTCGCTAAGGTATTATGTACAGATTGCGATGTTTCGGTTTCAATCCCAAATATGCCGCGTGTGTACGTAAATTTTGTAAATGTAAGCTTCTTCGATTAGTAAGTTCCCCTCCATTGATTAGCCACCAAAGATAAATGCGGGTGCATTTGTAAGCATGTTCGAATAATCTCAAACAGCGCCCTGGAAGCGTGATTCGATCGGGATTNTAGGGATTGGCTATCGCGCACTGCGAGAGATTCGCCACATGTCGGATCACCACCTGGCCAGAGGCACGAGTGAGTTTCGCCAGTTTTCTCAAGTCTCGCTTTCGTCAAGTTCGCTTGCCTATTGACAGAGGCGCTGAAGGGCAAGCACAATCAAAACTTATACCTAGAAGTTGTGAACTCAAGCGTTTTTACACGGCTGTATATAACAAAAAAGAGATTATTTAGATGGCCTGATGCCACGTCCAGCTTGGATTTATTTCTATACATGCGTCCGCGGTGGTGTAGTAGTTAGACTACTCACCTGGCCCCTACACGAACCGTGTTCAATTTCCTGAGGGGTCGCTCCTGGATTTTGGCATGTGGGAATCGTGCCGAACGAT
>NQII01001704.1:407991-433942 GCA_002778355.1 Clitarchus hookeri | reverse complement strand
CCGATAGACCGAGATACGTCTGATCCGCACAGGACTCAGGACTCTTTCGGTTAATGGAGGAGTTGCCAAACCTGAAGCCGCAGTCGTGTGTTACCAGGCGGTATGTGTGCACTTACCGTCTTGTTACAAGACCGTTCAGTCACGAGGTCGCCCACCCGTGGTCCAGTCGAAGTGACCATCCGCTCACGCTGCCCATCCGAGAAAGTACCAGAGCTGTGTCGTCATCCATCACGTCGTCCTGTCGTCTGGAAAGAGGAACCCTACATTTCTCCTCCAACATCTCGAATCCAACTCCTGACGGGCGCTTGATGTTGTAAGCCCGCAATATGCTTTACATTTCATGACAAGGGACAAGGGAATGGTTCTAGTCTATGGCCGTCGCAGCAAACTTATAATTTATCTTTCTTATTTTAAATTTAATTTAATCTCACTCGCCTGTAAAACCTTTTACAGCGACAAACAGCGGTTTCATTTTGATCAGAAATAATTCGTTCTATACGATGACTAATGTGTTTTTAAGTTATATATAATATAGGTACTCGTCTTACAATTGGAGCTGTAGTACGAGATTATTCCAAATATTATAAAAATAACATATTTCATATGGAGCGTTGAGTTTCCAGATATTGTGTAAATGTACTGAGGTAAAAGCCCACTGAAGATTTATGTCGCTGACATCAAATGATTTTATGTTCACCTTTATTTTGTATAAAATTTCGTGACGTGGAACACAATTGGTTTTCCAATAATGGGCTATTAATCATGTTAAAACTAACGAAGAAACGTCGCCGTGATATGTTACTGTCAACCACGCCATTTACGAGAAATTCTCGCATAAAAAACTTCAACGAAATATTTGAAGGCAACACTCGTTACACTCAATATTTCTCACGGCCGCCTAAAATATTTTTCGCTACAAATAGGATAACAAGTGTGAACTGTAAGCATTTCACTGCTTCGGCAATTTTTTTGTGGCAGAATTCTTACAAAACGATGTTGTTTGGGATACTAGTAAAAAAGAAACCTTATCCTTAATACTTAAACACTAATTAAAAATTGGGGTTGCGGTGGCTGAGCGGTTAGTTCACTCGCCTCCCTCCAAGGCGAACCGGGTTCAATCCCTGGCCGAGAAACTCCCGGATTTTTACAGGTGGGAATCGTGCCGGATCTCGGGGATCTCCCGTTTCCCCCGCATTTTCATTCCGGCGTTGTTCCATACTAACCTCAATAACTCTCATCGGATCTCAAGACCACGCTGTTAAGTGCTGCCCAAATCTCTTCACTCTATGCTATTAACAGCTAATTGAATAGTCTTGAAATAAAACTTGGGAAAGTCAATGCTCGTTGATTTAAAGTATTTTATCTTGAACAATATAATATTTTTCAGTAAAGTAGGTAATGAAAAAAAAAAAAAGTAGTGTAATTAAAATGTTTATGTTGAAAAAAGTGGCACATATTTTAAAGTCTCTTTTAGTTTTATGTATATACCTTGTATATATTATTGGCATAATACTTAAATACTTACGTCTGTAATAATTTCACAGTAACTTCTCCGGTTAGTCATGAGACCCATGGTACCATTGAGATTTACGAAAGGTGGGAAGAATACGCGATAGACTGAAAGACGAAATTATATAAGAAGGCATTTCACAAGTGCTGCTTTAACTGCGGATAGATTGTAATAACTATTTCGTGGCACAATTTTTAATTTAGAAAAGGGGCATATAAATTATTTCCTTGCAATAAATTTTAATAACGAATGGTTTTCCATCATCATTTAAATACACATTAATTGTATATCCAGTTCCGTTTTAAAAAAATTCCATATTATTACCCTCTATCGGTTAAGCACCAAGTTGAAATGTTTACACCGATTATAGGGATTGCTTTAAACCACATGTTGTAAAAAGTGTTTGTCTGTTTTCTGAAACAATGCTGGGACCTCAGACTGTCAGTATTACTCAGTTACATTCTGTGCGTGTGTGCGTGCGCGTGTTTGTACTACACATAACAGCAAGAGAATACTCTACCCCAGTTGTTTACAATAGTTAGGCTAAAAACTAGAGATAGTTTCGTAGTGTACATGGCTAGAATTCTCTGCAGAATGCCTAATTGAACTATATGCACATGAGTTGGAAGCAGTTTTCTTAGTGTGTGTTAATTTCGAAATAACTGCTTGTATCTGACGGAAGAAATTGTTTTATTTATTTTTTCTTTTTATTACATATACATACATATATGCACATGTATCACATTTATTTGCATCGGTGTTTTACAGATGAATTATAGCAAGATGTATTACAAATGAAGTAGCTACCAAAAACAAACTATATTAGTTTATAATTAGCTCACCTGTTATTTTATATAAGTGTCATACACTGTTATAATCGTAGGCATTACACGTGACGTTATTTCAGGCAAATAAATAACAGTTATTATATTTCGCATATCCCCGTTTAAAATTCACAATTTTGTGTTTTTGAAACACACAGAAACTCACTTGCAGAAATCTGATAATTTACGATAAAATATTTAAGTACTCACTCGACGAAAAGTTGTTGCATATTCTCATTTTTGAATAAAAGTATTTATTTGCATTATTGTTGTATCTGTGGCTGTTACTAATATATTTACTTGTTTGCTTTAAAAGCAGTAAAATTTCGACCTCTACATTCGAAAAAATGGAATTTACAATAGCTGCAAATTGCTTTGCATGCATCGCGTACAATGGTCTTAGGTTGCAGTTATTAGTTTCAGTTAAAGAAAAATAAATATAAAAAGTTATTTCAAACAGTAAGGGATTTCACGTCTGAAGAAAACGTTTAAACCGATAAACTCAAGTGCTAAGCTTGGCATTTTCCTTTATAGGTAACTGGATCGCAGGTAACTTGAGCGTTTTTGAGAGATTGTCTTCCGCTGTCCTTTATGACCATCATTTAACATTCAGCCTGATGTAAAATTTAACATTACTATTGTTCCAATTATTATATTTGTTCGTTGATTATGTGAAAATGAAATTATCAGAAACCCATATATTTTTATTCTGCCTAGTCTAACTGTAATATTCTTTTTAAAAGCGAAGAAAGAAAACAGTTTCACTAGGAAACAAATTCATTTGCCATTTATCTTGAATATTGAATTTTAAAAAATGTTTAAACACTCAAATAATTATTACAAAACGTCGCCAGTATTACTGCACTTTTGACAGCGTTGGCATTAAACTCTTTGCAGCTGCGGGCATAAACAAAGGATGATTTTAGAACTGATGTTTAAATCGCAAACGAATTGCATATGAGTCTCACATGTAACAGGATATTCTCACCCATTTTCTAGCTCATGGAGATTTGAATGTTTTCATAAAGGGGACCTTTACGACAACAGTACATTAAAACTTGGAGGAAATGTCTCCCTACGAACTTTTCTCCGGGGGTAATAAACGTCCAGGTCACATACAGGCAGCCACATGTGGGACTGATGCGGCTTGCGTATCACAGAACTTGACGAGAGGGGGTGGGAAGGCCCTGGAGAAAAAGTGAGCATTATTGTGGACTGCGATCTTATGAAACGACATGCGGCAGAAAATAAACAAAGGGAAAAAAAAGTATATGTTCCTAGTTATAAATCCTTCCCCGTGAGTCCAAATCAAACAGAAAAGTAAAAAAATTAATTACGTGTTCTATTCTGCTTGCAAGGATACATGCTTGAGAAATTACATAAATTTCGTCATGCATGTACCGTTGATGGGACAGGTGTAACAATATGGTAAAATGAGAAGAGAGGCGAAAATATTTATGTCTTCCATTTCTTAGTCGAAACTTTCCTCACATCTATCCAGCATGTCTGTCCCTGCTGAATAACCTCCACGTCTCTGACACGATGTCTGTTCCCTTTGGTACCATAGGGTCTACCTACCTCTGCGTGGGCGGTGCCGTCGGTCGGTTTCTAGACAGAAGTGCGATCAGGAGATTCGGTGCCTCCGCTACCTCTCTCCTAGCTCCGGATCCCAGTGGACTTGCATCAGACGTCTCAAGTCTACTCCTACCAACGTCACTTCTCCCACCCCCACCGCCCTCTGCTACAGAGATGGCCGAGGAGAGATCCGGAGCAGTCTCACCTAACTTCACATCACCTTCGCCACCCCTTACCCACACTCACCACTCCTCCTACGACTCCTCAGATAACAAGGGTCACCTGCCCCACATTGTTAACTTCCTTTACAGCAACTCCCATCCATCGAACTGACAACGCATGCAGAAATTTATCAAATCCTTTCCACACTAAGCCTCCAGGATTCGATTCCATCCCGATGTCAATACTTAGTGCCCTCCCTCGTAAAGCCACCGTCTTTATTACCAAAATAATTATTGCCGTGTCTATTAATTGCCACTCCCAATTCTGGAGGAAAGCAATCGTTTTTACGATTTTAAAACCTGCAAGTTTTCAAAAATTTTCTCTTCTTATGGTTTTATTAATTTGCTACCAGCTGTGTAACAGAGAAAGCAACCCGCCAGCCAGTTTGAAGTCATCGACTCAGCCAACATCCTCGCCATCATCAATTTGGTTTCCACTACAAACACTCCACATCGCATGTTATCACTCGTAAGGAGCACCTTGTGGATTACGATTATCCAGATGCCGACAATTGGCATGGTACTCCTAGATCTTCCCCATGCATCCGACTCTGGTCCTCAATGCACAACTCATCTCCCTCCTCACAGCCATTGACATTGTCATTCAGTTGGTCCATCTGTGCTTATCCATAGAGGGTCGCTATTTACAGGTGCTGATACTTCACACTCATCCCAGACAGTGTGCTCCATGTCTATCTTCGCCATACACGTCCACTCCTGGCACCTACTACTTTCAGTAGATTGATGACTCTTGTTTACCAACTTCCTTCGTCTCCGAGTGAATGACCGGCGACCACCTCATATACGGACTCTCCTTCTTCAGACTCGCACGTGGCATCGGACTGAACCACTACATCCGTCTATAATACCTCGCTGTCGACGAGATGTGAAGCCCAACTACCTGCCTGCATACCTACCAGAACCCCTACAAGACAACTTTTCTTTTCTGCAGACATCCTGACCACGAAAATCCAGATAATTCTGGATCACATCGACATTCCTTTGTCTACTACTCTATTTTGTATGTATACTTCACCTGAAATCAAAGGTCAACAATTCCACAGCTGTCCTGAAACTGGCCCTAGTTCTCCACCCATCACCTTTCTTCTGTTTCTCCATTCTCCCCATCTCACCTTAGTCCGGTCCACTTGGGCACATTCCTCCCTGTACAGTCTTCGTTATCTCACCCACACATTCTTTCCTGGTATTCAACAATTCCCAAGCCAACAAAGAGCCATCTTCCACAAAACGTTTCTAAGAAATCTTCCCTGCCCTTTATTTATTCCACTACTGCTCACATCACACATCATTTCAACGACCGCATCATACACCGCACCAATCCCATTAACCGCACCAACTGCATTATTCATGTTCTTTGTGATGATTCAGTGCAAACAACTTCCCTTCAAGGCCAACCATTGTGAAGAAGAAGGCCAAGATGCAGAAGAAGAAGTACTTCAAAAAGTCAAAGGTAAAGGATCAGGTGGATAACTGGGTTTAGCCAAAAGTGTACAACATTTGCTCCATTGCCACAGTAACAAATAAAAACATTTGCATTGCAGCTAAGTATACCCATTCATTAGGAAACAAATGTAAAACTTTCCCCACGTTACAGTGAAAGCAAGTACACAGCATGACTCAAAAAATTTATCCACTTAATGCACCGAAAATAAGCCAAGCCCCAAAGCCGAATTCCGTTTAAAAGGGGTGGATGTTTCTCAATTTCGGCGTTATTAGAACCTGAAAAACATATATGTTTCAAGTGCTGCTCTCTCCATAACTCAGCTTTGGTTTATGATTTGGAAAAATTACCCAGACACACAGCACTTAAAGTTTGATTGGTTTCGTCCTTCTACTCAAAATTTTATACTAATTATCTTTCCTTAGACTGCATATAAAAATTAACACGGCCATCGACCTATAGAGTATGTTTCCATGAGTTAACAAGGTGCCAGAGTAAAATTTTTCGAAACTGCAGTATTTATATTACGTTCCTTATAAACTTAATAAGAATAAAAGAAATGCACGGTAGCTTCAGTAACCAACAATTTAAATAATATACTGTTAATAATACACATGCAACTACTTTAATGATTCACTGCCAACTTTACTACGATTAATAATCGATTTAGTGTTTCCGAAAGCGTTTGTCAGTGCTGAGTAGTGATAAAGAAAATCAGGCGATTAATTAATACGAAAGGAAGTAGGAGGCCAGAAAATTTATAAGGTTAAAAAATGCCACATACGGTTTTCACATGACTTCTCGAATATTACAAGAAAAAAAACTACTCTTTAACATATTTTCAAAGGGTCTTTATAAACAGTTATACATTAAAGCCTGTGCGTTTGTAGATGGAACTGTTTAGTGAAAATTGGGATACTAATTTTTTACACACATCGTAGTTATACTAGCTAAGATGAACAACAACACGATGTTGATAAACGTGTTTGTAAGGTACACGATAAGAAGTCACTCTTATGCAGCGAGGAGACCGAATTAGTGAATTACTGAAAAATTATTAGTAAATAGGTGATAGGTGGGGAACACGAAGATACCTATAATCTCTGTACATTCTGTGAATATTCTTGTGATAAAATCCTAATTTTCCTTTTAGTGTTTCAAAAATATTTCCTTTCAAACAAGAACAAAGTCAAGAAAAAAAGCCAAACTCATTGAGCACTACAATTATTATCATTTTAATTTCGTTGAGTAGGTTCATATAACTTTTTCTGTAAATGACAAATATTATCCATGTTTACGTGTTCACCGCAAACGTAGGCAGTACCGGTAACTATCAGCAGAGGAAGAACAATGCCAAAATATGTGTTAAGAAATGCAGAAATTTCTTTCGGTGATTACTTCAGAAAACTTAGCGTGCGGGTGACAGAAAGTGAAATCCACATTCCAGTAACTAGTTTTTGTGTCAAAACTGTATTTTATTTACTCAATTTTCCTAAATTTGTCTCTGACATGGGATATGATATGTTACTGAAGTATCCTGCCTATGTTAATATATATGCATTATTCAGATTGCTTTCGTGGACTAAGCGGACATAAGAATTCTGTAATTTCCTAAGGATTGCTACGTTTGTTTTTACAGGCAAAGAATATTCAGTTATTCGTCTACTTTAATAAATTAAAATATTTGTAAAATTTGAACTCTAAGTTTTGGCAGAAAACTCAAAATTTCAAGACGGAAACATTTTCAGCTCTTTAAGGACACCTTCTAGCCGAAGGTATTTTGCCTGTTCTACAAGTAAATGCATGCAACCGCTAAGGACTACACAGGTATGAGCGTCATATGCCTCACTGTCTCTACGCGCAAGGTTCTGAACTGGCGTACGATCTTTTCGTTGGCAACACGTCTCCTTGGGACCCATTGAGTTGACTATGCTGTGTGTGTAAATGATTCGAGTTGCAATGATCTGCAATGTTCATAACTCATCAGAGAGCATTAGTGGTTCTACCACGAATAGAATTATAGTGACTTAAGTCTGGTGGGGAGCGCCAGTCAGTCACCATAGTGATTACACTCTATGCCTCGTAGGTACATTAGACATTATTACCAGCACTTGACGGAATTAGACAGGGGCAGCATTGTGGGTTTGCATGGGGTCGGGTGGACGAATCATGCTGATTTCCCAGCATGTGGGGAATTCCGATCACATGGTAGCACGATGTACCAACCAATGAATACGCGAGGGTGCCTATACACAGTGAAGATTCCGGTCGACCAAAACAGATCACTAAATTGTGCGCCAAGCATATTTTACACGCATACCATCCGGACACAATCACAATACAGAGTCAACGCTCATCATGTCTAGGCGATTGGTATCGACTGGAATGTGGTTCACCATCCCTTGTATTGGCTGCCATTAATACCGGATGGTATGCGTGTAACAAATGCTTGGCGCACAATATAGTGATCTGTTTCGGTCTACCAGAATCTTCACTATGTTACTACTTCAGGCTTCCCGCCTGAAGTAAATAACGAGTGGCTTCGCATTACGTTCAGTAATGAATTTCAGTACTGCATTACCATGGATGACTGTCGTGTGCGAGTATGGCAATGCCGACTGGAGAGGACACTTCCTGTTAATGCCGTGGAAAGACANAAGGTGGTGGCGAAAAGAGGGGGGTGGGGGGGTTGCAAACGGTATGACTTAAGTTCATCTATGATGGTGATTCGGGGGACCCTGGTGGCACAAGATTGCGTCAGTGACATTCAGCAACCCCATGTGTTACAATTCACCAGACAGCGCTCTGGTATAGTCTTTCAAGAAAACGCGCATTCACACACGGCGCATATGTCTATAGAATGTCTGCATCATGCAGATTTCCTGTTCTCACCCGATAGAACATGCGTGAGATCAACTCCAAACCGGTGCTGTCCTGTGCGATACCAAGGACGAGTTACAACAGCTACCCACATAGCACAGAATATCCACAGGATATCCTACTTAGATCCACAATATCTTAAAGTCATCTAAGACCTACAGCGAATCTATAATGTATATCCTTTGGATATCCTATAGTAGATACCAGTTGGTATTACTTACTGGTTATCCATTAGATATTACAAAACCACCAAATGACCATTACTTAAGGCAAGTGACTACGTCTTAAGATGTATATAGGACATCCAATACATCTATATCATATTTTAGTTACTGCGCTGACATTTTGATATATTTTGGTAGTCTTTTGAATTTAACTTTGCCAATATTGGATGTCCTTGGATATCCTGAATGTCAGAGAATGACATCCGTCAGGTATTCTTCGGATGTCGATGTGCTATATGGGTAACGGTCGATTTGCGCCACGACAGAATACAACGAATGAATGAATATTTCCGAACCGAATCAGCACATGTATCCCGGTCCGAGTGTGTGATACAACCTGTAAACATTACGCTAGCAGTACGCCCGCAATGAAAACTCTGTTGTACTCGTTTGCATTTCCTCTTTAAGAAGGAGTCACATGTCGATAAATGTCGCAGTCGGGTCTTTTACGAGATATTACCTGCAATAAAATATTTCGCATATGGCAGTTAAATTTGTTTTTCCCAAAGAAGGGTGTTGTATGTGTACGCTATTAAAATACCTAGTTCTGTATGTTGGACAACAGTCTCAACCAACGGTCAGATAGTGTTGTTACGAGCTCGCTGCTGATTCAGTGATCCCATGCGAGCGAGTGGAAGTGAAGGACATAGCAGCTACATGATAGTGGCAGGATGTCAAAAAGGATGTTTTGAATTACAGGGGAGCGATAGACAAAGAACCGCGTATCTATTACAGAAAAGCGAGCCGACACGATAATATTTTTCGCGGCGCGCGCTGCTGACGTTGGTTGTATTGAGTTTCTGCGTTCATCTGAAGAATTTTCTGGTGGTTCACTGCCCTGGTTTCTGTCAGCGTGACTCGGGGTGCGTCGAACTTTTCAGGTAAATACCAGCAGAGTGTAAATAGTGAGAAGGGCCTTCGGGCCGGGAGTTGAGGAGTTGATGAGTGGATGAGTGACTGGTGTCTTGATGATAGACGACGAGCGAGAGAAGCGAGCGGCGAGAGAAGTGACCAGCGAGAGGAAAACCTGTGACTGCGAGCATCGACACAGCGAATAGTGTTACTGGCAGGCTGGACTATTTGACTGGGTGCGTGAGTGAAAGACATTACAGATTATGGGAACATATAGACTGAAAGTGAGTCAATGATGAGTATGCGTTAATTTACTATAATCGAACAAATACATTTAGAAGGACGTTAATTATAGTTATAATATCCATTAAATATTGGGCTCACTGAGAAATAAAACAGAGTAATAGTGGAGACATATAGATTAATGCTGCAAATAACAGTTGTTTGAATAAATTAAAACCCGAATTTAGTTCCTTTTTTAATTAAGACCTCCACCCCACACGAACTGAGAAACGTGCCTCAGGTGTCATGTAACAGTATTTTTGAGAACTATGAAAATTATTTGTTTCATTAATATCAGACCTGATGATGAGATAAACACTTTCATTTAACTACATTTAAAAGGCGTTTGCTAATCAGTCTGCAGAGTTTATTAACAAGATGGGTTGGGGGGGGTGGAAACATCTAGTACGCATTGTTTAGAGTCTTATGTATCTGGAGCTGGCGTGGCCATTCGATGCACAGATAAGATGCAGCGATAAGGGCGACACCTACCAGTGTAATTATCTCCCCAGCGGCGCAAGGAACTATGGGACTTTAAGTGATGACACCATAATTTTAATGAGTGCAAAGTCTGTAGCAATGCCCAGTCCATATGCTTCTATACCAGTTTTTGAGTATTTCGGATCAGTACATTCTGCGATAAGGAAGTGTGAAAAAATTAGTTTTCAGTTATGTTGGAGCTTGAAAATAGTGTTTTTAATGTGCGTGGTGTCTTGAAAGTAGTCTTCCTTCAATTGTATTTTCTTTTTGTGGATTAGCACACTGGACGCACATTTGATAATTTCTTGAAAAAACGTGTGTTTCAAACAGTCTGCACCGCAGTTTGAGCTCCAGGCACACAGACCTCTTACGGAGCGGGAGAAGATTTTGAAAGCTGTATAGTGGTAAAAGGGCGCTCTCAAGCGGCGGTTGTGTGGCTGTTTCCCTCTGCCGCAGTCAATAAGCAATAAATGCAGGACGCCCGTGAGTGGAGGACTGTAGTCGAACGCCCCCATCCTGCCCTTTCCACGTACCCACGACCGGAGGAGAAAATATGGGGGGAAGATGAGAATCTAATATCGCGTCCCGTCTCAGGACCGAGTGAGAGAGAGAAAGAGAGAGAGAAGGGTGGAGGAGGGTTGCTGACGGGAATGAAGTGCTGGCGATGTTCAGCCGAGAGGACGGATCTCGCAGGAAGGTTGGTCTGCTACGAGAAAACGTAGTCCCAGCAGTGAAAAGACCCATTTTCAACGTCACATGTTCTGTTGGCACATCTGGACCAATGTTTCAGGAATTACTGGAATCGACTGAAGAAATATATGTTGTCTCTATGTTTGCACTGGCTTCTTTGTCTCTTTCCAAGGACTTGCTCAGCGTGTGGATGAGGTGTTTCATAACCACATATATAAGATTAGTACGCTTTTCAGGGCGAGAATTCTGATTTAAATTGTTTTAATAATTTAGTATAATATACATTTAACATGTACCCGAGGTTGCTAAGGAGTTACTTTCGAACCACGAGGTACCAAGTTTGAATTCCGTGTAAGCGATGTGAATGAGCCGGTTTTTTTACATACAGTTTTATTTGAGTTAGCATACAATCATCTCCCCAATTAACCTCTTGAAAAAAAAAAAAAAAAAAAAGGAACACTAAAAAATATGTTTCAAGATATTTATATTATTGCACTCTCAACACTAATGTGTTGGTCTGAATAACTTCAACTCCTAGAACTCGACAAGTATTCACACTTTCAAATGAAGTGACAATTGTTTGCAAATATTTTTTTATGCGGACTAGGAAATGATCCTCGTTGATCTTATGCAATTTTTGAAGTATTTCAACATTCCATTCCTAGCCCGATAATGACCGTCCCACTTACCGACGTGTATACCATGTTAAACAAGAGGTCTTATTGGATTATCTGCAATCATACAGAGGTCGGTTTTAGGGCATTCGATTGCTTGTTCCAAATAAGTCCTTCCTCAGGAATGATAAAGAATACAAGAATGTGCGGTATTATAATTGTCACGCTGTTAAGTCGACAGGACATTCCTATCAGCACAGTTCGTAAAGATTTAACAAAACAGTGGCCAAAGAACAGGACTGAACTATTCGATTAAAGCGGCATTTGACATAAATTTTGCAAATTCGCGTAGGCTCACATAAATGCACAATTAAAAACAAGTCTACTGTTAACTGCATTAGCAACAGGATCCGCTAAGTACGACGTTTTGCACAGGAAAACCAGATACATTAAGGAAGGATGTAGCTCATGAGAAAGAGGGCTTTTAGATCGCTAGTTGTGAATAATATCAAGCACAGCATAAATTGTCAAGATGTTCTGAGGTGTAAAGGACCACAATAACGGCACAAGTACAGTTTCAAAATTAAATTACGTATTTGCATTACTTCAATGAATAAATGTTCCCGTGAACGAATGACTTAATATCTTATTGTATTTTAAAGTGATATGTACTAACAGTTTAGTTATAGTAAGAAAATATAAGACATTTTTTAAAACAAATGTGCTCAAGTTTAGACATTAACATATAAAATATTTCAGTCCAAAACTTTCATAGAGTAAATAACTTATGTCACAGAAAATACTCTCTTGTGCCACAAAGCACGGACACGAACAATTCTATTATGCGCAAAGAAACTCAGTAAGACAAGAAGGTACGTCGAAAAACTGCAGTTAATGGCAGGGAAATCAAAGTAAAAAAAAAAAAATAGGAGTGCCGCAATAGTGAACATAAGCGCGCCTGGAGCAACACACACAGAGAAAGTTTTGTTTCACCCTGAGTCGCGCTGAGAGAACGAGGTCAGTAATCCAGAGTATTCTTCACATAAACGCACAAATCAATACAACCAGGGTCAGCAGCGTGCGCCGAAAAAGGGATGATCGTATCGACTCACTTTTTATAACAGATACACGGCCACCGGCCGATCGCTTGCCTGTCCATTCAAAACAATCTTTTGACTTGCTGCCACCGCTATCATATAACTGCTGTCCTTCACTTCCACTCGCTCGCACAGGATTCGAAGCAACGAGCGCGTAACAATACTTTGTTGGCTAAAATTCGAAAAGAGACGCAACAGATTTTATCCAGAAATGAAACATAACTCTATGGCCAAAGTTTTCAGACATCTACTGCTGTCTATACCGAAGGCGCCAATAATGTAACGGATCGGATATCGAATCCCTTTTCCTATAATGTAAGTTGCCCTTTGTGTTAGGGCCCTGTCACACTGGGATGCCGCGGCAGCGATGCCGGCATCAACTCTGGCGCCAACTCTGGCATATATTGTGTCCGGAAACAACGATACCAGTGCATGCCATTTACTGTGAGTGACACACTGTTATGAACATTATCAACATGCAGCCGGAAGAAGCAATACTCATAGTTCGTATTCGCCGTGATCGTGATAAACGAAGAAGCCGGAAGGGACGTTTGTGGATCCATCCTTTTCTCGCAGACCGTAGTACGCATGGTGTGTTGGGACATTGTTCAGCAACCTAAGAAAATATCCTGACAATTTTTTTCAATTACACACGTATGTCTGTCACAAGGTTCCATGAGTTGTACGTTTGCAGACAAGATTTGGAAAAAAGAAACACAATATTAAGGGAAGCTATCTCTCCAGAGCAAAAGTTGTTAGTCACACTGAGGTGGGTATCCAAACTTTGCCAGACGCTTGTTGTTTTATATAGGCGCTGCCGACCGCATCGCGTTACTCTGATTGGTTCCATACCTCTGTTATTTGCATATGCACGCCTATACCAGTTTTTTTGGCTCTCCAGTGTATAACTCAAGAGAAGAGAGTGTACAACTACAGATTGTCGAGGGTGGGTAGATACATTGAGTGTGCATTTAGCATACCTTATAATAAATCGAGAATTTTTCTTAGAGCGATGAATTTAAGTGAGCACTTTACTATTGATATTGTGAAAGCATGTTGTGTATTGCACAATTATGTGAGCGATATGGATGGTTTCAGTTACGAAGATACTTTACAGCGTAGAGGCTTTTACGAAGTGCACCAAAATCTAAGGGCAGCATCAGGGGGTAAATCAGCTATTTCAACCAGAGATATGTTAAAAAAATACTTTGCGCAAGACAATCCACTTCCATTGCAAAACAGATACATATAAACTCTCTCGGGAAACATTTGCATGCAAAGTCTACGTGAAGCAAACAATAAGGTACCTATGCAGCCTATGCATTTGACTTGTATTGTTGTCATTTAACTGGGCCAGTAAAAGACTGTCTCCTTAAAATGTTTCAGAATTTTAACATGTTGCAATTATTATTTTTAAGTCTGAATATTAAACCAAAATTTCTGAGTATAATTTACATATTTCTAGTATTAAAAATTTATAAACACTGTACTACAAAGTGTAATGTTATATTTCCTATATTTGTAAATTAATACGTTCACTTCAACCATTCACCTACTTAGTTTTTACCTGTATCCGACTGCATTGTACCTCCAAAAATGTGCACCAATAGTTCCCAAGAGTTTTTCTTCTTGTTTCTGTTCGAATATTCATCAGACGTAAGATCCCATATTGCTGGCATATTTTCGATTTCAACGATGAATTTTTGCGTGTCAAAATTATCCATCATGCATGGAAAGAACACGCTACTGATGCACCTGGCTCCACTGTTGGCATCCGAATGTGTAGGGCTTGACCTCACTATGCCAAACGAACTTTGCTGCAAGGTGTGAGAGGCCTCATTGCTTCATATGTTTTGGCTCAGGCAGCTATGCCGGCATCCCAGTGTGACAGGGGCTTTAGTCTCTCCACTGATTTCTACCACAGAGGTGGGACTTTTTTTCATTATTTCTGTAGAATGATGAAAAGTGACATTCTTTTGTTGGCAGAATGGGTCCGGCACTGAAACCAAGCTACAGATAATCTCAAAGATATTTTATTAGGGACAAGTCTGGGCTTTGAGATGGCGATTAAGTCTTCAAAGCATGAAACTATTGCTTTGCTTTACGGACAAGAGAGTTATCGTGCTGGTACAGAAAAGAGCCTATTCCTAACTGCTGCCATAGTGTGGGAACAATGTTATTGTCCCAAAATTTGTTGGTATACGTCAGAGATCATCGCTCGCTCCGTTGACTCGAACTAATTGCTTAAGCTCAAATCAGGAGAAAGAGCCTCAAGACCATTAGGTCCCAGGCACAATAAGCGGTTGGCGGTTGGTTGTTGGTTGTTGGTGTTAGCAGTTGTTCATGTAGAAAGTTTAAAATATTGAACTTTTTACCACCAACCAACCAATCAGTGTGTGCGTTGTAGTTTACCATCAATCGACCAATCAGAAAGTGTTATGTAGTTTCGTCATTTGACGAAAAAATTACGTGAAAAGTTTTAAATGGAGGAGAGTAAAGGTGCGTTTTGGTACAATGCAGTATCTTTCTGTCACATAACACTTTCAATTATCGCTTACCTCAGTGCTGTTGATTTCTTACAATCAAAATCTCACCAAATGAAAACAATACGACTTGTTTACAGCTTTACTGCTACCTGGTGGCTCGATCGCGAAACATTTACACTATTGCGCCAACCATCTATTGTGTCAATGTCGCTCATCAACCACCAACACCAACCACCAACACCAACGCCTATTGTGCCAGGGGCTTTACACAATCGCCACCAAGTTTCACTGTCGATGTAGTACACTCAGGAAAATACCGTTCTCTAGGCATCCACGGGGCCACGGTGGCTGAGCGGTTAGACTACTCGCCTCCCACCAAGACGAACCGGGTTCAATCCCAGACTGGGTCGCTCCCAGATTTTCGCAAGTGGGAATCGTGCCGGACGATGCCGCTGGTCGGCGGGTTTTCTCGGGGATCACCCNCACCCCCCGACATGTATTCCGGCGCTGCTCCATTCTCACCTAATTTCACCCTCATCGGCTCTCAATACCTAGTTCTCATGAGCCGCACAAATCTCTCAACTCCACTCCAATCATCCACCAGGTCCACATACGTTCATCCTAGTGCGAGAACACTTACTAAGACTCATTACTCCATAAGAATTTCTTCTAATGCTCCTTGGTCCAGCAATACAGAGTACTTAAGAATACGTAGTTGAATGAGACGCACACGTCAGCAAAAAAGCGTCACTGGCCAGAAAAATGTCGAAACGCTTTCGCCAATCGGCGCCTGGTAACCTACTCGCCAGTCGGTAGCCCAGCCAGTAGACTACCAGTTGCAGCATGCAGTAGCCAATCAGAGACAAGGCCAATTCCCAGGGTACCGCGCAGCCAGTCAGAGAATAAGTGCGTCCACGTCGAAGTAACCGCCACCCAATTTCGTATCTGTGTACTAACTACTTTGTGGCAAATATATTTTCAGCAATCTAAGTGCGTGTATGTTCTATAGTGGCTTTCTGAGAGTAGTGCGGTAATGAAAACCAAGTGTTGTCGCCTTCGGGCGGGGAGCCCTATCACTGGCTTTAACACTCGTCTGTCCCGGATTGCTAGTTTCTTGACCCTTCTAGAGCAATGCATGATACTTGAAACCAGTGCTTTCATGATATCTCCACTTGATAACGACAATACTCACAATAGAAAGAAAAACGTTTAACTGCTATAAAAAAGCTCTTTGACGTGATACCCGAATTTATGGTAATGTATAAGCTTGCTCTTCCGAAAGCACACAACTTTTATGGCATTCTTCTGTGAAAGTTTTTTGGTTGCATAGCGGTGTTCAGAGACTTCTAGCCATACACATACATTTCTGTTGACTTAGTCACTTTGGTGTGTCAACAAAATATTTGGTTTAATCAACTCTTCTCTGTGTCTCTGCATCTTTGCCACCACACCTTGTTTATAAAAAATTATATTTAAAAAACAAACATTTCTTTCAGTTCACGAAGGAGTTTGAGAGCAGAATGAACTTGCACAGAATGACATGTGTTTCCAAGGAGAGAACAAGGCATACATGAAGTGATGTGCGGTGAAGCAGATATGTTACACCCACCAACAGAAGCCCTCGACTCTACGATTCTTCATCGCGACGCTTCAGAAACTGGTGTGAACCGGTAAGGTGGACATTTGGCAGGAAGCTTCGATTTGAAAGAGAGCATCAAACACTTTGGATAAAACGATCACTCGGCCAACATCGTACCCGAATTATGACAATTTAGCCCGAGACGTCAGCTAGAACTTACCACGCGACTTGGGCGTTCAAAGCGCTCTTATTCATCATTCTGGCCGTCCATAGGTGCAGAATTTAGGCATAATATTAGCAAGTATTTAGGGTGTGGATATATATAAATTGCCTCCTCGAGACGAATTTGTCCTGTGGTAGTTGCATCGTAATTTTTAAGAGTGAACAAAACCGAGTTTTCTTTGCCAATAATGACACATTCTGACATAAGTAAATTTTATTTGGCTTAATTATTTTTGGATGTAAGTTTGTCTCTTATGTCTTGCGTAGGTGTTGCAATTTTGTTATTGAATGGTTAAGTTAGATTTTAGTTGAAACTGTTTTATGCACAATTTTGTACGTCAAATATTTTTTTCGTGATCAGCTTCAGCAATGAAAGAAGTCCAGCACGTGTTTTAGCCCAACATATTTACGTGTCTAACAATTTCACACTAGCGCCTGACATACGCACGCGTTTTGATCCGTAGGACAACCGAAATGTTGATTTTTTTTTCTACGAATGGGCAGGCAATAAGTATAATATAAAAGTAGAATGAAGATAATACACAGAGTCTTTGAATGCGTTAAACCATTTCGTTTCATTGACGTTTTTGTTATACATATAATTCGCTGTAAACGCTGAAATGTTGTAACTTCGTAACACCAAAAAACCCCGTCTTACTCAGAAAACATGGGATATGGATTCCGCACTGCCTTTTAGTAATTTCCAATGAGCTGTGATGCGCTCCGTTATTATATCCCCTTTACATTTCTATTATATTTCCCTTGTCATAATACAATACTTGTCGCTATACGACCAAACTAATGATGCAAACTATAATCAGCCAAATATTTTGTTTTCAACCAGATTGCGTTGACACAACATCGGGGTTTTGTAAAATCAAATGAATATTTTTGTCATAAATGAAAATCAGTTTCATTGATTTAAAATTTTTGTTTAGCCAACGAAATCTTTTGTCATAGTGACTACTTGTTTTTGTTTGTTCGGGCATAATGTAAACAAGCATTCTGTTGCTTCAAGCAGGGCCACCACTCGACGTTAGTCGCCCGAGCCGCTTCGACGGGCTGAAGCAGCTAGAGAAGGAAACGGTTCTGCTTGAAGTCTCCGCAGACTATTACTCCGAGTCAGCAACTAAGCCTGTATGCCACAATGGAAGATTCCTTGGACGATTNTTGAAGTCTCCGCAGACTATTACTCCGAGTCAGCAACTAAGCCTGTATGCCACAATGGAAGATTCCTTGGACGATTACATGCAAGCCTGCATGGCCGCTTGTATGGATGGTTCTATGGAAGATTTGGCTCACTGCTGTCCGTTTCCACGGACGTTTTCGTAATTGCTCGTGTACGATGTTCGAAGGAAGGTTTCCTACAAGGTTGAAATTTTAGCCAATCAGAGAGAGAGTGGTAGTCATTTTGTTTATTTGATTTTGAGGAAGAGCGTAAAACTATTAAACACGGATAAATAGTAAATAAAAAACGACGAACATATCTACTGATTCTATTGTGTGGAAATTAAGGTAAACATTCATGTTTATTTAACATAAAAGTTCCAGTTATAAAAACAAAACTCTGTGCATGAACACAATGCTGTAGTCGTGAGTGAAGATTGTTCCTAAAGAACAGCTGCAGAAGTAAAATCATAAGAAATGCACTCTTCTTGACTAGTGCGGCAACAGGTATAGTTGGATAGGTTATTTCAAAGAACCCTTCATATCTGCTTGCATGCAGGTTCGGGTAGCAGGCCTCGTGGAAGCTGCCGCCCGAGCTTGTACGGAAAACTTTATCGTGCGATACAGGCTTTAGGTAAGTGGCCGAAGAGCAGTCCTAGTATTTCTCAGTTTCTATATTTCTTGTCGGCGTTTTGTTTCAGTTCCGAACTTTCTCACAGAATTGACGCCAAACTTCCACTCAACGTGCACAATCCTGTCCGCTTATCTCATTGATAATCATTGTTTTTATCTTATCTGTGTAATTTCGTTCAATGTAAAATCAACCTCGCCTTCGATCTAATATCTGTTATTGATACGTCGATCACAAGACACTTTAAAATCATTAGAAACACAAATATTCTGATGTTATGCGGCTAATTATTCAAATAGAAATCGTCGTTGGCGAAATGTGAGCGTTGGTATCAGGCGTGTAGTTCTAGAAGTTTGTATCGTGTGCCGAGTGAGACGGGGAAGTGTTTCTATCTTCGCAAGCAGAGAAAGATCGTGTGGGAAGACAGCTGACAGCTATTAACACGGTGTCCCGATTAACAGCCCGCGTCACCAGACGTTTGGAATATTATCATTTATTTCTTTCTGATTCAAATTTAGGAGGATTTACTGAAAAATGCGACAATAAGAGCTGAGCTAATTCCCTCACACATCATTACGGACATAATGTAATATGAAATACTAACGCATTCTTATGCAACAATAAACTTAATACAAAAATGTTATGTATTAAGTCATTCCCGCCATTTTATGACTATCAGGAAACGCATACTAACGATCAGGTACACAAATTTGCTCGGAACTATGAGATGTAATGCTTCTATAATGAAACATTTTTAGTAATGACCCTGACTCTTCTGTTATAACGCAAAAACGAACAATTTCAGTATATTGGGGGGGGAGGGGGTTGTATTGTGATAGCTGGTAAGTTTTCGCGCTGTCACGCCGCCTACAGTTTGCGAAAATGTGTTTCGATTTTCAGCAACGGCCGCGCTGGAAGTTTTGATAAACACGCGTTTCGCTGAGCCGGTGTGTGTGTGTGTGTGTGCGCGTGTGTGTGTGTGCGCGCGCGTGTGTGTGTGTGTGTGTGTGTGTGCGCGTGGCTTTGAAATACGCATGATTCTGGGTCAGCCGGGAAGAGTTACGTAGTTGCAGCCGCCAGAGAGGACAGGTCGAGGATTCTGGGGAGAAGGAAGTCTCCACGTCCTGGCGAGGGCGCACCAAGAAGGTTGCACATAGTAAACATCTGGAGAGCCTCTAGTCGTGGTGGGGGTGGTTGTAATTTCCGGGAAGAAGAANAAGAAGGTTGCACATAGTAAACATCTGGAGAGCCTCTAGTCGTGGTGGGGGTGGTTGTAATTTCCGGGAAGAAGAAGAGTAGAAGAGGAACAGAGGAGAGCGCATTAGCTAGTAGGAAGCGAGTTCCTGCCAAGCAAGAATGATGATTCTTGCAGTGCGTACGAGTGCAACAATCGTTGGGTCATAAAACCTGCAAATGTGACGTTTCATAGGTAGGTACGGTACCGTTGTTAGCTACGCCACTGCTTATGCCCACGTCTAATAAAAATTTTAATCGAAAATGAAGTAACGATCTTTGAAACGATCTTTGTTGTAGACGCAAAAAGCATCTCGTAAAAAAAAAAAGTATCTTACAAACTGCGTGTAAATATAAATATTGAAAATCTCGTTTTTAAAAATCTAGTTTATGAGATTTATTCTCAACGTTATTGGATATGTCTAAAACTCTCAGTTTGGGTCTCCTTACTTATTTTAGGGTTATTACTTTTACAGATTCCCGAAAGACGAACAGCTTAGACAGTTATGGGAAACCGCTACGAAAAGGGAAAAAAAATTTAAAGCATAAAAAAACTTTTCTTTGTGTACTGCTCAGTGTATGAATTTTTACATTGTTGTACAAATAATGCTTCTGTATTTCCTTTATTAAATCTCTATAAAGCATCTGATTTTATTCGCATTATAAAACTTTTTGCCTGGTTCCGGCAGAGTCCTGTTCTAGAGTAGACGAAATGCCAGGCGTACGCAGTACAGAGAGACTGTTAAATGTTTAAGTTTAAAATGAGATGTTAAGTTTAGTTCAAGTTCGTTCGGTTGCTGTTGTTTTAGAGTTAAAACTGAAGTACCAGCGTTGTTTTAGTTAAAATTTGATACGGGTGCGACGAATTAGAATTTTAAGTCTTCTCTTGAACAGGCTGGTATTTCAATTTCCACTTAATGCATTTCCACTGGATTAACTTTTACTGTCAATTATAATTTGTTAATGTTTTTAATGTCCAACAGTTTTTTTCCTTTACAAAATCTGCTAGATGAAGCTATTATTAACATTATATCTACTAAAGTTCATATTTTGATAAAAACATTGGTAATTTATTGCGTAAAGAGAGAGTGAGTTGATTTCCCTATGTTTGCTATTTGGTTTAGATGAAAGGTGCGAGAAGAATATAAATTGATAATGACCACAGCAAATCCTGTATGGGACTAAACCTTTTGTTTCTAGTGAAGTGAATTTGCAAGTCATGCGAGTACATTATATTTGGCATAAGAGAAGAGCGTTGCATAGTTGCAAGCTACCTCTTAACACCCACGAAGTCACCCGCGTAACAACATAAAAAAGAAAATGTTTAACATTGCCATTATTTTTAACATTACTATTTTAGTGATGCGTTACGACATAAAACTAATTTTCATAATTCGTTGTAAAAATTACTATATATAGGCCACTAAAAGTTCAAGTNGTTGTAAAAATTACTTTATATAGGCCACTAAAAGTTCAAGTCAAAATACACGCATTTATGGACATACGGTAGATTTTTCAAAAACTGATTTAAAAAGTTTTAATTAGCTATGAACCAGGTATACGAATAACAGCTCCGCTTAAATCACTCCAGTACCAAAGACCTCTGAATCAGCCAAGAACATTAACTATAGTATGCTCACGGTATCGTCACACTTTCTGAAAAAAACTTTTGAAAACTAACCCGGTATATATGTTTGGTTTTTTGAGTTTTATATTACCGTTAACAAAAACTCACTTTATTTCTTGGTAAAATAAAATTTTTACTTAGATCGTACATTAAATCTTCAATATTTATTTGATATTTAAAATAAATTAAAACCGAGAGATAATAAATATTCTGATAATGGGTAGTATGAAATAGCTTTTACGTGTAACTTTGTATAACCGAGAATTTTTTTACGTTAGCTGTGAAGTAAACTTCCGTTACAGTCATATTTAAGTTTTTAGGAGTGCAATTCTTTGAACACATTTAATTGTTACTCATAAAAATATTCGTTTCTGAATGCATGTACACCTAAAAAAAACGGTGCGTTGATTTCTCCTTAACTCGCGCCAACAACGATTTCGCAGAAAATGTTTTAGTACATACTCCCCTTAATGACCTCGCTGTTGACGAACGTTAAACGCAACCTACATATTATAAGTAATTATTACTGCTCGACAAAATCACATGGAACCTCGGTAAATATGCGAAAGACGCGCTTTTTTCCCCTCGCCCTCTTCAGTCCTTCCTTATCGACGTAGGAGATTCGAGATCGCGCAGACAGTTCCGACGAGATATGCACAAGCTGGTCTTCAGTAGCTACCTGACGTCAGTAATGAAAGTCATCACCCACACGCGTGACAAAAGACATACCAGCGGAATAGAGTAAATGGTGTGAAAATGGGAGAAACTATATTACAATTCTTCTTGGTTTGGCGGTGGCAGGAATAAGTTATATTGCCAAACAGTGTATAGGCTGTACGTGGTAAACTGAGCCCTTTTGAAAGTACTGTTTAAGATACACTTGCATGCTCATTGTGTACTATCCCACCATATATAAAATTAACATTGCCGTGAGCCTGATCACTTTATTCGCACGTCGGTCAAGAAAAACTGTGAAATCATAAAAAAAAAAAAAGATATTGCACGAATGTGCTGATTCTTACACTTATATGCATTAAATAAACAGAAAGTAAAACCAATCATTTCGGTATTCCTAAATGTTACCTAACAGTTTTAATTCAACGTCGAGACATGGAACCACTTTCCCTCCGTCGTTGCCAACTTTACTAAACCAGTCAGTTGGCCATTAAAATGCATGCAGGTAGGAGCAGTGACATTTCAGAAGTGCTTAATTAACCGTGAGCAGACTATACCCTGTTCAACTCGCCATTCCTCCCACCACGTTCTCGGCCAGGCAATTCAATACGTGTCACACTGAAAGCAGGATTCACAATAAAGCGATGCGACGCGACCAAGGAGGTTGTAAGATCTGGAGAGGCGCTAGTTGGGGTGGGAGTGAAGTCTGTTACGTGTGGAGGGGGGGTCAGGGTTGTAAGAGGAACAGAGGAGCGCGCGTTAGTGAATAGTGAGTTTCCGCGAAGGTCTGCGCAAGCATGGTGATTTCGTGCAGTGCGTACTACAATGATAAGGATGCAGTAACCGCTGAAACACAATACCTGTAAATGAGACATTCCACGGGGAAGTAAAATTATGTTATTAGCTACTTCGCTGCTTATAGCCACGTCTTAAATTTATATCGAAACAGCAGTAAAATTTTTTTTCTTAGATAGGGAAAAGCATTTTACTTAAAAGTATATATATATGTATATATATATATTACATCTGCGTGTACATATAAATATTGACGCTGTTATGTTTTTAAAATCTAGAGTATACGATTTTCCTCTTAAAGTTACCGAACGTTTCTAAGCCTCTCATTTAGAATCCCTAAAATCATTTTGGACTTATTCCTGTTACATTATCCGGAAATAATATTACTGTAGTTTTTTTTAAACTTTGAATTGAAATTATATTCTGATTTACATTACATCATTGATTAAATATGATCAGTTACAAATTGTTTTGTGGAATCAATCTATACTATTACCAATTAACTGAGTTATAATTTTCCGCTTAACCATTCAGTTGCTTTTTTCTTACTAATTTTTTTTTAAACAAATTTTTTTTATGTTACGATGGGTTGTCACATTTTATGTTATTTTTTTTTTAATTATTTTATATTTTAATTACTTCATTATATGTAAAAGCCAATACATATAGCAGATTACGTGTTTATATTTGTATATTTAGCCATAATATCACAAGTTGTATTGTAATTTTGTTACAGTAGGCTAATTAAAAAATATAGTTAACAGGATGAATACAATAGTCATTATATTACATTTAAATAAAAAAAAAGGCGGTAGGTACCAAAACGTAAACTTACAAACTTACGTTACAGCTTAACTATGCAAACAGGTTGAGTACAGTCGTTGAACGATTTTTACAATTCACGTCCTTGCAGAGAATCGAACACACGCCAACTGATTGTGTTAGTGCAAAATGTTGTTGGGCTGGTAATTTAGGAACAGAAAAAGGGATCGAGCATTTATTTTCTTTCATATAGGCCTACTGTAGAATATGCATATGTGTAGACTTTGATGAACTGTTCAAACTCGATACCTGGAAATTGACGTTGAGTTGACTACAAAATCTCTACATTTATCAGCCCATTATGTGAAAACCAGGCAACTCACCTCAATTTCGCCTCATACACGCAACATTTCGAACCTTTCACTACATTCCACGTGCTTTCATACCTCATCTATCTCTTCAAACAAAAAACGTTAAAGCATCTTACTTTTCACACTACAACTTTCCCGGAATTTTGTGCTAATTGTAGGAATTTTTTTTTCTTAAATTGTCTTACATTATTATTTATAAATGTAACCAGTCAGCGATTACAAAGAAGGAACTGTGCGTCAATCCCCAAAATATGGAACAGTTTGAAAGAGCGGTTCAGAGAAACTATGTGTTAAGTTCACAGTTTTTTTTGCGCGTTTCGAGTGTTATTTTCCTCTCGCGAGCTCTTCTTCCAGTGCCGACACCACATGCAGCCCAGCAGCAGGGCCTCTCCAGACGTATAATGCGTGAAACCTCTTTGGACGCGACGCGTCGAGCATTAATTAGCCAACCGGAGCTCCGTGAACGGCGACGAGCGCCGAGTGCCTTGGAGCCAACGCATGCGTTCGATTCTTTTGGCGCCGTAGGTCGACAGAGGTTAGTGATTAATTCTAATCGATAACTATTATTAAATATAGATTCTCTATGGTTACTAATATGAAATAAATGTTACTTAGTGATGTCCCCTTTTGCAAAATATAAGTAAACTTTAATGTTGTCGGTTTTCATATTCATTTATGGTGTTTGCGTCCATGTGTGTGAGATAAAGAAGTACCAATATCCGTTTTTATTTTGTAAATTTTGTTATTCAAATATATATGAATTTTATAGGGGAAACGTTTGTGGCATTTAAACAAATTTAGAGATGCGAACTTGATATTTAGAGCACGATAGAGCAAAATGATAACAGAGTAACACAGTGCGCCGCCGACATTCAGTCGCTGATTGTAAACAGCTTTTATAAACCGCCGTCGGCTTGTCTCGTCGGACGCCTCGCGTCGCTGTATTGTGAATACTGCTGAAGGTGACTACAGCGCTCAGTCGCGATGTCTTTAGATAAGCGGGGCCGCGGTGGCGCAGAGGCTAGAGAATTCGCCTTCCACCAATGCGAACTGGGTTCGNAGAATTCGCCTTCCACCAATGCGAACTGGGTTCGGTTTCCCGGCGGGGGTCGCTCCCGGATTTGCGCTCGTGGGAATCGTGCCGGGCGATGCCACCGGTAAGCGGGTTTTCTCGGGGACCTCCTGTTTCCTCCGCACTTGCATTCCGGTGCTGCTCCATATCCACCTCACTTCTCTCCTCGCAGGCTTTCAAGAGCTGCGATTGAACTGCGTTACAGAATGTAAGTAATTCACGTTTTTCTGAGAAACTATTAAAAGTGCGTCCAATGTGCTGATCTACGAAATGAACACACACTTCAGACGATGGCTGTTGAGTACTTTCAAGACGCCACGAAATACCGTTTTTGAGTACTCCAAAATAGCTAAAAACGGCTTTTTCAAAGCGTTGTATCTCAAAATATACGCGTCAGATTCATACAGAGCTACCCAAAGGCCCTGCGGTGGACCTTCCTACAGACTTTCCACCAAAAAAGAATAGGGTCACCGTTGAAAGTCCCATAGATACATGCAGTGTGACGAGAACACTGTGCACTCGCTTAGTGGCGATGGCGCACTTGATGTGCGAGGCAGTGTCACCCTTATCGCTCTTGCGCCTCCCGGCTTCAAACGCGGAAATAAGCTCCAGGTAGGCGG
>NQII01001704.1:277408-407887 GCA_002778355.1 Clitarchus hookeri | reverse complement strand
ACACCAAGCAAGAGCTGGACCGACTATCTTCTCCTGCGCATGTGCCCAACGTTGACCTACCCCACACCGACACAACTGTCCAGTGGCGTGTGGTGAAGTGTTGCACGGAAAGCTGCTGCTTTAAGGGATCCATTATACGCGTCCCGTGGAGTCCACTGCCAAGCTACGTTTTAGTAGTAGAAGTGTAAACTAGCAAGCAACAGGGTACAGCACACATCTAACGGCAGTTTAGCTTGCAACAGTTCACCACACGCCTCTGCAAATGTTAAATTCACATGGTCAACATTGATGAACGTGTTTGTTTACATCTTAATTTTTAAAATACAGGCCATTTTATATGAATAAAATACCTTTATAGTTTATTCACGGTTTATTCACACTTTTTGAATCAAACCTTTGAAAAATGACTCCATTCAGGTGTTTTGTTGTTTCCTAAATATCTCATGTATCGCAAGCGTTTCATACTTCTGTTAACATAAAATTAGCTTTTTTTCTACTTAAATTGAACATTTACTTATATTTTATTTATAAATTATAATTTTTCACTTAACACGAATACAACTAGAAAGAAAATATGTGTTGGTAACAACTAGTAACAAATAGTTCTTATGCAAGATATCATTAAACTGAGTGCACACGAATGCGGTGAGCCGTCCCTTTGGTGTTTTCTAGACCAAATAGCTTTGCTGGCATTAAGCGGAGGAATATCCTTAAAGTACAATTTAGCAGGGCTTTTGAAAAGTTGGAAGTAATTGTGAATGAACTCTACCAATTTGACTTTAATATAAACGCAATTAAAATTGGTCAATTAAAATTGGTTATACAAACATCTGATAGCACTTGTTTACATAACCCGTGCTCTAACCTCAAATCCCATCCACGTCGTTTGTGATAGTCGTATTAAATGAAAAGTAGTCCAGTGTTGGGACACCAAGTGGTTACTGCGCACATCGGGCGCGCACTATACTGCGTTTTCCGTCTACGGTCGCTGAGTCCTCGCTATCACATCTCTGGCGTGGTCCGAGTACCTCTCTCTAAAATCGAAACAGTTGAAACTGCTGCAAATAAGCGAATTCGACTGCAGATCTGTTTAACCCGTTAGGGACACAATTTCCGTGATCGAGGACATGCTGCACATGTGCAATTATTATGATCGGCACTGTACACAGCAAAGACTCAGTGGCTGGTGTTTTGAGCCTCTTTCTTCTGAGTAGTCTTTATTATTGTAGTTTCTGCACCTATAACTTGTGTATTTTGCAATGCTGATTTCAACAAACACGCAGCACCTTGTCCACTGGTTGCGAGATGCACGCTCGACACAGGTGCAGTGCCCATAAAGAAACTTGACAATTGCAACACTTGAGGTCGTAAATTAATTCGGGGCTGGGCGGGTTAAACTGCTCCACTTTAATCAGTAAAATTCTAGTGGCCATTTTTTTTTCCGGGTTTTTCGCTGATTGAACAGTGATTTATAGCTATAACAAGTTACTTGC
Organism: Clitarchus hookeri; assembly: GCA_002778355.1. NCBI lineage: Eukaryota > Metazoa > Arthropoda > Insecta > Phasmatodea > Phasmatidae > Clitarchus > Clitarchus hookeri. The sequence goes on along the minus strand of NQII01001704.1, from coordinate 406,394 downwards.
ACTGGCCTGGCAGTGAAACCCTCCGTGAATTCCACTGGTTCGCCAGTAGGTAACATACCGTTACAGGCTGTACACAGTAAAGTGAGCCGTTTTGAGGCCCTAGTTACGTTTACCTTTCAGGCATTTTTTAAAATCCTTTAACCACCTTTTCAAATAAATATTTACATGTAAGTAATAAACACAGTGTGCACATTGCACCTCACACGGAAGTTAACGTCTATGGCTAAAATAAAATATATTTATTGACTATTATTCCGAACGAGAGAGCTTTCAAAAGCGCTCACATTACCATGAGTAGCCTATAACTGAAGATTCAATAAAATGATTCTACTGATTGAAACCAGCGATTCAGATTTAAGAGTTCACTCTCATCACCGATGCTGTAGTCTTGTGGCTTGGAGCCCACTACAATCAGATGTTCCCCGTCTTCTTTAAAAATACAGTCTAATAAAATATTGCCTGTATAATCTGTGTTTTTGCGTAAATGCGTATCGCAGAAAATACATTTTCTGGGTATATATATATATATATATATATATATATATATTCCCTAGGGAAGAGAAAAACAATTATCTACTGACAACACTTTTCACTTTTATCATATTAAACATTGTTAGGTGCGAAATTTCGCCCTGGGTGCGCGCGGCCGGCCGGCGCGGTNTATATATTCCCTAGGGAAGAGAAAAACAATTATCTACTGACAACACTTTTCACTTTTATCATATTAAACATTGTTAGGTGCGAAATTTCGCCCTGGGTGCGCGCGGCCGGCCGGCGCGGTTGTTCTCCCCGGCGGCCGCTGCGATGAAGCAACTCTGCTGACCGGCGGAGCCTTGCCTGGAATTCGCTGTTTCGTGGCAGATCCTTCCGGGTGGGGGCTCGGGCGCGTTAGTTGTGAAACCGGTGGCCTTTGTCGGCGGGGGCGACGCCACGCGACAGTGCAGTCAGTGTTGCCAGATAGGGAAAATAAAAATATGGTACCATGCGCCGTAAAATTATGATATTTTCCATACAATTCTGGTACTCTAATATAAAGGAGCCCAAGGGCCTCTCCAGAGTAAAACACAGTTATTGCAATTACGTTACAGTAATTTTAAGTCTCAAATAAAATTTGCGTAATTTTTAAACCGCAATTATATTATGATATTAGATTGTTATTGGTTATATTTTATATATATTCATTTTTTTAGGTTGCTCAGAAAGTTACTTACTGCTATTCATTTTACAAAAATGAAAGTTATAATTCACTGTACATACATTTAGTGAGAAACTAAAAAGGACGAAAATAATTGTAAAAACTTTTTATGGCCATANATATAATTCACTGTACATACATTTAGTGAGAAACTAAAAAGGACGAAAATAATTGTAAAAACTTTTTATGGCCATATAATTTGATTCAACACTACGTACTGCTGAAAACTACAAGTACAATATAACATAAAATAATCTTAAGCAGTTGTTATTTACAATTATGTTTATGTTAGTTTACAAAATAATTTAGATTAACAGATACTTTTGCTAGATCAGTAAATTTTAGCAAATTTTTGTGGCCCAACCAAAATTTGGTATATATGCGTAGCAGAACGAGAAAAATCGGCATCTCTTTCCAAAATAATAGAAAATCTGGTACAAATAACATAATTCTGGTACGTCTGGCAACACAGAGTGCGAGCCGGGATGTAGGTGTGGACAGCCGTGCAATGGGTTGCTTCGACAAGAAGTGTTGCCCCCCCTCCCCCAAATCACACCCGTCACCACTATAATAATCTGGAAACATAAATGTAAGGTATGGCCATACCCAGGTATTCATAAAAAATTCTAAACATTGTAATTTGGCTAATGACGGGAAGGGAGTACCGTTCATTGTTCGGCATTATTGTTCACGTTGGGTTGACTGTAGTGAGTTTACAGTTTTTTTATTGGCATCTCCAAATAAAATGTAGTTAGAGAATTAACCATGTTGTTAAACATTATTTTCTCATCTCAGTTCAGATAGAAACAACTGGCAATAACACACAATCCTGCAGTGGATATTCNTTGTTAAACATTATTTTCTCATCTCAGTTCAGATAGAAACAACTGGCAATAACACACAATCCTGCAGTGGATATTCCGGATATCCCAGAAAACCTTTCGCAGAAGCGGGTGCTTTACGTTACCGCTTTTGGATAGTAGATAGAAGATAGTCTTGCCATTTGGGACCCGTGTCAGGGCCAAAAACGCCCTCGCNGTTGTTAAACATTATTTTCTCATCTCAGTTCAGATAGAAACAACTGGCAATAACACACAATCCTGCAGTGGATATTCAGGATATCCCAGAAAACCTTTCGCAGAAGCGGGTGCTTTAAGTTACCGCTTTTGGATAGTAGATAGACGACAGTCTTGCCATTTGGGACCCGTGTCAGGGCCAAAAACGCCCTCGCCCCCAACCCGGTCCTGATAATATATAAAAAAAACTAAATAGTGGAATTGTTTAAAAAAAATAGCATTTGTAAGGCTTTACTGCGTAGTGTTCTTAATGACGGTAAGGAAAAAGTACAGAGTGGCATTTGTAGTTTTATCTATCGCCTTATATTGCGTGTAGTAATATTCTACAGTTTCAGATCTTATTTCCGAGCAATTCAGCTTCCTGGAATGGCCCATCACAATGCCTCATTATAACCAGACGCGACGTTGAGGAGTTAATATATTGTGTTACTAAGGATCTCCTTTAAGGCAGCAGAGTACTTAAGAATACAGAGGTGGAACAGTCGCTTGTACCGCGAACTACAGGCGCACACGCCANCCGGATATCCCAGAAAACCTTTCGCAGAAGCGGGTGCTTTACGTTACCGCTTTTGGATAGTAGATAGAAGATAGTCTTGCCATTTGGGACCCGTGTCAGGGCCAAAAACGCCCTCGCCCCCCAACCCGGTCCTGATAATATATAAAAAAAACTAAATAGTGGAATTGTTTAAAAAAAATAGCATTTGTAAGGATTTACTGCGTAGTGTTCTTAATGACGGTAAGGAAAAAGTACAGCGTGGCATTTGTAGTTTTATCTATCGGCTTATATTGCGTGTAGTAATATTCTACAGTTTCAGATCTTATTTCCGAGCAATTCAGCTTCATGGAATGGCCCATCACAATGCCTCATTATAACCAGACGCGACGTTGAGGAGTTAATATATTGTGTTACTAAGGATCTCCTTTAAGGCAGCAGAGTACTTAAGAATACAGAGGTGGAAGAGTCGCTTGTACCGCTAACTACAGGCGCACACGCCTNTTGAGGAGTTAATATATTGTGTTACTAAGGATCTCCTTTAAGGCAGCAGAGTACTTAAGAATACAGAGGTGGAACAGTCGCTTGTACCGCGAACTACAGGCGCACACGCCTGCAAAATGAAGTCACTAGACCAAGTGCGCCATCGCCGCTATGTGCAAGGGTGCAGTGTTCTCGTCGTATTGCGAGTACCTATAGGACTTCAAGGCAGTGACACTATCAAGTTGCTGGTGGAAAATGTCTGGCAAAGTTAAATACAGGCTCGTATCCGGGTAGCATGTTTCAAGATACAGCAGTGTAAAACACTGTTTTTAGCGATGTTGGAGGTCTCGGAATAATATTTATAACATGCGTGACGTCTTGAGAGCACCATTCAGTCCTCGTTTGTGGAATGATTTNCGCGACGTTGAGGAGTTAATATATTGTGTTACTAAGGATCTCCTTTAAGGCAGCAGAGTACTTAAGAATACAGAGGTGGAACAGTCGCTTGTACCGCGAACTACAGGCGCACACGCCTGCAAAATGAAGTCACTAGACCAAGTGCGCCATCGCCGCTATGTGCAAGGGTGCAGTGTTCTCGTCGTATTGCGAGTACCTATAGGACTTCAAGGCAGTGACACTATCAAGTTGCTGGTGGAAAATGTCTAGCAAAGTTAAATACAGGCTCGTGTCCGGGTAGCATGTTTCAAGATACAGCAGTGTAAAACATGCGTGACGTCTTGAGAGCACCATTCAGTCCTCGTTTGTGGAATGATTTTTTTTATTTACAAACACTCTGGGGGTATATTTAGTAGTTTCTCCAACAAAACACGCATTTTACACATGCCGCAACGCAGTTCAAGCACAGGTAGGCAACTGCCCTTAATCTCTGCGCGTATAAATTTTACTTCGAAACTCGCTATCCGCCTGCAGTTTCATTGACGTCTCGTTAAAAACCATGAACTTCGTTCTGCGTTATATTTCCCTCTTAATATTTGGCTGGCCTATTATACCAGTACGCATGTATTAAATACAAATTTACATTTAAAAATGAGATACACATACGTGTATCGCGATAATGAGATACACATACGCGATACGAAACCGGAACTTCANATTTCCCTCTTAATATTTGGCTGGCATATTATACCAGTACGCATGTATTAAATACAAATTTACATTTAAAAATGAGATACACATACGTGCCCTATCGGCGATACGAAACCGGAACTTCGCGAGGGCAAACCTCGACCACGCTGGGCTGGTGCAAGTTTTTTTACTGTCATTTCTCTCGTTTACGCTTGTCTACGCCACAAGTAAAGATAACATCCCTTGCCATAGGAAAAACTTCCGTCGTTAGGTGCGCAGTGTTACAAATATGTCACTTATAATTAAAATTTAAAGCTACGCGAATAACAGAAAAGAAAAATTTTACTTAGATATGAAGTTATTTTATATTTGATTTATGATTATTGGAATTATTTTGTTTTTTAACGTAGGTAAAAGAAAAATTCCGGTACACATATGACACTAGAGCTTACCAAGTGGCGAAAATTTTTATTTGTGTAACTAAAAGCATTGACCTGCCTGCAACCAATCANTGCAAGTTTTTTTACTCTCATTTCTCTCGTTTACGCTTGTCTACGCCACAAGTAAAGATAACATCCCTTGCCATAGGGAAAATTTCCGTCGCTAGGTGCGCAGTGTTACAAATATGTCACTTATAATTAAAATTTTAAGCTACGCGAATAACAGAAAAGAAAAATTTTACTTAGATATGAAGTTATTTTATATTTGATTTATGATTATTGGAATTATTTTGTTTTTTAACGTAGGTAAAAGAAAAATTCCGGTACACATGCGACACTAGAGCTTACCAAGTGGCGAAAATTTTTATTTGTGTAACTAAAAGCATTGACCTGTCTGCAACCAATCTTTATGACACTCAACAACATTATCATACCAATACACGAACGTGGTATCTATAAGACTTAAAGAGACTTCTTTCTGCNATTATGACACTCAACAACATTATCATACCAATACACGAACGTGGTATCTATAAGACTTAAAGAGACTTCTTTCTGCGAGCGGGCATATTCGTAGTAGGCATCCTGTACACATTTATGATACTGATTATGCCTTACTACAAAAGGATCAAGCAAACTGAAACGTCTGGTCCTTCTACGCCAATGATGAAGCCGATAATTAACATTTAAGTCTTAAACACTTACATTGTTCAGAGCGTCGATGTCCTCTTTACTAATGTAGCGGAGAGTGTCTTTCCTTTTCCCGACCCTTTGCAGGTTGAGAGAGCCCGACGAAAAGTGGCTTCTCCGCCGCCGTTTCTCATCATCGCCGAAGCTCAGAGCGGGGGTTGTTCAGACCCTGTGAGGGGCCCTTGGCCGCCCAACGGTTTTGACATTTGAATACAGTGGGTTAGGAAATGCTAGCCCTTTCCGCCCACTGCACCATAACAATTTGTAGTTGCGGAAGTTGCCCACCGCAGCTGCAACAAGGAGCCCGCCGAGTTTCCCCAGCAGGCCCGGCGCCCATAATGTCCACCCCCCACCCCAAGACAGCACAGGGATGATGAGAGAGGCAGCGGTGAAGCCATTGTCTTGGTAAATCAGATCTACTTTAGCAGGTTAGATTAAAGCCTGTACAAGGATTTTAGGTCCCCGGCCAGGTTTGGTATGTTAAAAGCGGATTCTAATGCCAAATACAAATCCCGTGACTATAAGAACGCGAGGACTGGTTGAGTGTGGCCAAGCATGAAATGGTAGTGAGGGATTTGTATAATATATTTAGTTATACGTTATTAAACAAAAATTGTAAAAAAAGTAGGCATTACAAAAATCAGTCAGCCCGTTTATGAGTGCTTGGTTCTCTGAAGACGTACGGCTTGTTAAAAGGGCGAAAAGGGGNATGTGACTTCCGAGGACTTTGACCACCTCATTTATACTCAATCTGTGGGTCATTTCGACACAGAATTGTAGGTGGAGGAACCCGTCTGCATGCTTCTCCAATCACTACCATGATGTGTTTAGCAGCGCGGTTCGCATTTCTCACTCGCTCTCGGGAGGCAGCGAGTTCGATACCCGGCCAACCGCGATGAAGCTGATCCACCCGAATGGATTTCAATCTCCATTGGAGGAGAACGTCGGCGCGGCTCCACAAAAGCCAGCCTCCCCGCACAGCGGGGCGCGCTTCGTGCCGGGAGTGTGTTTGTGCTTGCGTGCGGGGTAGGGAACGTCGACTTTGATACGTGTTTGAAATGCGTTACCTTCGCGGGTAGGTGGGGGAGGGGGGAGTGGTAACTTGGCACCGCTTGCCGCCGCGGCCGTACCACAGACTAAAGATTAGGCAGACCAATCTTACTAGCTGTGCACAACCAGTCCCCGTGACCCCAACATTGTAGTGCTGTTTCTGCCAATACGACTAGCAAAAACGGCGAGGATTGGATTTGACGTTAGAACACTGTTTAACAAACAAGTGCCTTCAGATGTTATAAAACTTCCTGTAATCCATTTGTAATGCAGTTTGATTCAATTCAAATTGCATAAAAGGAGTTGTTATTTTAAAATATAAGAAATAAACAAACACGTTCATCATTGTTGACCACGTGACTTTGACAATGTTGGATACACGTGCAGAAGGCGAATAGTCTGTCTACCTCATTATTAGTCTATGAGTCGTACATTGAGTCTGTGACTCCATTACCCGCTGCCTGCATCTGGTGACACCCTCGCTGTCCTGCGGCTGATGAAACTGCAACCGATTCTGTTACGTCAATGTGATGTCGTGCCAGCCCTCTCACGTAGCCCTGTCACAGATAATCTTTTGGGAGAGATAATAAAAAAAAAAAGGATGGGAAGGTCTTGACTATCGTGCATAAATAGAAGAATTGGGTATATGGAGTAGTTAGATTTGTTCAGGTCAATCTCTTATCTTGGTTTTAAATGCATAAGTGTATTATTATAATGGAATTTAAATTTTTGTTTTAAATATAAAATGTTAAAAGATAATATCTTGCGAGAGGGAAAAAAGGTCTGGGTGAGAGCCTCCCCGTGGAAATTATTTATATAAATGGCTAATCGTTACCTCTCCATCCTGCGGGGATTCTCAAACCCGCCAAGTTATTGTTAAAAATTAACTAAATTTTTTGAGTTTTCNCCGCCAAGTTATTGTTAAAAATTAACTAAATTTTTTGAGTTTTCTAAATGTCTATCGAATTTTATATGTAATAATTATATAGTTTTAACTGTATCAAAATTATTAATGATTTCAATTTTTAATTTATTTTTTTAGTTTTTATTTTAAGTTTATCAATGACTTTATAGTTTTTTTGAAATATTTTAGTATTCTAAGTGTTGTTGGCGGTGTAAGGCAAGCTTAAGAGTAATAGTAAAATGAAATAAACAGTTTTTAAAATGGTTATTATTTTATTTTTAAAATAAAGTAAAGTGTAATCGGAGGGCTGAAAGCTAAGAAGGCCCAGGGCATATATTTCCTTATTATGTCACACATTACCTACACCTAACGTGACTGTAAAACTACTATGGAAACTTTTAAAGTTGGAACGGATCAACTTCCCGGAAGAGACGAATTGTAAAACTGCAATAAAAACCTTGTAATGGAGGGCGGACCCACTATTAGTGATTCTGGGGTTTATCCTGTAGAAAGGAAGGAAAAACAGCAAGGAAACGTCAGTAGAGAATTGATGTGCTGGGAACTGACCCCCCCCCCCTCTCGCAACCATAATTCTGAAGCTATGGAAAAAGTTATTAAGATGTCCCGGCAACGAATAAGGCAAGTGATAAAAAAAACATAATAGTAATGACCAAGGCGTGGAATAAAGGGAAGCGAACCAGGAAATAATGCAAACCGTGTAAAAGGTCACGGTGCATGAGCCAAGAAAGGATTCAGTGAGTGAGTGAGTGAAGACGTTTGGGTGGCTCTTAACTTCGAGGCATTGAGAGCCGATGAGGGTGATTGAGGTGAGTATGGAGCAGTGCCAGAATGAAAGGCGGGGGAAACGGGAGATCCCCGAGAAAACCCGCCGACCAGCTGCANACCTACAATCGGAACCCGGTTTGCCTTGGTAGGAGGCGAGTACCCTAGCTGCTACACCACCGCGGCCCCAAGACAATATTCATGACTAAAGATATGGCTACCTGTGAAGGGGGGGGGGGATTTTAAAGATGCCCGGAGGCACCCCTCTCTACTGGATGTCGACACTGAGGAAATGAGTCTAAAAGTAGAAATAAAATACAACACTCAGGTAGTTAGTGCTGCTATAACTAGGTATACAGTTAGAGAAGTAGATCCGGGAAGAGAGGAAGGCAGGATCAAGCGCACCACCAACTAATCCTAACTACGCAAAGGTATATTAGAGAGAAAATATAACATAAATAATTAAATAAATATAGAGGTGAATGTATGGCAATCCTTCAAAGAGGCCATGGGAATGTAAAACAAAAAAATATATATATGATAAAAGAGACTGCCTGTGACCTGGCGAAATAAAAATACGTGGTCACAAGAGCCATCCAAAGGCCAAATGAAATTAATAGGAGAGTAAAGGAAAGCACTACCCAGTCAGTGCACTGGTACTTGATGCGGGTAGGGGGGGGGGGATTACAATCAAGCGTGACTAGTCTTCGCAGGCCACGCTAAAAAAAAAAATCACTTATTAGATTTATGTACACAGAAGAGGCGAAATGGCGTGGTGTTTCTTTTGATGTGGGCGTACCAGCTCTCTGTCTGCGCGAGCCTGTGGAAGTGGGCGTTGTGTCTGATTGGCTACTGCGTGCTGCACGCTGGCAAGTAAGTTATCGGTCGCTAATTGGCGAACGGCGTTCCGACACGTTGGTGGCAAGTGCCGCCATTTTGTTGGCGCGTGGGACTGAACTTCGTGGAATAAGCGCCTACTTTACCTCTGTATTATTCATTACTCTGTGCAATAGTCGTGTACGTTACACCTTGAACGTTTCTTCTTGACTTGGAACGGGGAATTTCATTTCGACACCTATCGAAAACTGTTGGTTATGAGACATTACCCGCTTCCCCTTTTACAAGTAGCGCGTGCGTGTTATGACGAGGGCTTTCGCGTGTTGTTTATTACAATGTACGTTTGCGTCAATGAGATGTGCTTTGTGGCAGAAGAGGAGGTTGCTCATTGTCTTGGACAAGCGTCACCATCAAATCATTTATTTGTAGACACGTGGAAAATAGCACGAGTACAGTGACCAGTAGGCCAGACTCCTCCGTCTTGATGCTCCTATGCGCCTGAGGCTATTTCGCGTGTTCAAGGCCCAAGAAGCGAGGGAGCGATACGGTCCACATTAACACGCTCGCCTGGAATTAAATTCACAATTTAATTTTAAATAACCATGATCTGCATAAACTATTAGGGCACGCTTTAATATTTAAAGTAAAAATGTTATATAAGATGTTTCGACAAACTGTGAAGGCATTCTGTTAACACATTTCCTTGCAAGNATTTAAAGTAAAAATGTTATATAAGATGTTTCGACAAACTGTGAAGGCATTCTGTTAACACATTTCCTTGCAAGTTACAGATCAACGGTACCACACGTTCCATGTCAACAGTAGCCAGCAGCGATGTCACAACAAACCCCCCCCCCTCAAGGAAAGTTCCTCCGGAGGTCGGCGCAAGCAATGTACACTATAGCAGCGGCGGCAGGACACCTGTCCTGACGTCACACGCAGAAACGTCGTCGAGTCGCACACTTCCACATAAAACCCAGCTCGCGAGTTGTACGTTAAAATATTTACAGGTGACCAGCGGTTTACATATTCTACATACACCGCCCACACCGCACCCTGCAGGTAAAAATAACACTTACATAACAAAGTTTATGTTTGCATTAAAAAAAATTTGCGATTGCTAATAGGAGGCCTCCAAAATCAAAGGTTTGTGAATTATAATTAGGACCAGTAACTTTTCGCGTAAAAATCGGAGGACAAAGTAGACTTCAATAATATATACACACCTCATCTGTTGTTATACCTCCATTGGCTGCTGGTGCCGTGTCCGTCTTTGACCAGGCCACTCAGGACAAAGCATCTCCGACACTGAACCTTTGTGATTCGTGCGAAACCGTTAACACAGGCCAGAACATTTTTATTTAGCCAATTAAAGACTCTGGACGACCCTACAGTGCTTTGGTCTGTATCTTGCATCGAAATATTTTCGCAAAATATTACTGCTCCTAATTATAATGTATTAAAAAAACTCAAATCAGTTTTACGGTTGAAAAGAATTTGGNTTCGCAAAATATTACTGCTCCTAATTATAATGTATTAAAAAAACTCAAATCAGTTTTACGGTTGAAAAGAATTTGGAAAAAAAAATCATATTCCAATGTTTGCGATTAGAACAAAAATTTCATTTTTAAAATGAACCACCCCAATAACAACTTCTATGAATAAATTAATACATTGTAAGAGTTTCCATCATAAAATAGAGACGTTTCATTTAAAAAGGTTATTGAATTGTGGCCATTTAAATAATCTAGTCTTTAAGGAAAAAGTAATGACTTTCTTATAACNCATTTAAAAAGGTTATTGAATTGTGGCCATTTAAATAATCTAGTCTTTAAGGAAAAAGTAATGACTTTCTTATAACTGCAATTCAAGATTTTAATTTTTATAGAAAACGAACCATTGTACAATTAACCACATTCAATAGATATTATTATCTGTTATTGACACATATTTCATGTCTAATAAGTAACATTTATTACTTCAACGTTTTGTTTTGTTATCTTTAAATGCTTGTGTATATGTTACTTAAAGTATTCTTCCCATTTCCCTCTTAAGTATTGAAACGTAGTAGAAAAGCAGCTGCAACTTTTTTTTATTTTCATAATTAATGTAAGATTAAATAATTAATTTAAGATCGTGCTACGTTTCGATACCATCCTTTCTCTATCCTACCACCGTGACGTCACGTAACTCAATATGTAATATTATTACATCCGTGCTTTTACATTGTACTAACGTGTAACTCATTTCCAGGAATTGTAGTTTTATGTGCAAACATAAACAAAACAATTGATGTGCCGGAGTAGCAGTTAACTTACCAAATTTAAATTATTTTCATTTGAAAATATTGTTTTCTATTTTCATTATGATTAATTATTAATATTTTTTTTCTTCAGTCCTTACAAGAATTAATGTAACGAATAATTCACGCCACGTAGTACTTAGGGACTCACAAACTCAAGACCGGCTGACGCGTTCGCGAACCGCCTGCGGGGCGTCTGCCGCGCTCGCGTGGAAGACAATTTGCACGCCGAATTGAAGTTCAAGGCCCGCAAGGCCACTTAAAACACACATCACAGCGTTTGTTCGGCCCACCTTGCCCGAGGACTGCACGAAAGTAATTGCCAGTTTCTTATGCTTAATTTATCCGTCTACTAAAATTCCTTTTAAAAATTTTCCTACTACTACCATACCGAAGAGGACTTAACGCAGATCCATATTCCTACTGCCAGACGATGATACACGCAAATTCCAAATTACCTTCCCGTAACCCCACGGATTATGCACCTGAGGCTGTTTCGGCGTGTTCAAGGCCCTAGAAGCGAGGGAGCGATACGGGCCACATTAACACGCTCGCCTAGCGCCTCATCGCTCCTACGCACAAGGCGCGCGCAGTGTTACCGTAGGTTCACTGTACTGTGCAAATAAGATCTGTAACAGTGGGACTTTACTATACGAGATGGAAAACCACAGGATAAACTACGCCTGTGTGGTTATACTTTTTCATCGCCGTTTAAGGAAGCTCAGCAGACGTTAGTTAAATGGTTTATTCTTTTTGTGGCAAAAAGTCGTATTCCCAGAACACTTATTTATTGAGATACGCGTATTTGCGCAGATAAAGATTTCACAGAAAATGTTTTAGTGCGTATTGAAGTCCTTTTAAGGGCTCCGCTTGGCTGGNTATTTGCGCAGATAAAGATTTCACAGAAAATGTTTTAGTGCGTATTGAAGTCCTTTTAAGGGCTCCGCTTGGCTGGTGCATGAAGTGCGTTGCAAACGTTTATAGTCTATTCGCGGTTTCTTCACACTTATTGAATCAGAACTTCTAAATATCACCCCATGTATAACTTGTTCGATTATTTCCTAAATATGCCATATCTCACAAGCGTTTTATACGTGTGTTAACATTGAAGTTCATTAATTTTGGTTAAATTGAAATATTATTTATATTTTATCAATAAATTATAATATTTCATTTATAGTTATTATGAATAAAATCAGTGAGAAAACAGGTGTGTTCGTAATGCCTAGGGACAGGTGTTTTTCACGAAAATATTTACGGCTATGCTAGACTTCAATATCCTACGTCCACAACCACAACTTTCTTTGGTTATTGGCCGCGTGTCTACGTGAGAAGACATGTTCTTATTTGACTGGGCCAGTCGTAATAAAGTACTTCGATACTGAACGTCCATGATTCACGGGCAGACACATGAGGCACGTGGCATTTTAAATCATCCAACCGCGAGAGTGCATATGAACTAGAGTGCTTTGGAGTACAACTGGTCTTGAAATATTTTCGAGGAAAACACCTGTCCCTAGTAATGCCTAGTAAGAAATAGTTGTTATGCAAAATATCATTACACTCAGTGCGCACGAATTCAGTGCTTTGTCCGTCTGGAGTAATTTTCTAGACTCTGTTAACCTTTGCAGGAAGCAGAGTAATATCTTGAAAACAGAACTTCAGCAGGGCTTCAGAAAAGTGTGAAGTAACCGTGATTGGACTATGGTGGAAAACACGTGGTTCCAAACAGTTGCATAATTTAAGTGGTGTCTAAGAAAGGAAATTTTGTAAGAAACGTTCTGTGCCCAAAGACACCCACTAAAATCTAAACAGCCTAAACTGCTCCAGACCAACGAATCTGACTGCAGATCTGTTGAAACTGCTCCATTTAAATCAGTACAATTTTTCTGATAATTTAATTTCTGGTATTTATTTTGGTTAAACACAGATGTCTACTTATTTATAGGGAATCACACTGGCCTGGTGGCAAAGCCCCACAGCATTCCAATGGTTCGCTAGATAACATCTCATTAACTTAAGATTCAGTAAAATTATTACACTGATTGAAAATCATTGATTCAGATTTAGAGTGGAAGTTTCAATTTCTCATTTCAACTCCAAAGATTATTTTTCGGGGCATGAGAATGGATTAAATGGGTGTTTTCAGAATCACTTTTAGCTGCTAAAATTTCTATATAGTATATTCGCGGTTTCTTCACACTTGTTAAATCAAACCTCTGAAAAATCACCCCGTGGATGAAGTGATTCGTNGCTTCGTTGTTTCTGAACATACGAGTATAATGTGTCACAAGCATTTTATACGCGTGTGAATATAAAAGTATCGTGTTTTTGGTGAAAACTGAATATTCATTTACATTTAACGTATAAATTACAACATTTAATTTATAATTAACATGAATAAACACATGGAAGAAAATATGAGTGTTGCACTCAGTGCGAACTTCACTATTTCAATCAGTTAAAAGTGCCTGACCGATCAACAGTAACTTCAGTGAATTTAACTGATGAATTACTGAAAAAAATGCCTGTTTTCCTTCACTTATTATTTTAGTGACATTTTCAACTAATTCATCAACCATTTTTTTTCCCCCACTATTTTCCAGTGATTTGTTTTTTGACTGAGGGACCATTTAAACAACCTTTTACAAAACTACCGTTAAAGAACGTGTATCAAATAAAATAAAAACGCATAAACTTATGAAATAAAAAACATACTTTATAAAATGTGAGTTGCGTCTTTCAAAACACAATTTTGCGAGGTAACAAAACCTTTAGTTCCGTTTTTACGTCTTTCATTTCGTTTTCACGAGGACATCACGGGGCTCGGTTTGAAGGTTTGAACAGATTGAGTCAACGAATTGTGTTGCATTTGAGTAGCTGAAGCAGGGCACCGTGCCGCCAAGTGCAGGTAGCGGCGTAGAGGTGACAGCTGGACCAATGGGAAGCACGGTTACGTTAAACTAACAAAGCTAACTCTCGGCGGTGGACCGTTAGCTTAGCGGCTGCACTGCATATTTCACCAAAGCTCACGCAACAGTCACCATTATAAACTGTTCATTTGTCTGAGAATAGCCGACTCCCGTAATTCAGCCAATTCGCGTGTTGGTTTACGTCGGATTTATGCTCATTTCATGTCCAGGCATGGATGTAAACTTCTAATTATGTTATTCAATTATGAAATAGTCATCTCATCTCGAACACTGTCATCACTGATAATGTTGCAATTATTTTCACTGGAAATTATAAAATAGGGATGTTTTCTTCACAATAATTCCCAGTAACGTAAAAAATGTTTCATAGCTAAAGTGAAAAGTGGCCGTGACGCCTAACTGTATTAGCCAAACTCTGTAGGTTCAATCGCTGGCTGAATTCAAAAATCTTCTTCTTCATTTTACAAATAGGGGTTGTGATAGTCATTGTACAGACATTAAAACTAATCTTCTGGATGAATATATTGATAAACCGGATGAATCATCTAAAACTTACACCACCAATATTTCTAAAATGGAAGGTGCTTTTAATGTGCTGGTTCCAAAAAATTGAAGTTTAGAAAAGGGCTCGTAATTGCAGCCCATATACAGATTTTAATACTTAAAAAATGCATATTTCTTGAAAAAGTTCAATTTTTTTCAAACGAAACAAAGCTTATGCTCATCGATAAAATAGAACTGGAAACTAGAATATCAGTGGTATTTATGCAGGATTATAGTGTAAGTAATTTACATACTATCGTAATATGATAATTTTAAGTACCAACAGTAGTCTGCGCCATTTAACTGCTTAGTTACTAGGCTTTGTGTAGATTCTGTTTCCTTTGCACTGATTGCATTGAGACCTCATCATTACTTTGTGATGTGATAGTTCATACTGCCTAGACGTAGGTCGTGCTGGCAGATGGTATTTACTAACGCTGGAAAAGCCAATATGCTCATGGTGTATGGCGAATGTAGGAATAGTGCTGTTCGTTCTTGCAATGTGTACGCAGAACGATATCCCAATTGACGTCGACCATCACGAAAATTATTTGCGAACCTCTTTAACCAAATACGGGAAACTAAAAGTGTAACAACTCGAAAT
Organism: Clitarchus hookeri; assembly: GCA_002778355.1. Taxonomy (NCBI): domain Eukaryota; kingdom Metazoa; phylum Arthropoda; class Insecta; order Phasmatodea; family Phasmatidae; genus Clitarchus; species Clitarchus hookeri. The sequence goes on along the minus strand of NQII01001704.1, from coordinate 390,975 downwards.
CGTAACAGAAACGAGTGAATGACCGGAGAAGAGGATGAAATTAATGTTATAGCTGCTGTAGCCTAGTAACCAAGCAGTCAAATGAGCAGACAGCTGTCGGTGTTAAAAATTGTCATATCACGATAGCGCGTCAATTACGTTCACTAGAATCTTGCAAAAAAACGCCATTGACATTTTAATTTCTTCTGGTTTTATTGTCTTAATGTGCATAGGCATTGTTCCATTTGAAAAAGAAAATGTAACTCTATTCATGACATACACATTTTAATAAGTATTTAAATCTGTGTCTGGGCTGCAATTACGATCTCGTGTCTAAACATCAATTCTGTGAAACCAGCACATCAATAGCACCTTTGATTTAAGAAATATTTTAGGTACACTTTTTGCGTGATTCAACCCGTATATACCTACTCGCATAAAAATTAATGTCCCCGAATAACTAAAGAATGGTCACGTGAAAATGTATGTATAACAAGATATCACTTCAATTTATACTTTTTGGCTTCTGTGTTGCATGCTTGTATACAGAAGTGCTAAAAGTGACGATACTTCTAGTTGGCTGCGAATCACTAGAGTATTTCAAGAGCACGATCAATTGAGTGCTTTTTAAATCAATCTTCGGGGGTAAAATCCCTGCCTCTAACTGCATATATCTTATGGGACATATTGTCTTCCACGCTTTTAGTTAAGTTGGCAGCTGTAAAGGAGTTGTAGTTCCACGTCTTAACGTTGTATTGTAAGTGTCCTCTTTAAATTTGTTGACATTTAATTTATTATATTCGCGAAGTGCTTACTATGGACATAAAAGTAAGAATTGAAATATAAAGAACATATTTAGGTTTCTAACTTTTTCAGAGTTAAACTTGATTAACGCACGAGCAACGTGGTCGGTTCTATGTAAATGTTACTTTCACTTATGGCAGCGGAATACAAAATGGGCTGAACAGTTTACCCAAAACAGTTCTCAGTTAACGGCAAAAAAAAGACTCTAAAATAAGCGTACATGGTCATCAAGTGGTCATACAAATATACCTCTATAGGCTTATTAAAAAAAGGATTCATAAATATGATTATAATGTGAAAAAGTACTGCGTTGTAAAAGTATCCTTATCGGGGATGTTCTCTGGATGTCATTTCCGTGCATTATTTACTGAAACGATTACAACATAATCAAGAATTTCCGAACGCAGTACGCTGGTGAAAAAGGTGAGTATCTTTGTCACCAGAAACGTAGGTCCAAATTAAGAAGTCGTTAAAATCAATACCACTGACGACTAGGAGGCCGCGGTGGTTGAGCGGTTAGCCTGCTCACCTCCCACCAAGGTGAACCGGGTTCAATACCCGGCGGGTCATTCCCGGATTTCCGCATGTAGGAATCGTACTGGACGATGCCGCTGGCCGACGGGTTTTTTCCCCCACCCCTTCATTCCAACGCTGCTCCATACTCATCTCAATTACCCTCATCGGCTCTCATAACCTAACTGTTAAGAGCTGTCCAAATATCTTCACTCGTTCACTTGGCAAATGTCGGGCCAGGAACAAATAAATACTCACGAGTTTTATTCTAGGTGGCAACTTATTCATTTTAGTCGATGTTTGTCGTTTGCTCGATGGTGAAAGTGCGACTGGAAATCCACCAAGATGTGGTGAGGTCGGTAGATACTACTCGTGCAATAGTTGGTTGTGCGGCTGAGAGTTCATGAAGGCCAGTGTACACGTATCGAGTTTTAAAAGGAGTGCAAATATGAAAAAAAAAAAATATATATTTGAACATTATCTTCCAGGTTTTGGGCGTATCATTCATAATGAACACAGAAAAGTTCAAGGCATAACTTTCTTAAGTTTTTTTCCTCCTGTGGATCACAACTTGGGTATTTTAGAAATTAGTTTCAACTAAATTTAAACAAAAGTACTAAATTGCAACATAAGTTTCCATAGAACAAGGAAAATTAGAATACAGAAAATCGCAGAGCAAAGTTTAATGGGCAGCTGCCACTCTTCACATAGTGTATGATAACTTCATTAAGAACCACTGATGTTTGAAACACACAAACTTGAAAAAACTAAGCCTTCCAGTCGTTGTTCTGTCGTGCTGCTTCGAAGTCAAGTATTTAATCAATGCAGAGTAGAAAATGTCCGACCTCCCTTGCGTTGCTTATTGGCAATGTGACTAGGATCTGAAGCTAAAGACGTAAAGTGGGTAAACTCTTCTGCCACGGCGTATACATGTCCACATTACAGAGTTTATGGATATTTATTACAGTGGTTGTTCGACTGTAGTAAANCTCTGCCACGGCGTATACATGTCCACATTACAGAGTTTATGGATATTTATTACAGTGGTTGTTCGACTGTAGTAAACATTTCAAGGTTACCAGCTATCCCAAAAAATATTATAAAACAATTAAAACAAGCACAGTCTTGCGATTCGCCATTTGAGACTTTACACTGCTGTGAGTGACAGATTGATTGGTTACCTTACTGAGGCACCCGTCAACTACTATCCTCTCACAAATACAAATGCAATTTGTTGTATTGATGTTTTTCCCCACTCGTCAGCTGGTTGCAGACGCGCAAATGGGCGTCAGCCAGCTGTGTCAATGCGAGTCGCTACTCAGTGGTTTTTATAGTCGATAGATCAACCACGCTGCATGATAAACGTGTGTTCGTAAAAATTAGCATTCTGTTAGTCCTATCAATTACGATTTACCAGATAATTAGTATTATAACGTACAGGATGGTTTCAAACAACACTGCCCAACTCAGATAGGTTATTCGTTACGAAAATATAAGACAGAATTGTAGGCACCACTTTTCCTTCAATTATGCTTTCACGGAGCTATGCTTCCTCCAAAAATTGAATTTTAAATTGCTTTTAGCCTTAAATATCATACATTACTTGCTATTGCAGTAAGCACCAAAATGGTTAATAGTGAATTATGTAACGGTGATTTTGCACATTTGAAAACGCGGATGGTAANATTGCAGTAAGCACCAAAATGGTTAATAGTGAATTATGTAACGGTGATTTTGCACATTTGAAAACGCGGATGGTAACGTCGTCCCCCTTCTATTGAAAATGGGAGTTCCCACCCATGAAACTTTGTAAAACTAAGCTGTAAACGATTTTTTANTGTCGTCCCCCTTCTATTGAAAATGGGAGTTCCCACCCATGAAACTTTGTAAAACTAAGCTGTAAACGTTTTTTTAAAGACAAATTATGAATTAGCACGTCTAAATTAATAGAAAAAGGTCGTATTGTCGGAACACTGTCATGTGAACTGTTTTCGAGAAATTCACGCGGACATTTCAAGGTGAGTGGCCTGACAACTAGGCAACACACTTCGCACGAAAAAAAAATACACCACTTGGAATTCGACTTTAGGATAAGCTAGTGACGGGGACGGCCTTATAGCCGTCAAAATTCCCGGGTATTGGATGTATCGAAAATTGTTCACCTGAAAGTGTTAACCCTGTATAACCGTTTACGTATTTTTAGACGTGCTGATTTGTCTTAAAAAATTGTTTAGAGCTTAGTGTTACAAAGTTTTGTGGGTGGTAACTCTCATGATGATATTGTCAACCGCGTTTTCAGGGGTATAAGATCTCTGTTAATCAAATAACTATTCACGATTTGGTACCTAATCGCTTGTACCATCTGATATTTTTAATTAAGAGCATTTTAAATCCGATTTTTAGGCGTATAGCTGCGTCAGATATTACTTATGGTTGAGGTAAAAGTGACACGTTTGTTGGTGTTGTTCAAAAATATTATGTTTAACCATTTATGTAATTTTTCAAAGGACTTCTTAAAGACACCGTGGAAGCTGTGAATTAGAGGAGAAGGGGAGGGGGTTAGATGTGCACACATGTCATCTCACTGGATATGTATCAGTGTTGGTGTATGTCACCTGAGTGGCCACGGTAAAGAAGGCGCGTTGCTCTGCTTGACTGGAGTAATGGTCAGGGTGAGTAATGGATGAATTTTGGAATATCAGAGATCTGCAAACTTGTCCCCACGTGCCACGTTCAAATTGAGAAAGGTTAGGATCGGTGACGCTTCGCGCCGAATGTTTGCCATAACGCAATCTGCGAACGCCGAGTCAAGAGTTTCGGGGCCTACTGTAACCGCGGAGATCTGTCATCTTCAGCCTTTCCATCACAACCAGTCGATATGATATCCAAATACAAATGTTTTCTTCGCAAATATCAGGGATATTGAAACGTCTATAGCGGATGGAAGTGAAAACGGGCCCAGATCACCATACAAAGTTAAATATGATAGCATGGCTCATCGATATATCTGTATGTAAGAGATGACAAGGACATTTGAATCGATTCATAACTGTCATTGGAAAGATTAAATATTTCTTTAACTGTCGCGGAAAAGAAAAGAAGCACTGAAGTTTCATTAAATCCAGAAAATTCAAGGGGAATCTAAGGACATTGGTAGTCTGCAAGCTTAAATTCAGGAAATCATACAATTACATACCACGCCTGAGGGGCGTATCCAAGATCGTGAGAGATGGAGGTATTAATAAAAATAAAAGAACTAAATTAAATAATTATAATCAATGCTACAAAAAGTCTAACATCTGTTGGTTACCCATCTGAGCGTTCTATTAACTCTTATTATTCTTATTCAGCGCAATATTTAATTACTATCTAAATTTCAATTAAAGTCTTTATCACAGTATTTACTCTTGCTAACGTCCCTTAAACTGTTCCAATTATTTCCACACGTTTAGTTAAAACTGTCTATTTCCATCGTCACGAATGTGTTTTCACTCACGTATCCAGTTCACAGTCCCGCAGATCAGTCCCAACTGCACACAGGCTCGCCGACGCACTCTCGCAGATCGCTGCAGTCGTCCCTCGCCGCTCCGGAATCGCCCAACTGTCGCTTAAGGTCGCACGAGACGCCAAACTATCGGCTCTTGATCACTCCACTCCCCAGAGGCCCGCATGTGGTATTTATACTTGAAGTGGGTGCCGTCTCGAACGTTCTCGGCAATCCAAGATGTTATGGGAAAGGTAATCGTGATGACGACGCCGCTCCTGCATGATAAATGGAGAAATATGAGCTTCTCAGGGTCAGCGAGGCGCGAGCTGCGATGACAATTATAGTGTCGGCTCTGTTATGTAGCACCTTCGTGTCGTGAACTTGAGCACCAATAGGTACCCTCGTTACAACACAAGGATGGCACACAATGGAAGGTGTGTAGAGTAGGGTTTTTTTTACTACTGACAGCATAAATTATGGGCGTGCTCCTGTTTTACTTGTTGCATAAAAAGGAGTGTGTGTATATATATATATATGTGCATATATATATACATATTAGTTATACTTATGATGTAGTTGTAATTTTCATCAACAAAATATATATGAAAATATATTAGGTACACTTATGATGTAGTTCAAAAGAGAAATTTGTTTTGTGTTATCAACATAATATTATAGTTATCCATGGGCAATACTCAAGGAAATAAAGTAAATCATAACATTTTGAGGTATGCTACAATAAATAGCGCTGGGTCCCACGTCCGAGCGCCAAATTAACTTGACGTGGGCTTATCTAGGCCACACAGCTGTGCGCCAAATTAGCTTGACGCTGTACCGCCACTGTGGAAGACAGGGTGGCTTATAGCGTCGTAGTTACGTCCTCCCGGCATAGACTATATAATGCCTGAAGGTTAAGGGGTTTGCAATAATGTAGTCGGTTGCTGTTTCATTTGAAGGACGAATATATTGTCTCGAATATATTCACAAAACAACATACATTAACACTTCCGAGGTGTGGTACTGTAATAATTTGGTTACTCGGATTAACTGCTGACGACTTCCTGGACGGTGATTGTATACTTAACTCTTGCTGGTATGATGTCAGCTGTGGAGGGTGAGCTCCGACGATGGGCGGCCTTGGCAAGGCTGCAGGTGCTGCCGTCTCACTGGACTGCTGTTCTACTGACGTACTGACGTGGCCGAGGGTCCGATGTGCCCCCGGCCCCCTCGGCGCGGTTAACTTCTCTCTGCGCGGCGATATTCAACTGACTGCTCTCTCGAACTAACGTCTCTGGGCGGTAATAATTGACTGACCCGACTAACCTCTCTGTGCTCGGTATAATCAACTGTTTCCCCCCCTTCTCTCGTAAAGGGGTTTATATTCACGCCAGCCTCCCTCCTTAAGTGTCGGCACGTGTCTCTATTCTTAGGGGAGGGGGTGAGGTGGAAGGCAACGCAGAACAATGCCTTTCAAAACACGTGCCCTGGTTTCTGAAGGTTGGGGGGGGGTGGCACTTTGCTCCTAGCTTGCTCTGTCAGCTACTTCTCGGTGCGTTTCCACATCATCCTGTGTTTAGCTAAGGGGGAGGGGGGTGTTCTCAGCATCATTATCCAGCTCGTCAGCTATTTCTTCCGCGGTGCGTATTTTCTGAATTTAGGCGAACTGCGTTTCTATATCTCGTGAAACCTCTGCAATCAACAGATCTCACGGGCCTGCTAGAGGCGTAGGGAGGTGGGTGGGTGAAGTGTAAAGGCCTTAGCCGCAGGACACGTGTAACTGCGCTCGGCCACCTGCCTCGTGACACGTGTCGACTGAGAGGCCCTCGCAAAGTGGGTCAGCGAGATTTCTATTCCAAAAGACGTCACACATCAATTTTATACCTTTAAATAACGATTATAATGATACCTTTGTTTTTTATGTTTGCTTTGCCGCAACAATATATATAGAATCATGAGTATAAATAAAAATAATAAAACTTTATTTCTCTTTTATAAATTAGTACTAACATTTTTAAAAAATATTATTTAAGAGTATTCGACAGATAAAGAGTAAAAAATCATTATAATATATGCTCATGACTATTTCGTCGGGTACCCACTGTCGCTACATTAAAAATATTACGTTACTTTTAATACTTAATTTTTAATACAGTTTTACTTTCAATTAAGAGACAATCAACAAAAAATAATTCCGTAGTTTAAAAACAACTCAATTAATTGTTTAAGAAGAAACGTAGCCTCAGAAGACTGGAAGTTTGGAGCTCCCGAGCACATGCCACAGGATAAAATAATTTAGGTATAACTTGTAAGACGAAAACGACATTTCAGATATTACTGCGGTGCTGGCCAAAGAAGTGTGATCATGGTTCAAAACGTGCATACCACGAATAGGTGTGCTGCTCACATCAGGAGAAGGATGAAAATTGGCCGTGAGGTTAAGCCATCAGGCGCACCGCTAAAACGGCGGATAAAATAATACTAATTTATCTCAAGGATGAAGGAAGATATCACCAGATCATATCTTGAGCTGACTACATAGTTTATGGTTATAATGCGAAGGAGGAAGTGCCCTTAGCGGAAACCTATATACTGTATACCAAGGTATGCTCCGGACTTCATAGTCTCGTGCGACTAACCGATACAAAATTGAAAGTCAAGAAGGACATCTAATAATTCATTAATTACTTTTTTGCATTTTGACAACTAAGATTGAGAATTTTCGAAATATTATGTATGTAAATAATTAATAAACATAAAGAAAATATTTTTTTTAAACAAAGACATAATTTTTAAAAAACAAGCATAAAAGAAATTACGTGTAAATATTTAAACATTACACAGTTTTCAGATCATAAAGATTGTTATACAACTTAAAAGGAAATATACATAATAATTAAGCATAACTAGAGCACGTTCTGATAGAAAAAAAATATTTGGCGAAATGCCAATAAAATAAGAAAGAAGATTAGTGGAAGCAAGTGCCAACACAACGGGCACAGCTGGCCTTATGTAAGAGATACGCAGGCCACCGGTCTGTCACTCGTCTGTTCATTCAGAACAATCCTTTGCCTCGCTGCCGCCGTCTTCGCTTGCAGCGCGGGGCGGGCTAACGTCAGCGGCGAGGACCAGCGACACGTAACAGTACCTATGTCTGGATTGTGGTTAGTTAAAAACTTTTGAAACTAACCACCTCAAAAATTCGTTTCTTATAAATGCATAATTTGAAGGTAAATAATTAGCCACGTTTTAACATATTAGCAAACGCGTAAAGCTTCTATTAGTAATCATACAAATTTTTTTTATATACGCGTTCAGATTGTAAATAGGCTTCACTGAAGCATAATTTTTGTTTCTAACTTTTTAACTGCCTTTACCTGTGTGAAGCACAGATACCGGACGTTTAGTTCATTGCAGTGTTAATAGTTATGTATAGCTAAAGGATAAGAAATACATAAATAAAAAATAAAGCAGTTTTAAAAGTGTTTAACCGAGGACCAACTATGGTAACATATTTCTTATGATTTGATTTGAAAGGCATTCGTAGACTTTTTGTAAGATAATTTGACTTTTTTAAAAGGAAACTGTTAAAACTGAAACAAATCACTTTGTAAATTACTACTCTGGCTAGCTGTATGCTCAACATTGGGAGGCTTGGAAACGTAAATATATATTTCGCCATTCGCAATAGACTAGAAAATAGAGCATTGTGATAGAGTAGAGTGAAGTTGTCATGAAAATTTAGTGGTCAGTTTGTATAACGACTAAGTTATGATGATATGACGGACTGCTTATTAGAACTAAATATTTTATTGCGGGCTTTTGTACTTTGCTAATCGAGGTATTGCTTTACATTTTTCACGGTTGGTTGAAAGTTCTTGAGTCAAGCTTCTAAATATATCCCTACCATCCATCGCATATAATCAAATGTAAACACTAACTGGTGTATACACGCTTATGAGAGTAAAGTATTAAGGACAGCAGTTCTATGCTTTGTTTAAAATGTTACGTTTAAATTGGTAGACATCGAAGATTAAAAATGGAATTTGCCTCCCATGAAACTTTGTAAAACTAAGCTGCAAACGATTTTTTAAAGACAAATTACGAATAAGCACTGCGACTCTCGACAAATGCACGAATATTTCTCTGACAATGTTAATTTTTACATGTTTTTATGCTTTACCCCGTTGTGCAAAAACTTTCGCGATGCGGACATCTCCGCGTACCCGAGGAGGCCACAGACAAGTTTACAAACTTCAGAATATAATAATTAAAAACCATGAAGAGATTTGAGATGCTCTTAACAACGAGGCCTTGACATCCGATGGAAGTGAAGCGAGGTGAGTATGAAGCAGCCCTGGAATGCAAGGGCTAGGGAAACGGGTTAACCCCAAAAAAACTTGCCGACCAGTGGCATAGTCCGGCAGGATTCCCAAATGTTAATATCCGGAAACGAACACGCCGGGAATCGAGCCCGGCTCGCCTGGGTAGGAGGCGAGTGGTCTGACCACTACACCACCGCGGCCCGACAATTAAAAACAGTGGAGCAATCACAAATAATTCCTAGCAGGTATATGTGTGTCCAGCTTCTTTTCGAAGTTTCTAAAGCTTATTAGCGATTGCGATTCATTGCGGAAATTTCTGACAGAATGTTGTGTTTCAACGTCCTATGCCTACGTCTGCAATATTCCTTCCTTTACTGACTGCAGTAAATGTGAGGTTCTATGTACTCGTTCGGCCCAGCGAGACTTCTGTTTCTCTGACACTGAACGGATGTGATTCCCCTGCGAACACTTGTGAATGTGTCATCCAGTCATAAAGGTATTTGGAAACCTTTGAGGTTTGGAGACTACCTTGGCACGAAATATTATTGCGAAAAATCATCATCTCTGAAGATTACCAGCATTCTGAAATCAGACCGCGTTTCCGGAATACAGCGGAGACAATGAACATCAATTGCGGCAACTCCAAAAGGGCGTGGTGAGAAATGCAGACAGACATCCGAACCAGAGGTTGGCGCAGTCGGCGGAACATCCGAGCTTCGATCAGCAGATCCTCTCCGATTGGTGGACAGTCGCGAATTCATGTCAGGTTGAATACTATCGTTCCCGGCTTACACTAGTATAATTGTCTTGTATTTGTACAAGTAACTTTTGGGAAACGAATTGCCAAAGATATTTTGAAAAAAATTACAAATTATTTTGAGTTAATTTCACAGAACCTTAATGTGGAATGTTTAAAACTAATAATACATTTTAACAAGCAGGTGTTGTAGTGTAGACTTCAAGTTTATTACAAAACTGAGCTGCAGAAAATATGTTGTATATTTTATAAAATAAGGTGTTGTACATATACAATATTTCAGCTGTAGAGTTACAAGAAAATTACTTGGCAAATAGTGTCCAAATAATTGTTTGTAACAAGAACCTACAGATTTTTTTTACTGTGCACATCTATGATAACTTCTATTCTCCTCAGCACGTCTCCTTAAGGCTCGTCAAGGCGAGGCTATGAGTGAAGTTATTGTAGATGAAATGGTACAGGATGTCATCATAGTAAATTGTCATTTTATTATAAATTCTCTGTTTCTATTTCTTTACAACACAAGGACATCTATCAAACTCTCTCTTAAAAGTAAAGAACATCTGGTGGAAGTACGCAGAGTTGCCACAAAGTAGAAATATACGAAGAGCTTTCAACATATTGAGTTAGGTAAGCATGGGCCATATATAGATACGAGGCGAAACCTTCCGAAACATTTCAGGTAGAGATAATTTTGTAATTTTAGACGTTTCAAGAACAATGTTTACTTGAACTGAGTTACACAATTTGCAGTGACCGAGGAATTTCGAGGATCAAGTGACCCGAAGGTTGGATTTTACATTCGTTTGTACACTACCCAGAGATCGATAGCTCATAATGGCTGCTTGCTGCCTCACTGGACGCCCTTATTGTACCTACGTTTTGTTTTATATTTGTTATTGGTGTCATGTCATGGGCCAATTGCAAAAGGAACACAAACGCAGAAGTATTTCAAGTCTGTCTTGTTTCCAAACGAATGTGCGGTCTCTAAACCGTTTCTATTTCTCAATGCGGAGACACCGAGTTTGTAAAATAACGGGATTTTGTTTTGCACATGAGATGATACCAATACCGATTTGAACGCATAACAGTAACTGTGGGAAATTCACGCTATACTTTGATGACTGAACTGGTACGCAGAGAATTTCAATGCATTTACTCTGGCTTACACATTAAATTATGGCAACGAGGTAAATTTCAAAACTAAGTAAATTAACGGAAGTAAACAGCAGACATTTCTGTAGGCATACGTGCACTTTGCGCCAGCATGATCAAAATAGTATATATGAATTTGATTTTTCGCTGTTTCACGAAAACCATACGTAATCTCAAAACGTTAAAATGCCGTTTCGTGGATTACTGAGTGAGATACAAATTATATTTCATATAACACCGTGTAAAAAATGTTTATAACAAAGAAAATAAGTTAATCATTTTTAGTCAACATTTGAAAAGTGTTAACGGTATTTACTGGCCATCACATTACTCAAGAAATTTATGAAGTTTGTTTTCAACCATACTCTAGTGAATGGTTGTCTCAGTCGATAGCTACATGAGGCAGATATGCTAAGCATTTTTACAGCTTTCATTTGACTGAAACAGTGAATTAACTTACCTTATAGGACAAATGCTAAAGTTGTATATCGTATAATTTAAATCAATAGAAGTTTGAAAACCTACAACACGAAATAAATAAAACAATAGCGATTTTAGCAAGAGCAGCGAAGAGATGGCGAGAGGCTCGGAAGGCATGTCTGGTGTTGTGACGGCGTGGGCAAGAATTACTTCGACAGCCTGCCTGAACATGCATTACACATGGAAGTTTAACCAGGCCAGCGGGCGGCGGATTTCAGCAATCACGTTTCGATTGGCCAAACGCGGCGTTAGTGGTCGCGCCAGACCGCGCCGGACCGAGATCGAGGGCGCCCTGCGGTGATGGTGCGCTAACATAGGCCGGCGTGACAACGCGACGCCGACCAGAGGAGATGTTCCAGAGGAGATCCCAAACACGCGTCTCTAGTCCTGCTCAAGATACGTATATAATTAGAAACCACACATCATTTGTATTATTCACCTGACACAAAAAAAAATTGTGTTTGATACACATGACTTTGAAATACCCAACTGTGCTGCAAACTCTCGTTGTTTTCTGTTGCATTTACTCATTCCAATAATTTGGCAGATAATGTTCGGTAATACACGCCCCCCTTATTTTATACGTAATAACGGCACGAATGTTCCACTGGAACATTATGCCTCAACATGGATGGCAATAATCGGCGAATCTATAATTTCCCGGCAATAAGCATCTAATGTTATCTTTTGAGAACTAACTAATGCTGGAAACCCCATATCGCTAGCGGAATCGGCAAGAGATATATTTAGTTTTCGAATTTGCGAATTTATAGCTAGGTTTTTTTATTTTTTAAAAAGTGAATACAATTAATGAAATTAAAAAAACTTGTTTTCAAATTTATTATGGTCCTCGTTTGGTTTTCTCATTCAAGTGTATTTATAAAAGCGATTATAAAAAATATTACACTTAATATCTGTAAAATAATTGTGTCTGCATAACTCTACATAAAAGAATGTACGATAATTCCTTATTTATGTAATCGTTTCAAGAATCATAACATGCAAATTATTTAGCCTATCTCAATAATTAAATCATTCTAATACGTTTTTTGACAGCAACAATGTTAAAAAAAAATTTTATAACATAGATTGCACCAAAAGTCTTAAACAACGAAAATATTTTGACAAATTTACTAATGATCCTCAACTTTTGACAGGTGCTGTACATCAAAATGTTACTTAGTAGCAATAGTTGAAAACATAGGCTAATGATGAGGGACCGAAAGTGTTAATATGAACGTTACGTAACCTATATCTCACCCATTAAATTTAATTTCCAGTTAACCTTGGTAAATATATATACATGTATGTATGATATGTGTGTATGTGTGTGTGGCGAAACCACATTTTCATTTTAAAAGGGGACAAGCATATAGGAGCTCCACTTACGACATTTATTCTTCCCTAATAAATCTCATTCTGATGGGATAAAAACTTAAAATTCATGTCACATAGCAGATAGCGACATGCCTGTAACCCGGAAACGAAGATGTATATAAGTATCAGAAGCGCAAATAAAAATATTTTAACTGGAGTTACTGCAAAAACTAAATTTGAAATACGGACTTAAGTTCCGTATTAAGTCAGGTACATCACCGCGATGACAAGCATTAGAGATTGTATACAATGTTACAATATATCTACATATTACGGAGAACAAAATCAATGTAGGCGCTGTATACACTCATTATGGCGCCCTTTTTTTAAATTTACGGTGGGCAATGTATATTCTGCCACTCCACCACAAAAATTTTTCTTTATATGTGTATATGTATTAATGAGTATATATTTATGTGTATATATAACACATGTGCAACTATGATTGTCTGGTTTGCTGCCAACGTTATTGTACATAATGCTGGTGTAATGTTTAAGTTGACGTTGTCATTTTCACGGGAAGACAGAAGGTAAGTCAGGCAGACGTTAGCGTGGTACAAAGCAGGATGGACCAGGTCGCACAGGCACAGCACGCGCTGTGATGCTGTCGAGGCGCGACAGACAGCCTGACAGACGCAGCGCAGATGGCACTCACTCACGCCGAGCCCGTCAAAGCCGCTGACAATCACACCTAGGTACATCCCCCACCCCCTCGCGAACAACCTAGTGCTCCTCGTCAACGACCGCGTGGGCTCGCGAGCGCGACAGGTGTGGAGTGGTGAACCCACCCCCCTTTCCCTCTCTCACACCACTGCAAACCCGCCCCCTTGCAACGGAGGGGGTTGTAAAATATCTCATCAGCGGGAGTGAGACGCTCAGCTTCAGNGCTGCTAAAATAAAACACCGGTAATAAAAATCCTCCCCCTTCTCTACCCCCCTTCCTAGGAGGCGAAGCGGCGACGCTGTTTATGGCGTCGACGAGGGGTAGACGAGGGACGCGAGGAGGTTTACCCGCCGGGCGCGTTAGCGAGCAACCCCCGTTCGGGTCGTAGTCGTGACAACTGCGTCGAACCGCACCTGCCAGTTCAAGGCTACTTCCACCCTTTTTTTTTTATTGTTGCTTATCGACTCTTCCTTCACAGGCAAATTGATAGGGAATTGAAAATCTCGCGGTCCGTAATCTGGACTCCGTGGTCCTCTCAGTCGAGCTTCGGGTATTTGTTTATTGGTAGAACCAGTGATTTTTTTGCGAGCTAACTAGAGTACTGGATACTTGCAAGTCTCGTCGTGTGACTGGCAGCTGTGGCCATGAAAAGGCATTATTCCTATCTGACCAGTCTATTTAGGGATCGGCAACTACAACAGAGATAATATGGGGCTGGTGTGCACACAGTCACATCGTGCTATGAAATAGGCCAGACAATAATAACCTCAAGCTGAAGATAAAATTCGTTACAGTGAGCCTACTCCCGAAAATCATTAGTCTTATTCACTGGTCACTGTTCCGGTGAGTAGTCGCCTTTTGTTTCAGACCGGGTAAATCGGCACAAAAAGCCAGTGTGTGCAAGATTAGAAGCTGCCACGGGTGTAGTTGACACTGAACGTGGGCCCAGAACTAATTGTTTCACGCTCTGACAACATGGTAAGGAGTCATATGCATGGAGGTTCTAGGAAATTATACCAGGGTGGGCTAGGGCTGTTCGATATCATAAAAATTTAATATCGATATTTTTCAAACAGTTACTCGGTATTTTCGATACATGAACAATATATAAATTATCGATAATATCGTAATTATCGACAATATCGATAATGCCAAAATTGTAGATGATACCGAAATTATCGATAATAGTGAAAGTATTATATAATTCCGAAATAATTTATAATACCGAAAAAAATTATAATACCGAAATCGTCGATGATATTGAAATCATTTACATTATCGTTAATGTCGTTATCATCGGTATCAGTACCATTTAAATTCCAGTATAGTTGAAAATATTGGTATCTTTTGACTTCTGATATTACTGAAAACATTTATGTGATTATGCATCAATACTATCTGCTATCAACAATTGTAAACTACCAGCGACATCGGTATCACATAATGTAACACAAAATTATACCGATACAGTATTAGTCCATATCACCAAAATTAATTATATTATAAATGGTGCAATTATATATAAATAAAGGCATTTATAACATACACATCACTGGTGTTTTAGATAGTACTGATGCATCAGAGCAGACTGTTGAGGGTTGATGGTTCTTGAATGAGAGTGTAAACGAGCGACAATGTAGCCATTCCAACAACCACTGGCATAAGTTGCCGAAACGCGTTTTACTGCTTCATGTATCTACGACTTAACGTGACGCGCGCAACTACGTGCTCGGAGCATACAGTATACAATTCAAGCAGCGCCCACTCCGCCGGCGAAAATCCACGAGACGAACTGGATTGCACAGTGGAACTGTTACTTAGTCATAAAACCACATAAAAGAAGTGAGTGAGAAGTAAATATAGTATCTGCGTATGTAAATATTAATACAAGTATATTACATTGCAATATGTGTGCATGTATATGTATGTGCGTGTGATAAGACTGTTGCTAATATACATTTGCTGAAAATAGTAAGAGTTAATTTTATCACATAGCATTATGCAGAGAAGAGTAATAATCACAAATTCAGTTTCATAGCAAATACTGATATTTTTCAAAATAGAATTTAATATTAATGTAGTTATTTTCCACAAATTATTTTTAACTAACCCAAGTTCTTATCCTTGGTTGAAAACAAATGAAACACTTATTCTATAAAACACGTAACTAATTTTTTAGCCTACTTTCCGACGAAAAGGAAAACTTCTTCTTCCTGTCTACATGTGTCTGGGGCGTTTACCTGTATACGTTACCCCACTATCATAAAAACCTGCGATTTCATGCACCGATTCACAGCAAACTTGCTACTCTCATACACAATTTTATACATCTCCAGGACTCGAATCGAAGTTATCACAGTATCAGGCAATAAATACACTGATAGTACACAGTAATGACACCTGATTTTTTTTTTTAAGTTTTCGACCATGCTGTGTGCTTATTTTCAAAATCGTTAACTTCCAAACAAAATTATGCGAAGTGTCAAAATTTGTACTTCAAAACGACACGTCAGCATCGAATTCAGTAATTCACATATTCATTAGCCCACCATTTGTGTAAGATAACGCCACATGAAAATTATAGCTGAGAAAATCTGGGGAAAAGATGAACTTTAAGAACTACTCAGTCGATTTCACCCAAATTTCTACTTTTATGAACACTGCCACGCATCGTATTTTCAGACTGCAAATCATTGGTATACCCTAAAGTCAGTGACAAGAAAAACAATTCTGAGCCTGTTTTCCTGAAGAAGACAAAGAATATTTTCAGAGATCAACTGAATGCTGATTTCTGATACAGTGCTTGCATCGTTTCTTGGCAGTGTGTTTATTGGTTTTTGGTGAATTTTTGCTGATTCTTGTTGTTTTAACTCATATACATAAAATATTTGTATATATTTCAAATGTATTATTACAAAACTTAATAACATATATTTTTTTTCGTTTATGTATTGTTTCATAATTGTTCAGAATATTGTCTTAATGTACACAATTCTTTAGACTTAATTATTTTATATATTACATGCAACCAAAAAATCTGTGTTTTTCAAAGATCTTTCACAAATTAACTAACAATATTTTTTTTTCTGACGTTGGTTAATGTTCTTTTGTACACATCATAAATTGTTTGATTAGATAAGAAACAATTAGTTCTGAATTTTAGGTGGTTTGTGTCAGTAGGCTGATCATTATTCACTGAACTGACAAAATAAACTACAGAATGAAATCAATTTTTGAAACTCCAGAAATCTTGGCATTTTTTTAAAGCGTCCACTTGGATGTGAACCAACTAAACCTCTGGGGTTGCCGCGAGAAAGGAGAAGCCTACGTTAAGATCAACACGCAGCCGAATATACAAAGTCTATACCAGGGATATGAGCTTTTGTTCACTGTTATGGTGTGATCAGGCCTTTGCTGAACGGCTTGCCTGATCACACCTTCAAACATTAAACCTGGAAATGAGCGAGATTGCAACGCGACCATTTGGTCGTCGATCCTCGCGAAAGACAGTTGCAGAAATCCCCTCCACCGGTCACTGAGCGGAGCCGCAGAACCACGCGCTTGATATAGGCCGGCGCAACACCAGAAAGAGCGTCTTTCGTTTTTCGACCAACGTATTTCGTCCAGCGTCTTTCGACCAGCGTCTGTCATCTGTCGTCAGGAAGATGGGTGTGTCCGGCCGGCGTTAACCGGCTCGTAGAATCAGCCTCCGGCAACATTAACAAGGTGATGACTTTCCAGCTAGGTTTAAATAAAATGGCGTGAATTAAACTTAATAATGAATAATCTTAAATCCAATGTAAAGCTCCCCCGATCAATGGTAACATAAATAGTTATTGTAAAAGCTTAATGTAATAAAACCTCATCAGATACTGTTGTGCTCTACCGAAGTCATGAGTCATTATTGAGCTACAGCCCCAGCACACTCCCACATTGACATATTACATTGTTGCTAGTTCGTAACATCACGTATTTAAACGTATGGCTTAACGTCTCGTCGGAACGGGCGGCTTCAGTCACGGAATGAGCAATGAGAAAAATGAGCAGCGGGAAAGTAATCTACCATAACCTGTATCAAGGAACCATCGAGGCATACGCCTTGAGTGATTTCGTATAACCATGGCTGGACCAGGAATCGAACCCCGGTCCTCCCGAATGTGATTTTAGGATGTTACCACTACGCTACCTCAGCAACCACAACTTTCAGGATTCTTGAATATGTTTCCTTGCATTGTATTTAAACTGGTTTTGCATTTCATTTTCATTTGCCGCAATCGTATAAAAATCTTTACTAACTCGTACACATCGCATCTACCATGCGAATTAGCATGGTGTCCAATATATATATTTTTTTCAATGATAGGCTTTGAAGACAGTCGTAATTTTTCAGCACTCCTGCATATTCAGGTATAAAATGGGAATATTGATAGATAAAGGTCGATGTTTAATTCTATTACATTGCTAATAAAGTCACGCTCTTTACATATACTGTATACTTTCACGGCGTGTACCGTCCTCATAAATAGAGCTAGGATACAATATATTTCTATTTGTATTATGGGAAAACACTAAAAGTGCGTTGTTCGAATTCATGCTCATCACGTATTCTTTGGTTGGTGAAAAGTGGATAACCACTCGGGCTGCAATCTATGTAATCTGATACTACGAACTTCGAAACTCGCTGCCTGTTTGTAAAGTGAAATGAGCTGAGAATGTGTAAATTAAAGAGTTAGTCTGTTCAACTGGGTACTTTTATTTCTTTGTTTTGTGTCTTCGCTCTGCTCGTGCGTAAATCAGTGTCGAAATGTGCTTTGTAGCTGCAGATTGCTTCACGCCGAGTAATCTACTAACTTTTTTCATTTGTGAAACAACTTCTTTAAAAGTAGTTAAATACGTTTTCTCCTCGCTTTCTTTCGTGCTAGCATTGATACAAAAAAGAAAGCAGGAATAGTACCGTAATTTTACCCAGAGTGAAACACATCATTTTAAAATTCCCGCAAAATATTAAACTGTGCTTTGCGCAAGGAAATGCACACGAAATATAGGCTTATCTGAAATTCTTCCAAAAATAATTTGCAGTTCTGTATAATCAAAACGTGACTACGCGGTAAAGTTAAAGTAGACGTAATAACACGCTTGAGATGTGTTTTAAATGATATCGTAAATTGTATAAAATAATTCTGAGTTATTAAAACATGGTTAAACATAACAGATGTTTTTTGGAAGAAGAGGAGGTAAATCATATGATTACAAAGTTACTTTAGTAATGAAAATGCCAAACTCTGGTTGGTACCTTTGGTGTTTTATGATACTTATTTACTTTGCAATGAATATTAATTAGTTTAAAAAATGGAAGCTCTGCAATTTTACAGCACAATGAAATAGAAAAATTGTAGTATGTACTTTATGTTGCAGCAAAAGCGATAAAGTAAAATTGTACTCAGCCACGTATATATAACAGGTGGCAAATTTAATACCGTCGGCAGAAAATATTACTTATTACGTTAAGTTGCGTAAAATAGACATACATGTGTGAGTTCTGTTCACTTCTGGTGACCACAAATATAGTACGTTTTAAAAAAGTCACATTTCTTTCTAATCAGTTATTTTGCGAAAATCTTGAAGTTTATTTTCTAAGTAAATAATAGATCATTTATAAAAATTACGTCACAGCCCAAAAAATTACTTTTTCGGTATTTCGGAGCTTTTAAATGGCAAACATAAAATGCATTGCGTACTGTATGAATGAGTGTCGCGATTGGCTGCGAAGATAGGGAGCCAGTCTCACCAGGAAACAGAAAAGTGCAAACAAATGCTCACCAGTTACTATAATGTTGAAATTGACTAATTTGAACCCGTAAACCTGGCGAGCAAACACGCATAGTTATGTACAGCGGGCAAAGTTTAAGAGCTTGTATTTTTTCAGAAAATATATGTATACACAATAACAGCACCATATGAAACAGTAATTAAAGCTTTACAATCTTTGAAAGTTAATTTTACAAGCATTTCTTGATTCCAAATGATTATACATTGATCAAAGATTATATGAAAACGTGTTACAAAAAGACGTAAGAACATATAATAAATTGCTCACATAAATTAATATTCATTTTAAACACGATACCTAAAATTCCTGTTGAACAGAATGCTTGACAACCCGTTGAATTTTTACGTATTTCCATAACACTGACTATAATAATAAGCGTAAGTAATTAGTAAAATGGAGGGCAGCCTAATAAGCCTAGTAGAGACTCCAAATAATAAAATATTTCATTAAAATTGAATAATTGTTAGAGGCAGTCAAATGACCCTACCCAAAACTCCAACGATTAAAATCGTAAAGAACCAAACATTTAAAATTTAATAATACCCAACCGTGAGTCGTGGACGTAATGCAAAATGCAATAGCAAGCATTCGTGGGCAGCAAACCAGACAAACACTCCACGTTAAAAACTGGCAATACACAGCAAAACGTGAAATTAAGTTGAACCGAAACCAAATTTCGACTGGCAACCAAAACCACAACATAGAATAAAGACTACCTCATAGCATGCCCAATACTAAACAATAATGCCACACAATATTTAAAAAAGATTAAAAACAACCCAGCTAACACTGCCACCGGCCCACGACTCACCGTTTTCAAATGCACATGTATACGGCTGCTCAGGCAACGGTATTAAACAGCAAGTGCCTCATTTCAACAAACGTCGTATTAACGACAAATTAACACTTTAAAATCACATTGCAGCTTGTCCAGGTGTCTTGCAGGCGGCGATCGGGCGTAGAATTGGAGCCACCACCACCGCATCACCGGAGCAAACTCCTCAGCGCGGGGGAAGTGCAAGCCCTTGTGAGGGCTCTTGTCCTCCCATTCGTATAGCATGTCTCGAGCCCAGGTTGGGGACAGCTAGCCCATCCCGCCTGGCTGTTGATCATACGGTTTTCTGCGGCAAGCCAGCAGTCTTTTTCCCTGGGTAGTGCCAAAGGACCTCGTACCCATAACTGTTTCCTCTCCTTCCCTGCCTGCCAGGGGGTTGGAAGAAGAAGAGGAATGGTTACTAAAAACTTGGAATTTTATAATGCAGGGCTTGTTAAGAACCACCGCGAGGACCGGAGTGCTTCATCGCGGTTTTGGTATTGTTAAAGCGAATTCTAAGCCGAGATATTGCAGTTTGTCTGGAAGGTGGTCGAGGAGGCAAGGCCTGCAAAAATTACGATGAATAAAATAATTAATGCGTATATGTACAGTTGTTATTGATTCTAAGTTTGGCGGCAATTAATAATTGTTATTTTATTTTAGTATTAGTTTGAATTTGTAATGAAATATATAAATAGAAATATTAAATATATGATATATGATATTAAATATTTTGAAGTCAGGTTGTGCTTGAACTTATATTGTTTTGTGTATTGTTTGAATTTAACATTAGTTAGTCGGAACCTACTGTAAACGGTAACGATAGTTAATCCTCATATTCATATGTTTTGTTGGAGTCTATTGGTGTTCGGAGTTGGTATGGTGTTGCTCGAGAGTTTCGTGGAGAACGACATAGCGGGGAGGCGTCAGGAGCGATGTGTACACTGCGGGGGAGTGACTGCCGCGACCCTAGCGAGAACTAGTTTAGTTAAAACGACCGAATTTTGTCCCGGACCGCTCGGAGAATGCGGTCGGGCGCCCGAGTTAGTAGAGTGAGGGTTACAGTTGAATTTTCGTTATGTTACTGGGAGACCCTAGCGCGAACTAGTTTTGTTAAGTTGTTTTCTTACGTTTTAATACTTTTAGGTTTGTAAACGCAGGCGGGATAGGTTTTAAAGTTTTTGTTTAGTTATTTATACGCGAATAGGAGCGGCAAAGAGTGTGCAGCAACTTAAATAAACTGCTCCATTACCAAAAAAAAGTGTGACGAATTTAAGGAGGGGGAATCAGGAGAGGGTGAACGGGGAAGGCAATAGGAGGGGAAACCAAGTCGAGCAAGGAAGGAAGCCACCTCGGAGAGTTGGAAATACTGGAGACATCTGACGCAGCTAGCGCTAGCGTCGCAGTCCGCCTAATCGAGCTACGCTTGAATACAGCTGCAAGGGCTCAGGTGGTGTTAGCGCTAGATTAAAATGCTGTATTGCATCAGCGCAGGTGGTAATGATGGATAGTATTTCATCTATGCAACACAATTTCTCTGTTTGGAAAAATTTCAGAATTAATATTTACGAAGCGTGGATTGCAAACATTGATATCCCTTAAATAAAAAGTAAAATCAACTTGCTCTGCAGTAAAACTCGCTTGCAGGACGGCAAACTATCCCGTACATGTACGGGAAAGTTACTGTGCGACATAAGCAGAACCTTTCTTCATACCTCATGTTTGTTGTCTCAATAAGAACTTGAAACGAAGCGAGAACTTGTATGACTAACGTTCCTTAAATTAAACACTAAAAACAACCAAGCTCAATTAGTATAGTGGAGAATGGATAAAAATTTATAATAAGAAAGTACCAAGAACGTGAAATTTTTTCACAGTACAAACCGTAATTAACATACTTATGAAATGTGTGACAAGCAAAGGAGAAACTAATTTGAAAATTAATTCTGAAGGCCAATGGCTAAACTTCGTGGCACAGTTGCTACACACCAACTTGCGGTGCGAGGAACTCTGGGTTCGAGTCTGGATAAAGGCATGGATGTGAAATTTCTGTTAGTTGATGACTTCATAAATGCCACACGTTCACCGGCTCTTAATCAATGTGATTATGTTTGACTTTCTTCATTAAAATATATTTAACCTACAAGGTAGCATTTTCAAGGAAAATATAAATTTTTTGCTGGGCACACAAAACTCGGTTAGAATTTTAAAATGTTTAGTCATTTATATTTACTGAAGGCTCTACAAATTTGCCACAGTATGTTGCAGTGAGTGTTGCGTCAGCAATGAAAATTGTGAACAAAACGACGAAAATAGCGCAAGATTGCACTATTTAGCAACAATAAAAGCGAAAAGCACGCGACATGAGCGATCTGCTTACCCAACAAGGCTACGACGCCATTTTGACTGTTTTTTCCTAGTTGAAAACAGGCTGGCGAACCTAGGCGGCCAGAAGTTCCCTGCTGTGTGCAGGGTTACCAACAATCCATTAAAAAAATAGGCCGGTTTCATGTCCACAGTATACTATGCACACTATATAGACTCCAAACATGACGTAAGAAGAAATAATTGTAAACAAACTATTCAACCCAATAGTAAATATAATACATTCACTAAATTTGTTATTTTAAAGAAAATTTTGGGAAACTTATTATTTTATTATGTTTCCATCATAGGCATAAATACAAAAGTTTTCCTTTTCCTACCCAGAAGATGAGAAAATATAACAAACTCCCTAAACATTTTGTAGTTATTTAACACTATTTCGTGCAGGTTGTATGGATAAGTACAATCGTTGTATAATAACTTATTCATTTGTATTACTACTATTCACGTAGATAACTGTTTTTGTTAGTATGCTATAACCCACAGTGATAGGTATTCTCCATTCACGGTTACTTCCAACTTTTCTGAAGCCCCGCTAAAGTTCTACTTTCATGCAATTCCTTCGCCTCGTGCATAGTTTAACCGAGTATAGAAAATTACCCACCGCATTCGTGCGCACTAAGTTTAATAATATTTTTCATGTGAACTACAATTTCTTACCAGGCATTGCCTACACACATTTTAAATGAAAGAATAAATGAAACATAAATTCAAATGAACCAAAAATAAGATACATTTACGTAAACAGAACTATAATACGCTTGTCATACTTGACATGNTCTAATACGCTTGTTATACTTGACATGCATAGGCAACAACCAAACACGCCCATGCGTGGCGTGATTATTCAAAGGTCTAATTCAACAAGTGTAAAGAACCCGGGAAGAGACTATATACACCTCGTACTAAAACACGGTAATGTAGTGGTTAGCATTCAGAACAACGAAATGAAGGGTTTGTGGTTCTCGCACAACTCCTGCGTTATTGTGAGATTTACAAAAAAAAAAAAAATCTGGAGTTTCAGTTGTGTTGATAACTACCAAATGTTAGTAGATAAGGCTTATTGTCAATTAATTTTTGTTTAAATTGCGGGGAAAAAATACATACACAGGTAATTAAATTTCACCGTACTTCTGTTCGAAGAATTCCCCTTATTGTAATGCATGTTCTTTTACTTACTAATGCTGTAGTTTTATCACAGCGTGTTGTTTTCTGACCTTTCAATGTAAGGAAATCATTCCTCAATATTTTTACAATTTAGGCTCAATTTCTTAGCCTCAACGCGGTTAGTGTCACTTAACGCAGATGAATTATTACAGCCAATAAGCTGTAAGCTTTGTGTTGGGATGTAGTGATATGAAACAGTCATGACTACAGAACTGAAAAATTTGCATATTAATTTCGGGCAAGCTATAATTAAAATAAATGCGCATTTATGCTGCTTTGCATTAAACTGGCACCCACTGGAGAACCCTGAGCGAATAATAAACATTCTATAAAATACACGCCGTATCATCACTTCCCACTGCGACAGTAAGCAGACAATAAATAGTTGATATCGACTGTTCGCGATTAATTGAACACTTTTGAAATCAACCTTCGAAAAATGTCACTGACCCTAATTGCATATGTTTTAACGGTCGCACTGACTGGCATGCACCTATTACAGTTGGTAATCGCGGAGGGAAAGTAGCTTCATTTCTCAACGTATAATTAGAAGTGTTAGGTAAAAGTGTATGAATACTCAGATAACTACTTAAGTTTTATATATATTCAATTATTATACGTGTACGAATAAGCAGATTTCTAAAATATTTTCTTTTCTAATAATTTCACAGTCTTACTTGACGGACGTTTGGAATAAAGTGACCAGGCTCTTGGCAATGTTTATTTTATATATGGTGCAATAATACACAATTAGCATACAAGTAGATCTTAAGCAGGGNACATTTTAAATGAAAGAATAAATGAAACATAAATTCAAATGAACCAAAAATAAGATACATTTACGTAAACAGAACTATAATACGCTTGTCATACTTGACATGCATAGGCAACAACCAAACACGCCATGCGTGGCGTGATTATTCAAAGGTCTAATTCAACAAGTGTAAAGAACCCGGGAAGAGACTATATACACCTCGTACTAAAACACGGTAATGTAGTGGTTAGCATTCAGAACAACGAAATGAAGGGTTTGTGGTTCTCGCACAACTCCTGCGTTATTGTGAGATTTACAAAAAAAAAAAAATCTGGAGTTTCAGTTGTGTTGATAACTACCAAATGTTAGTAGATAAGGCTTATTGTCAATTAATTTTTGTTTAAATTGCGGGGAAAAAATACATACACAGGTAATTAAATTTCACCGTACTTCTGTTTGAAGAATTCCCCTTATTGTAATGCATGTTCTTTTACTTACTAATGCTGTAGTTTTATCACAGCGTGTTGTTTTCTGACCTTTCAATGTAAGGAAATCATTCCTCAATATTTTTACAATTTAGGCTCAATTTCTTAGCCTCAACGCGGTTAGTGTCACTTAACGCAGATGAATTATTACAGCCAATAAGCTGTAAGCTTTGTGTTGGGATGTAGTGATATGAAACAGTCATGACTACAGAACTGAAAAATTTGCATATTAATTTCGGGCAAGCTATAATTAAAATAAATGCGCATTTATGCTGCTTTGCATTAAACTGGCACCCACTGGAGAACCCTGAGCGAATAATAAACATTCTATAAAATACACGCCGTATCATCACTTCCCACTGCGACAGTAAGCAGACAATGAATAGTTGATATCGACTGTTCGCGATTAATTGAACACTTTTGAAATCAACCTTCGAAAAATGTCACTGACCCTAATTGCATATGTTTTAACGGTCGCACTGACTGGCATGCACCTATTACAGTTGGTAATCGCGGATTGAAAGTAGCTTCATTTCTCAACGTATAATTAGAAGTGTTAGGTAAAAGTGTATGAATACTCAGATAACTACTTAAGTTTTATATATATTCAATTATTATATGTGTACGAATGAGCAGATTTCTAAAAAATTTCTTTTCTGATAATTTCACAGTCTTACTTGACCGACGTTTGGAATAAAGTGATCAGGCTCTTGGCAATGTTTATTTTATATATGGTGCAATAATACACAATTAGCATACAAGTAGATCTTAAGCAGGGCNCAGGCTCTTGGCAATGTTTATTTTATATATGGTGCAATAATACACAATTAGCATACAAGTAGATCTTAAGCAGGGCCTTTAAAGATGCTCAATTTATCGCTAGCAACCTGTCTCTACATGGATGTGCACAGGACTGCGAACTTTACCACATATGTCATCGAAGTCACAAATGTTTCAGTTATCTAGCCATGATCCGAAGCAGTTTCGTGGTTTACGAACCAGTTACTCACAGGGGATAAACCTGAGAACTGAGGCTCGCGATGTATAGGTGACCGGCCAAATGTAATCTTCCTGTGCATGGCGTACGTTCGGTCTGAATGGCTACATAACAGCTACAGCGCACCTGCGTGGAAGATGCGGCTCTTGTCCCCGACGCAAGCGAACCCGGGGAACAATGTTGGAGGGCTACATTTAGAATATTCGGCCGGGGAAAACAAAAGTGGAAGTCAGGAATCCTGGGCACACGGAAGCTCGGGCTACGACCTTCCTGCTTAGTGGCCGTGAACGGAGATTTATAGTTGTGGTTAAATAAGCTTGGGACCTGACTACATCGGACCATCGCTCTGAGAGAAGTTCGTTTCTTTTCAGACGAGCATGCGGACCCACGCATAAACACTCTAACAAACTTTTTTTTGTTTATAGCTGAGTAAATTTTAGTCTAAATTATGGTTACTTTTGGCAGCCAGTCATTTTTATTCGGGAAAACATAGGCTGCTTTAAATAGATCATTATGTAACACTTCTTAATTTTAAGTTAGAAGTCTTAGGTACGCCCTATTTTTTCAGTTAAATGTACTACCAACGGATTAGTAAAATGTATGTGCTGGAAATTTTACAGCGGTTAGTGTAGGACAGTATATAAAAGTTTAAATGCGATTTTTTTTTTCAATTTAATGTTAAGTGGTGTCTGGAAGCAATTCTTAACAGGCATTCTTTAGGTAATTTTATGATTTGTGAAGGAGTAGTGTAACGGTGTGGGCACTTCACAGATTATGTATAGTAGGTGGTATGTATTTAGGGTTATAAACTAAAAAAAAAATGAACAAAAATTACTAAAATTGTTTTTAAATTACGTAAAGATATTTATACCATATTTTCGTAATTTTAATTATTTTTAATTTTTTAGAATTTTCTAAAACTTTTTACCTTGACACTGGGATCAAGGTAAAATACACCCGAGCTAAAGTTCAAGGTTACAAACGTCAAACATGGCCGCCGCCAGAGTTCATTGACCCAGCACCACATACCACCTGTCCTACACAATCCATATTCCAGAAGTCCCCAATCTACTAGAAGGATTCCAGAATAAGGATAAACAATTATCAAGGTCAGCGGAAAGTCAACACATCAGCAAGTTATTAATTTTTAAGTAAAATTAACGAACTTATGGTGACTTTTAACAACTATTTACAACATTTAGAAACACACACTCGTAGCATTTTGTGTGGTTGCATATATACTATAAATTACCGATTAAGGGCTTAAGAAGTTTAATTCCACGAAAGACAACGCTCTAAGTTAATTTAAAATATTAAAACACAATAATTCCAAATGAAAGGTCTGTAAACATGGTCGTCAAAGCAACACCTTCAGAGTGATAGAAAATATAACTGGTTTATGTAGCCCCAACATTGTGAGCATCCAATAAAATAATACTGCCAGAGCTAAAAGTTAACGAATTTCTTACACATGCTGATTACGGTGATAAATAATAAACTCCATATATTATGCTTATTTATCTACTTACATTTGAGGCAATGTTAGTAAAATTGATTCCTTTACTTCATTCAGAGCCCGAAAAGAAAATAATATTACTGTAATGGGTCTCGTATTTTATTAATCACATTTGTATACGCAAGCGCCTTGCCTATACAAATAATGATTCTGTTTCACTTATCGTAGTTAACATCGCTAATACTTTACAAAACTGTCATAGCTGTAAGGTGAAACTACTGCAATAAATAAACAATCAGCAGATGTTCTCCAGATATCAACTAAAGACCGTTAGTCGGTGCACAAGTTCACACGCCATATTTATTACTTCATGAACATTTTTTCTTATAACAACGCGGATAGCACAGAAATAGCAACAAGCAAATATTTTGCCTAGTTGAACAAACACTTTTTGTTATATTGTACACGATTAATTATTCTCTTCGGAGTTCAAAATTTGAAAAAATTTTCCCTCCTTCGCAAATGTAACGTGAAGGCTAAAAAGAACATCTAGAGTAATTTTCGTAGCGAGTTATGAGAAGTGGTTCTATGCATTAACGTATAATTGAGAGTATAACATTTAAATTGGCAGACTTCAAAACAAACACATTTACGTTTTATACACATCGGAGCAATATTTGGCATAAAACTTACATATTTACGCTTGTGTCTAGTGCTGAACCAATACTCATTTATACCCAATACTTCCGTTATATTCTTACCGATATTTCGGATGACCGATACGGATATTATGAAGTGCAAGTGGTGCTGGAGTCACAACACCCCGACGAAGCCGACACGACGAAGTCTGAGTAGCAACCAATGAAAAACAAGGTCACTGTGACGTCAGTCCGATTAAATTGTAGCCCCGACAGCTCGTCAAACGTTGATTCTATTCCTAATTTCTTCCATGTCGGGCCTGTCGTACAAATACAACGTTACAAAAAAGTATAGGCGTAATTAATATTTTCATTCTGTTGTAGATTATAAACAAACTAACTTGGCTCCAAAATCATGTTTCTGTTTGTTTTAAAATACTCTTGTTTATGAATATAAATATTTTCGAAATCAAAGAATCTTTTACTTTATGGTGTGTTTTATGTCGCAAATACCGGCTATTATACGGGTGACTTGCCATTCTAGGATTTTCAAAAGCTAAGTACAACGCCTGTGGGACAGATATCGGCGTATTGTGAACACTGAATAAAATATTATATGGAATCTCGTCGTGCTCTAACGTCGTGCCGTACTGTTGTCTTGCTCGTCGTACGGTTACGTTTCCAGATTAATGATCAATGTAATTTTTTTTATTTAGCCGTTTATTTTCGTGGATATTTACTGAAAATATTAAAAATACTTTACAGAACTCAAATTTGTTGCTGTTTGTAACTTGGCCTGTTTGTTGTGTAGCCACGGTTATCATTTACGCAAGCGAAAACTACAAAATATGCTACAAAAACTTATGTGTACATTCAGTACATGTATATGTATTTTAACAAAATCCCACATAAAAATGTTTAAAACTTTCCCATTTTTAGAAAGCATGATCAAGAAAACACATTCATTTGATCGGGGCAATGATGAGCAATATGGCGTCGTAAACATACATCTGCGATTAATGCGAGCGTCCTGTGCGGAAGATGCATGCAAAGCTACGACCCCAAATTCTAGCTCCCCGTGTGTTATAATTACTATGGCGGCAGAATCAGAAAATACATATTGGAAATTATTAAAAGAACTACGCATTTTCGAACTCTATTCAAAATATTTTTGCCTCTAAAAGTATAGTCAACGTAATTTCTGTGATATAACATAATTTAAATTGCATATGCAAAATGATTTCTCTTTTCATTAAGGCTAATACTGCAAGTACATAAAATGGCACCGTTTAATTATTTGCGTCCGAGAGCAATCTCTGTTTTTTTATGTTTACATTATTTCCTTACATTTATTTGGTTGTATAAGTCTAGCGAGAAAATTATATAGCAAGAACGAATGAAGGAAATAAGCACAGTAAATTAAAGTAGCAAAATTAAATAATTTTTCTCGTGACCAAAACATCTGAGAATGAAGAACACTTCTTAACGTCACTTCTTGACGTCGCCATGTATATCTATGAATATACTATTTTAGAATTTGAGGAGCGTATTTGTGTGAGTTAAAGATACATTTTCCGTTTTATTTTGTTAGGGTTATACAATAAAAATAATTAATATGAAATATGTGATTATGAATGATGAATATAATCGAACCCTACGTGGAGCCGCGGTGTCTAAGCGGTTAGCCTGCTCGCCTCTCACTGAGGGGAACCGAGTTCAATCCCCGGTCGGGTCACTTCCTGATTTTCACATGTGGGAATCGTGCCGGACGATGCCGTTGGTAGGCGGGTTTTCCCGGCGATCTCCCGTTTCCCCCGCCCCCTCATTCCGGTGCTACTCCATTATCACCTCAATCACCCTTATCATCGGCTCTCAAGACCTCGCCGTTGAAAGCCGCCCAAATCTCTTCACTCACTCGAACACTACGTGTTGTTAATGGCTAAATATGACCCTTTAAAGAGTGCCTATAGCTCGCACGAATTTACAAATAACTTCTGGAAAATCCTACACATATAATATTATATAATTTTTTTTGTGTTAACTCCATTATAAATACCGAAATTTTATACAGTCAAAATTTCTAATGTCGGTATTTAATGTCAGTAAAATCCATAAACTATTATTTTCCCGAAATGATTGCGTTAGCATCAGCTGGTAACAACATTGCATATCTGTTTGGGCACAACATTATACATAAAACCTAATCGACTCATGTCTATGGCATGTCCATGAAAATGTTAATTTTTACACGTGGCGGATGGATACATTAGAGAAAAAAAAGCAGGGCTTTTAAAAGTGCCCACACAACAATGCACAGTATGTATACATTTGTTAAGTTCTTATCACAATGCACAGCGTAGACAGTAAGATTGATTAATATGATTTTGAAAGCAATTTTTTTTTCGGGGTGATTGTTGGTAAACTATCGTTGGGTAAAAACCACAGTATTTAATTCACATTGGCGTAGTGCAGAGTGTTTACACTGAACAAACTACGTACGAACGCTAGCCCGGCAATGGTCGCCCTGAATTTGTCCGCACCTGGCTACATGGCGACAGACGCCGTGTGCGAGCAAGCGTTCTGGGGCCAGACGCACACATGGTTGCATGGGAACATTCATACGAGAAACTATTATCGGCAATTGTCTGCATTCGCACCAGACTCCTCCAGCCTGCTCAGCTGAGTTCGGTCTGCAAACGAAGTTGGTGCGCTGTTCTATGCCGTGAACAAGTTGAAATTACACGGTGGGCTAATCAATATCCACGATTTTGTTCCAGAAATTGAGCAATTTATATTATACTCAATTATTTATCTGAGTGTATAAACCAAGAATGCAGGTCTACTGAATATGTCAGCGAGGTAAAGAATTATTTTTAATAGGTCTACTGGTAATTACACGTAGAACGTGGGAAAAAAAAACGTCGGAAAAATATGTATATAAGATGCAACATGGAAAGGTTCTCGTAGATTGTTGACGGCACCGAACAATGTGGCGCAGGAGTTACACTATTATACTTGCATTCGGGAGGATACGGGTTCGATTCCGGATCTAGCCACCCTGTTCTCGGCATTCTGTGGTGTTACGAAATCTTTCCAGGCAGTCGTGGGTTGTGCTGTAGATGTAATTTTGTAATTTTTACAAACATTACTTTGGAAAATAGTTTAATTTGCGAACATTACTTGCATGGTGATCCACCCCATAGTCTTGGGCTAGGTTTGGTTAGTAACAGACGGGAAATACGCCCACGTGAGATATGCTGTCCGGGCCGATGTTACCTTCGTTTACCGCGTCGTGTTCGCGAATGGATAAGTTTCGTCGACAACTTCACTAAGCCTTTTCATTGTTTCAGTTCATTCCATATTAAATATGCAATTTTGGTCTGTTTGTGACAGGAGGAAATATTGTTTTAGCGAGAGCGCTGATGCAGAAAATTAGCTGGGTGCGTTATTCGCGAGTCGTGCGTTCTCTTACACAGTACCAACATAAATACACAAAATATTTACTTAGAGCGTCTGGTTATGTAGTAGCGTGCCTAATTGGCATTTTATGGGTCGTGGGTTTGATTCCAGTTCGTTACACTGCACTGTTAAAATAATTACCGCCATGTAATGGAAAAGTTCTGGTAAAAAATTCTTTAGAACTGTCNCCATGTAATGGAAAAGTTCTGGTAAAAAATTCTTTAGAACTGTCCCCAAAATTAGACACGTTGCTTTTCCAATAACAGACTTTCAGATAAATTTCACACATTTTTCCGTGAATTCACGGAAACTCACCGTAAATTTGCTAGTATTTTTTTCTTTAGTACTTCCCGTTAAAAATAAGCCATTGAGGAAAAATAATTTTATTTTCGTTTTGCGGATGTAATTAATTGCATTCAAAAAATAATTTAAAAAATTCAAAAATCTTTTATTCTGGAGCGAGATTTGAACACGAATCAAAAGTTTCCCTAGCCGCTTAAATATTTTTAGTCACCTACGACTTTCTTGTGATTCGGAAGGGTTGACATGTGACATGCGTAACTGTTCATTTTCTAGTAACGTTTGATCGTTTTAAGTGTTTCTTACTGCTACAGGTGCCCGACGGTATATTTTTATATTTGAAGTAATAAGTCTAAGTGGCGTGGATATCCTTAATGCCGCAGAAAAAACTATTTTCTGGTTATTGTGGCGAAGGAATATTCGTGTGTATTCGGCATTCTTCGTTCCCGAAACACGAAGCTACAGGAAATACGGAGACGTTCCGTATTTTGTATTTACGGAGCTCATCTCCGTTTCTCGTCATTACGGATCGCATTTCCGTGCATAAACTGTACATTTCCCTAAAAAAATATATANGAGCTCATCTCCGTTTCTCGTCATTACGGATCGCATTTCCGTGCATAAACTGTACATTTCCCTAAAAAAATATATACATTTATGAATATTATGTAAATTTAAACAGTGCGTAGCTGGTGATTTAATAGACTAAAGATGAGGTAGACTGATCTCGCTGGCCGAGCACAACCAAACATTGCCCTGTTTTTCTGCCAACACGTCTAGTGAAAACGGCATGGTTTGGATTTTGGGTTAGAAAACTGATTTGTAAACAAATGCTTAGAAATTTTGTTATATTTCCTCTAACCAATTTGTAATGCAGTTTGACTAAATTCAAATTGGTAAAATTATTTTATTGATGTAATAGTGATTTTCATTTAAAAATTAAGATGTAAACAAACACGTTCATCACTGTTGACCATGTGACTTTGACAGTTGTATATGATTGGGGAAGGTCAATGTTGGGAACATACGCAGAAGACGATTAAGCGGTATACCTCATCTTTAGTCAATGGGTGATTTCCACAGTTTGCCTTCCCCATTACAACCAAAGCTCGCGCAGCTTCTTAACATGTAGTTCCTAATTCAAGGGCCTAGCCAGGGGAGAGCCAGATGGGAGGATATCGGGGGGACATAACCCCTCCCCACGAAATGAAAATAAAACATTCAATTTTAAAGTCTAACAAAAACTTCTATTTCTATTTTAAAATATAAGAAATGTATGGTCTGCCTTGAACATGAAGGGTGTTTATAGCAATTTGTGGTTCCATCTCTGTATATTAGCCTATTGAGAGTAAATAATTTTTTTGAACTAATAATTTTTAATATTATAACTTTCATATTTTTTCCAAAAAAATAAACTTGTAATGTTCCTCCCCCCACCAACAAGTAAACTCCTGGCCTAATTCCTTATATTTTGAACTATTTCCCAGTGAGCCTCTGCGCATAAAATACTACACAGATAATTTTTTTAAACTTTGGCGGTTACGAATCACGTGAAACCGATATAAAGTCATAACGTGCAGCTTATGCACAGATTTGTGATTGTGTTGTCCAACTATTTCTTAATATATGGGTGCAGTCCGACGGACGATCTAATCATTTATTTTTCCGTATAATACAACTGCGTGATCAAGAACGTGCCATAGCGATCACAGTCGCGAACATATTCAGTCTCACTGGTGTGCACGGAACTGTGACGACAGCATGCTCTAAGTATTTTACGATGATCGACTCTCGAGCGTCGTCAGTGATCAGATCATTCTCGTGACCCGCGCCCCGTATCCAACCGGGAAACATGGCATTTCCATTTCGAACTGCCTGTACTGAAATAGAACCATGAATCGAGGGCACAGCATGCTATGTTGTCAATTTCGTTTACAGCTGCCAAGCGTAGCTAATAACCACTATTGATCAAAAGCTTCTAGCTCATCTAGCAACGTCGGTTGAGACATTCGGCCACAATTTTTGCACTACATAAACGTCATTACTGAAGTCTATTCGCTGTTTATTCACACTTTTTGAATCAAACCTATTGAAAAAACACCCCATAAATGACGCGTTCGATTGTTTCATAAATACGTAATTTTTATCGCAAGCGTTTAATACTTTTGTTAACATAAAAGTGCCCCTTTTTTATTTAAATACAACTTCGACTTATATTTTATCCATAAATTTTAATATTTCATTTTAAACTTACANGTGCCCCTTTTTTATTTAAATACAACTTCGACTTATATTTTATCCATAAATTTTAATATTTCATTTTAAACTTACATTAATAACGACAGAGAGAAAACCGGTGTCTTGGTAACGCCTAGTAAGAAATAGTTCTTATGCAAAATATTATTACACTGAGTGCGCAAGAATACGGTGCATTGTCCTTCTGGTGTAATTTTCTGAGATTTGTTTGTAAGAGGCGGAGGAATATCCAGGAAATAGGACCTTAGCAGGGCTTCAGAAAAGCTGGAAGTAACCGCGAACGGGGTATAATAGCATTTCTTAAATTTATTACCACAAGTATCAATGCCATCGACGAACATTTAAAAATTAAACTCTGCGTTTTAGTTTCAAACTAGAAAAAAAAATTATAGTGTGAATTTTCAGGTAATTTTGAAGAGGATTAAGGTAACTCTGTTAAGTAGAGCAGATGGCGCCATGTTGCGACAACTGCCGGTAAGAGGGGAGCTTTAATGAACCCAGCGGTGGCGACGAAGCAGTGCCGCGGAGTTCGCGGACCATGTGATCGCGTTTATCGGCGGGATGNATCGCCTCGCCGCGCGCTCACTTTTCCAACTTGTTTATCAGTTTGCCAGGCACAATTAACTGGGCTTCCCGAGCCGACGCCTGGGTCGAGCCGCTTCCGCCGGCCGGCCTCCCGACGCGACGCGGGGGAGACCTAACGACGTTGCAGCACCCCGGCGTAACTGAATCACGAGCCCGAGTTGTCGACGCAGCAGCGAGACAGGTTCGTTGCTGGAGCGACAGCTGCTTCGAGATTAAACAACGCCTCTCCTCGTACACTGACGGCAACGCCGTAAAAATTTCCCAGTCCTCCAACCTCGTTAACACTTGAGAGTACTGCCGATCCACAGCCAAATGTTACATCGCCTGAATTTAACTAAGTTGGATGGAGTTTGCCATAATATTGCGACATTAATATAATAGCCTTACATTCCCTACTGAAGAAGAATGTGATTAATTTGTACCAGGACTATGCTAATTTGCTATAAAAAAAACTTTAATGTGTAAATTTTTTTAATGACGCGGAAATGATGATACTATTAGAAAAACTAGGCCTATATATACGTATTTACATAAATTAAGTTGTCCAGATGCATAAAGAGGTATGCTGATGATAAGGAAATATTTAGGAAATAAAATAAATCGTGCGATGTTTATGGTTTAGGTTTAAGATGCTAATTGTTTGGTGGTGCTGGTGTTGTTGGTGGTGGTTGTGTCTCATTGTCAGAAATTTAGTGCGTGAATTTCAGAAGTATTGTGCATGTGTTGTCATATTTAGAACTATAGCACTTAACTGAGTTTTGCATCTGTAACAGGTTAATGAGGAGTTTTGCTTCTGTATTTCTTGAAATAATGCAACAAGGAACAACAAAGCCGTACTTCCTGAGAGTGATGCAGCATGAAACAAGATAAAAACCAATATATGCATGTTCCGGAAGTACTATGCAAGTCAGAATGTGCAATGAACTAGAAAAACAAACAGGATATTAAAATGGTAAGTTGAAAATTATGCCAAAGGAATATAATCTTCCAGTTCACACTTACCTACAGAACTTCATGCAAACAAAAATTCAATCAGTTACAAGCTAGGACAAGATACTTTTGTTGCAGGCTTATTACAGAACAATATAAAATTAGTAATAATTAAAGTATTTTATTTACTTATCTATTGTATAAATAAAATTAATTAAAATTGATAATATCGCACTAAGTGAAGCAAGTTTTCATACTCAGTCAGAAACACAGAAATCCACATTTTGTGTAAACCATTACAGGTATGCAATGGAATGTTGAATAAATTTATGATATTCTGTAACGTATACTGCGATATAAATTGCTTGAACAGTACAACGACACACTTTAATAAATTAGCGAATCACTCACATCCGCGAGGCCCCGGGGAGAAGAATTGTTTCCGTACAAACACGATTTCGTGTGGAAATGTAATTGAATAATATTATTATTTATCCAGTCAAGTATTATATTCGTAAAAGTGTATCCCTAAATCAAAATAATGTGTTATGTTAGTGCAAAACGGGCGTATAAATGCGGCCGAGATTTCAGCCAGAACGAAAAACCTATGGAATCATGAAATTATGAAAGGTGAAACTGAACAACATTGATTTACCACAATTTTATCTAGCACTAGATTTCAGAACACTTGATTCTATGGTCCATCATCAGCTGTAATTTCAGTTTCGTATCGTAAGGCCCTGTAAATATAAATTTTCTATTACACGTATAATAATGAATAAAATTTAACAATGAAAGTTGAAATAAATAATAAAATATCTCCACTCAATTAATTACTTCAAACTTTGCAACGTAATTTTAAATACGTTAAACAGTTAATATAAAAAAACTTAATCTTCAAAGGAAGTACATATTGTAGCCTAATGTTATTTGACTTAAGTGTGAGATAATGTTTTTTTTTTAAATCGGTGCAGTTACCGAGCGGGGTAGCGGAGTGACAAACCAGTGAACTTGCATTTGAAAGGACACGGGTTCGATTGCCGGTCCACCATCCTGATTTCTGTTTTCCAAGGTTTCTCCAAATCGCTCCCAGCGAATGCTAGGATAACTCCTTATTAGGCCCACAGGCTATGTCCAATTTCTTTTTTGTTCCTGCTTCCCTGAACAATTTTCTCCGTCTCTAATGAACTTGCTGTCGACGAGACGTGAAGCCCTACCTACATACATTCGGTGCAGGTTTTAGGTAAAGATATAGCAGTAATTATTACTCATTTTCAATCTTGGAGTGTAACAGCAAACAAATGAAATACTTGATTACAATATAATTGCATCAAAGCTATGTTTCATCTACCAGTGTTATAAAAGAGGGGTGCCATTAATACCTTGTCTGATTGCCTCGTGGCTGGGTATATATAACACATGAGGCCACATGATTGAGGTGGAGATATTTGGGCGGCTCGTATCATCGAGATCATGAGAGTCGCTGAGGGTGAAACAAGGTGAGTATGGAGCAACGCCGGAATGAAAGAGAGGGGGAAACTGGAGATCCCCAAGGAAATCCGCCGACCAGTGACATCGTCCGGCACGATTCCCCCGTGCAAAAATCCGGGAGTGACTCCACCTGAAAAATCTAACCCGGTTCACCGTGGTGGGAGGCGAATGGTCTAGCCACTACACGACCGCGGCCCCTAGACCGCAGGATGTCTTCAAAATAACCATAGAGTTGATAAGTACACAGAGACAAAATGGCGTGGCGGTTCATTTTATGTGGGCTTACCCATTCTCTGATTGGCTGCACGAGGCCCTGGGAATGGGCCTTGTGACTGATTCGCTACTGCATACTGTAAAAGGTTCCCTATTGTCCGGGCCGCCGGCTGGCAAGTAGGTCAAAGACGCGCTGTTTGGCGAATGGCATTTCAACATTTTGCTGGCGTGTGGGGTTGGAGTTCGCGATATAAGCTCCTGTTTCACTTCTGTACTCTCAAGTACTCTGTGACATAACGCTGCAAACAGCTTCGTGTCACTGCCAGTGGCGAAGGACTGTCACATGCGATGACTTCCCAGGCTTTCACGACAGCAGTGGGGGACTCTGCTGCTGTAAAGTGAGGTAGGGATTGTAGCGCTCACCTGCTGTCCATCAACATTTGGCGCTGTCGTCATCTGTTCCGAAAGAAAAGTATGATACTTTGATAAGGACCGCATGTCGCAAATCCATACAATTCCTCGTTGCGCTCTGCTGATTGTACGACAGATGATCACTAAGATGCAGACGTGTTAATGGTGGAACGCGTGAAGTCTACGCTTCAAGAAATGGTAAGAAGCTATTAGATTACAATTCATTAAATGATAGGATTGTGTTAAGCACAAACTACTACGGTGTCATGACTCGATGCATTTCTTTTATGGTGGCAATAGTTATTAACACATTAGGGAAAAATATACTAAAAAAAGTAGTTTTTCCGTGCAGATATACCAAGGAATCCCTCGGAGACCATTATGGAATGGGGAAATTGCCAGAAATGGTGACCAAAAGATATTTCACCTGCAGCTTTGTAACAACATGTATCATCGTTCACCCAAAAAAAGAAAAAAATAATTTTTTTTGACTCAATATAAGTCTCCAATTCTACCAGTTCAAGGTACCTACAATTATTTTTTACCGTGGATTTACTGGAAATCCTGTTAACAATCCACAACCAAGTGATATACAGGTATTCCCAATCAATGCCGAGGACAGTGAAATTCAACGTAAATCAATATAAACATAAGTCATTTAAATAGTTCGCGAGCTGTGGGTCCAAAGTAGTNTTAAATAGTTCGCGAGCTGTGGGTCCAAAGTAGTACACTGATTTAAGCAATTTAACAAATTTCTGCTTGATGTCCACATTTCAGCTGTAGAATGTAGAGAAGCTAAAAAGGAAAGTTGGGCAACATAACAAGTAGATAACCTAATAAGTAAAGTGAAGAAAAAATCTTACTGGCGTACAGGTCGTGGTATTTGTAGTTCATTGCGAAGAGTTAATAAATGAGTCACGTTAACACTTTAGGGCTAAAAGTGCGCACAAACACACACGTGAATAGCGTTGTTTTGTATTCCAGACCGAACGCTGCGAGGCGGTCCGTTATGCAAAGTGTTAAAGAAAATTAAAACAATTAGAAGGTACGAAAGCTTCACTTCCTTAAAAGTATAGATTTCAAAACGAATTTAATTTTAAAACATTTAATAACTTTTTGTAATGAAGCAACAAATTAATACAGAATACTGATTTCTTGAAATGAAATCTGTTATTCAATACACTTTTGTAGGGAATACCGTTCCGTTTCTTTAGGAAAATAACAGGGTACAAGGCTGCCGGAGTAGACAATCTTTCCGTGAAATATATAGTTATTTTTCTCGAGAACCATTAATCTGAGTATGATACCCCAAAGTCCTCATTTTATTGATTGGAACGCGGTTATTCATATCCTCGTAAATTTTTTACTTCATCGCAAAGTTTAAATCTTCGGTATATCTATAACATACCACTTCTTATTTTTCGTAAAGAAGAGTGGGCATATTTGCCCATCAGGCTTTCACCTATTTTATTTATATTTAAGTAAATACTGTTAAATAATTCGTTGTTTCGTCTAAAATTTTCTTTTAAATCCAAATCATTGGAAAACCTTGATCTTCAAGGACTCGTAATTTTCTTAATAATCATTGCAGGTAACAACAAAAATCATTTTTCTGTCATTTTGCCCAAGGAATCCCCTCACGGCGTCCTGATCTGAAGTTCAAAATAGACAACTCTGGACATTATTAATTATGTCTCTGGTAAAGTTAATTGGTCGTATGGTTAACGGACACACAACGGGCAAAGAGAGTAGGCAGGATTTTAAAAGTGCTTAGTAGACCGCGGGCCNCGTCGTATGGTTAACGGACACACAACGGGCAAAGAGAGTAGGCAGGATTTTAAAAGTGCTTAGTAGACCGCGGGCCCTCTACAGTAGAAATTTCGATTAAAAAGTTAAATTTTCGTCGTTTTCTTAGTTAAAAGCTGAAGGGTATGAAATTATAGCTGCGGTTAAATATCATACAAATTTGAGAGAGCAACCAATAATTTCCATAAGTGAGACTGTTATCTGTAAGTACAGTAAAAGAAACTGCACCATATCGCTTTTACGAACATTACTTTTAGGCCATTAACTATAGTCAAAAAATAAATTATTTAATGCTGTATCTTAAAACATATTTGCTAGATGTCTGTGAAATGTAGGCAAGGAAATAAACTGGAATTTTCTACTGAAGAATAACTCAATTTGTAGCTCATGAGTAATTCGNTGTGAAATGTAGGCAAGGAAATAAACTGGAATTTTCTACTGAAGAATAACTCAATTTGTAGCTCATGAGTAATTCGACTCCAAGTCAGGGACACACTCACAGCAGTGCCTTATCCCTTAAGGCGTATAACGCATGCGAAAGATCCGATACCAAAGGGTTTTAATACATTACATCAGCAGACACCTCTAATACCACATCAGTTGGTCAAACAAAAACCCCAAGCTTCTGCAGTTGGGCTCCTTCAATACACTCCCATTAAAATTTTACTGTTATAGTAAATTCGCCGTTTCTTCACACGTTTTGATTCAAACCATTTAAAAGTCACCTTATGTATGATGTTTTTGGATATTTCNTGAGTCACGTTAACACTTTAGGGCTAAAAGTGCGCACAAACACACACGTGAATAGCGTTGTTTTGTATTCCAGACCTAACGCTGCGAGGCGGTCCGTTATGCAAAGGCGGTCCGTTATGCAAAGGCGGTCCGTTATGCAAAGGCGGTCCGTTATGCAAAGTGTTAAAGAAAAATAAAACAATTAGAAGGTACGAAAGCTTCACTTCCTTAAAAGTATAGATTTCAAAACGAATTTAATTTTAAAACATNTAAAACAATTAGAAGGTACGAAAGCTTCACTTCCTTAAAAGTATAGATTTCAAAACGAATTTAATTTTAAAACATTAAATAACTTTTTGTAATGAAGCAACAAATTAATACAGAATACTGATTTATTGAAATGAAATCTGTTATTCAATACACTTTTGTAGGGAATACCGTTCCGTTTCTTTAGGAAAATAACAGGGTACAAAGCTGCCGGAGCAGACAATCTTTCCGTGAAGTATATAGTTATTTTTCTCGAGAACCATTAATCTGAGTATGATACCCCAAAGTCATCATTTTATTGATTGGAACGTGGTTATTCATATCCTAGTAAATTTTTTACTTCATCGCAAAGTTTAAATCTTCGGTATATCTATAACATACCACTTCTTATTTTTCGTAAAGAAGAGTGGGCATATTTGCCCATCAGGCTTTCACCTATTTTATTTATATTTAAGTAAATACTGTTAAATAATTCGTTGTTTCGTCTCAAATTTTCTTTTAAATCCAAATCATTGGAAAACCTTGATCTTCAAGGACTCGTAATTTTCTTAATAATCATTGCAGGTAACAACAAAAATCATTTTTCTGTCATTTTGCCCAAGGAATCCCCTTACGGCGTCCTGATCTGAAGTTCAAAATAGACAACTCTGGACATTATTAATTATGTCTTTGGTAAAGTTAATTCGTCGTATGGTTAACGGACACACAACGGGCAAAGAGAGTAGGCAGGATTTTAAAAGTGCTTAGTAGACCGCGGGCCCTCTACAGTAGAAATTTCGATTAAAAAGTTAAATTTTCGTCGTTTTCTTAGTTAAAAGCTGAAGGGTATGAAATTATAGCTGCGGTTAAATATCATACAAATTTGAGAGAGCAACCAATAATTTCCATACGTGAGACTGTTATCTGTAAGTACAGTAAAAGAAACTGCACCATATCGCTTTTACGAACATTACTTTTAGGCCATTAACTATAGTCAAAAAATAAATTATTTAATGCTGTATCTTAAAACATATTTGCTAGATGTCTGTGAAATGTAGGCAAGGAAATAAACTGGAATTTTCTACTGAAGAATAACTCAATTTGTAGCTCATGAGTAATTCGGCTCCAAGTCAGGGACACACTCACAGCAGTGCCTTATCCCTTAAGGCGTATAACGCATGCGAAAGATCCGATACCAAAGGGTTTTAATACATTACATCAGCAGACACCTCTAATACCACATAAGTTGGTCAAACACAAACCCCAAGCTTCTGCAGCTGGGCTCCTTCAATACACTCCCATTAAAATTTTACTGTTATAGTCAATTCGCCGTTTCTTCACACGTTTTGATTCAAACCATTTAAAAGTCACCTTATGTATGATGTTTTTGGATATTTCCTAAATATTTTATGTATCACAAGCGTTTTATACCTCTGTTAAAATAAAAGTATTTTATTTTTAGTTAAATAAAAAAATTATTTATATTTTATTTATAAATGATTATATTTTATTTGTAACCAATATTAATAAAAACAGTGAAAAACACGTGTGTTGGTAACCTCTCCGAATAAATAGTTCTTATGCAGAATGTTATGACACTGAGTGCGCACGAATGCAATGCGTTGTCCCCGAAGCTTTGTTTGCACGAGGCGGAGAAATATCCTGGAAGTAGAACTTTAGAAAAGCTTAATAAAAGTGCGTAGTAACCATGAATGGACTATATATTACTATAGTAAAATGTCTGAGTCACTGCTTACATCTCGATAGTCTCCCGCAGCACGACAATGCGACGCGCCTTGCACTTTGAGGCGACGAGGTAATTGATGCGTGTATTGGCGTCACCCTTAAGAGCTACCTTGCTGCAGTGTATGATGGGCACAAAATACCTTCACGCAGTTGAGGCCATTAAGCAGACTCTACGGCAGGCGCAACATCTTACAGCAGGAAGCGAGTAAGGATCACCTTCGTTAACGATCTCCTTCATTAGGAATGGAGAAGTTGCCTGAGTGCTGACCCTAGAGCCCATCAGAAAGGTAAGAAGATACGAGGGCACTCTGTTGGATAACTGAGACATTGTGCTTTAAGATCCACGACCCCTCTCACACTTCCGAGAAAGGAGCACGGCTCGTAGATCGCCGCCCCACTCGTATTTTTGCGGTTAACTTGCCTCAAATAAACAGCGTTAGGAGCGGATTCAAGGTAATTGAACTTTTTAAAATCAACGTTTGAAAATAACATCTGCCCTTAAACGCACGTGTTTTAAAATAAACGTCAATTGGAGTAATTTCAGTTATTTTAACAGTGAATTATGGAAAGTAGTTATATAAGTTGACGTCTTAATAAAATTGTCAGTGTACATTGGCAGCCACTGAAATAGGCGTTTATTTCGTGTTTTTATACGAAGGAATGTACTGACGTGACTGTAACATATTGTTACAAGACGCCAGAGGGGCGTATCCGAGGTCGTTAGGGATGGAGGTCTTAATAAAAATAAAATAACTAGATTTTATTTTTTTAACAACCTTAAACTATATGTCTCCACTATTACTTCTGTTATTCTCAGCGAAAGTAATATTTAATGTATATCTCAATTCTACTTAAAGTCCTTCTCAATGACTGTATATTGGATATAGTCACTTAATTCGCACTCTTTATTAACATATGTTCAGTTAGTCTCTTGCCATCATCCCAAAATTTCTGTCACTCAGGTATCCAATTCAATAGTCCCATACGCCAGCCTCACCCTTCACTGTACCGATGCTCGCAGTCCGCAGACTTCAATCTCGCTGGTCAATGTCGCCGCCACTCGTCACTTCGCTTTCTTCGCACACCTGACGGTCAGGGTCGCACAGTATTCCAAACTACAAACTGTCAGCTCGGAGGCCCGTTGCGGCTTAAGTAGTCTAGCTGTCCCGATCTAGAAGGTTCTCCGCGCCTCGAGTCTAGCTGAGAGAGGCAAGGGCGATGGACAGAACATTCTTTCATAGATAACCCCAGCAATTTAATCTGCTGGAGGTCAGGACCGCACAAGTCCAGATAGGGTTATCCGGTACACGCGGCGGCTCGCCTTTGTAAATCACCGTGCAGTTATCGTGTTACATTTCTGCCCTCGGTACACTGATTCGCTCGCTCGAGCAAGCCGGGGAAGAGGAAGCAATGCAGAGCAGTAAGCATCTAACAATATTTTTGTTTGTGACTTCTATACAGTGTTACGTGATCGGTGCGTGTATGCGTGTCAGGAGGACCGTGAAAATGTTTTGTTGTTGCAAAAAGATGTTGAGTTGGCAGATGGAATAAATAAAGAAGGGTTTTCAAATGTGTAGCGGATCTGGAAAACCTCTAAAAAAACGCACAGAAACCAAAGTATTAATAAAAGTAAAAATGTTGGCCTCCATGAGCTATATTTTTCATCTATAAAAAGTTAATGAATTGAACATGCGGATAGCAACTACTAATGCGACCACACTTACATATGCTCCCTTTAGTCGTCACGTCCCGTCGTCACGCATTTTGTAAGAGCACAGAACCAAAACATTTCGATATCTATTTATGAGCAAACATCAGGGTCCGAGAGCGAGTGGTATATCCGTATTATTTTATGCACCGATAGACCCTGCCTTTATTGTGTGTTCATTTGGCAACAGAAGTGACTAGTGGTTTCTAAGAAAAGTTAACAGAAAACTAAGAGCAAGTTGCAGCTTATTTCATTTAACAATGGTCAGAAGATTATGTAATATAAAAAAAAAACACACATTTTGCCTGTGAGGGGATTTCAGGTATTACTTATGCTCTGCATGGGCATCCTTGCGTGTATTATTTGTCCTGTTCTGTTCGTTAGAGGAAATGTTTAACAGTGCGTGAGATGCAAACATTCATCATGTATTCTCACTTTGCATGTCTGAGTTGTCTCTAAGGCAATCGTTTCCCGGAGAAATGTTGAATCGGTAAGCGACTAACGGCTCTAGCTCTGTGGGCTCAGAGACACAGCAGCGGTGTGTTAGTCCCCCAAGAAGACCACGGACGTTCCGAGTAAGTAGAGTATTCTCGGAATGATATGGCGGTATCTCGACTACTTGGTTGGATGGAGGACATTGAGCTTGCCAGGCGTACCACTATTCCTCGCCCGTGGGTCCTCAAGCATACAAACGGTAGGGCTGTGCGATATGTCGAAGTCGACATCGACATGTAATGTATGTCGATGTGTCGATATTATTCTGAAAATCTGTTCGG
Organism: Clitarchus hookeri; assembly: GCA_002778355.1. NCBI lineage: Eukaryota > Metazoa > Arthropoda > Insecta > Phasmatodea > Phasmatidae > Clitarchus > Clitarchus hookeri. Next base: position 346,252 of record NQII01001704.1, on the reverse strand, counting down.
CATGTCGATGCCGAAGTCGACATATCGATGCCGAGATCGACATGTCAAGCCCGAGGCCGACATATCGATGTCGACATCGACATTTCGAGGGCGACACGCGAGGGTGACACTTCTAAGGTGACACGTCGAGGGCGACATACAACTTGTCGTGACTGACATAACGAATTCGAAATTTCTGAAATTAATATTTTGATATAATTTCATCAATGTCTTAGAAGACTGAAAAATAATATTAAAAAAATAATACGAAAAAGTATTTTGATTTTGTAATTTTCTTTAAAATGTAATTTTTAAAATTCTGGAACTCAGGCTATAAAAGTTTACGAATAAATCATGTATGTGCCCAGCTTCAGTAAGTCAGTAGAAACAAAAAATATATGTAGTTACATATAGCTATTTTCTTTAGTTTAGCAATAAATCGCATTATCCGTAAAAAATTCCGCACGTTTCTAGGGGCAAACTGTGAACGAAACAGCTTGCGGAAATAGAAAGGCGGACGCGCCGCTATGATGGGAGGTGACAACCGAAAACTGTCGTGTTAGAGAGAGGATGACAGGGCAGTGGTGTGTGCCGTAAGTTTCTCACGGATTGCATTACACACTCACGATTGTTATTGCTCTGTGTGTGCGGGAAAAGTAGCGGGCATTGCTTTATTTTTAATTTCAACGTTACCTGCCTAATGGCTAATACTTCATGCATGTAGACGCGCTTTATATCCGAGTCTTATGAGCGCGGAGCACCATAAGATATGCCAAAAAAAATTACAAAGAAAGGAATCCGCATTCGTCTAAGAATAGGAAATCAATGCGAATAAGAGTGGCTGCCCTTTGTACAGTTGCCTCTACCGTCAGATAAAAAAGTACGGTAATTTTATTTATGAATAAGTAAATTTTTAATGCTCGTAGTTTTGCCGCATTTGAAGTAACACGATACTAACATACGGATGCATAACCGAACACAGTTGGTTAGAGTTGAGAACCAGCATTGGGGATTAGAAGTTAGGTAGAGTTAGTAAAATACATTTCCTTTTTTTGGTCTAAAATGGCCATAATAAAAACGAAAACAAGCCTTAAATTTTATTTACATGGAAGCCCCCGGCCGTTACAATTTACAGTTATTTGATTCAAATACTTTTTTCCAATCTTCACGAATAGTGCTATATTGTCAAAAATTAAAGGTTTATAAATACTTTATCTGCGCATCTACTAGAGAGAAGTATTTTAGAACAAAATTATAGTTGGTTAATTCTCATTTTAAAATAAGAATTCTGCTGTGTGTGGGTATTTTTTTTGCGTGCAGTGTCAGTTTAAAAAATAGGAACCAAGCTTTAAAATTTAGTATGTGACGTGTGAACTAGCAATTGCAGATATTACAACTGCCAACAGTGATCTAACTTGCTAAACAGCGATACATGTAATGATAATGTCTGATTTCAATGAAACACCTTTAACTGTTCCTTTCCCCGTCTCTTTAAATAAACGAGTCATGTATCACAAGGTTATATATCAAATAATAACTAAAAACAACATGAACTTTATTTAGTCTATAAACCTTATACATTCGTACCCTGGACTAAACTAAAGCCTGAGATTTATCCATTAGTAATAATGCAGTGACCTTTTACAGAACAGCGATATTTTATTTAACACGGTCCTGTTGTTTATTAAACTGCTCCCCTCTAGAACCTAAAACTGTGCTCACAAGTAGGTTTGAACACAAATGCGCCAGCATATTAAAGTATGTCTAATACTAATCTATTATTATGTGGTGAGCAGATCTTATCAAATTTCCACACGGAAGAAAATAGTTTGCACGACAATTATTCGCGATGTTTTCAATTATTCGTTATTTTGGTAACATAGAGCTTAACATAGTTAGTGAGGTAGTTTTTAAGCAATTACGCCGGGTTTTACTGCCTCTCGCTAAAATACAAGGAAATCCAGTCTGGAGATAGGCGTGACATCCGGCTAAATAGATGCGAGTGTTTTACCAATCTCATTTAGTGTCCTGTTTCGAATCGGAATTTGGTATCAGATTTTGTAGATGTTGGTAACCGAAATTACTCAAAGATAGTGACATTCCACGTTTAAGAACTATGTTTCGTCATATGTATTCAGTTGAATAGTGTATATATGGGGCTTCTGGCACAATGTGTTTCAAATGGAAGTGTGTGGCTTTGGCTGTGGCTGGGAGTTTTCGGCTCGACTCGGAAGTGCTCGGCAGGCCTCGGAAAATCTGGGGAACCCTACTTCGGCTCTTCTCGGGATTACTGGGCTACCCAAAGGAGCTGATTCTAGTAGTCATATTACTTTTAAAAGCATAAGTATGCCAATTAGAATATCTGTATTTATTATTATATTTAAAATTAGTTTTTTATCTGGCAGAGTGCCTACACATAAAATGTATAAGGTGTGGATTTTTCCCAAATATATTTATCGGATTTATTACATCAATATTTAAAAAACCTTAATGTAACTGGCAGGGACATGCTTTGAGGTTGGCACTTAAGTGTATATGCCACTGAGAAAGTACGCGAATGGTAAAGATTATTTCTTATTTCCCATACTTCCATGCTAGCTTTCCATGTGTTTGTTTAGGTACAAGCGAGATGCGTGGTACCTTCTTTTTTCTCCTATACAAGTCAAGTTTAAAAATATACGTATACTTTTTAGAATTTGTCATGTTTTATGACGTGAGAAAATAAACAATTTATTTAAAGGACACTGTAGCTTAACCAAGTGTAACCATTGTAACTGATGTCTTTTCCAAAAATTATTGTTTCAAATGTGAGTCTTTCTCTCTCTCTCTCTCTCTCTCTCTCTCTGAGCACAAGCAGCAGTAGGGAACTGCCATCCAGGACATCGAAGGTCAGCTCCTCGGCAATGTAATGTCTGTCCAGCATAACATGACCATGCGAACATGCATGCATGCGCACTCACCTCTTTTAATTATAATATTTGCCCGACTGATACAGTTTCCATTAATTACAGCTTGAGTGTGCCGATGACGGAAGAAAATATATATTGATGATGCCACATTGCTTGCTCGTTTCATTCTAGGCTCTGCAGGTATATAAGACGGCCAGAGTCACCAGGCATCGCAATTATTTGTCTGATGCATGATCGTTTCTCTCTTCTGACACTCTTAGCTATCACTGTGGTTAGTTATTTTAAGCTACACTGCTCGCTCACGAGTGGCTTTTAGTCATGTGACACCTCGAACTCAGCAGGTATAAAAGGTGGGCAGAGTCACCCAAGTTATTTTATGCTGCACTGCTCGCTCGTGATTGGCTGTTGGTCATGTGAGAATCGGGCTCAGAAGGTATATAAGGCAAGCAGAATCGCGTATCGTCTCAGTTCTTCGTCTGATGCGACAGGTGACAGATCGTTTTTTCTCTCGTGACCTTCCTAGCTCTCAATTCGGTAAGTTATGTTGTGTTCGGCTCATCCATCACAGCATGCATGTTTTAATTGGTAGTGTTCGTAATTAAGCGTACATATTTTCCCACCAAAGTAATAATCTGCTCAATTTCACACACCTGCCATTACCAGCGAACCAATACAGCATGGAGCATTCGTAGCTTTAAATCAAACTTATTGCAACTTATATTAATTTTTTTAGATTTAGCTTCCTATGACATGTGTGTGAAGTTAACTTATTGCGTAGCTCCTAAAATATTTTTACATATTAATTTCGTATTTTTTATATTTTTTTCCCAGAGATCAAGATGAAGCATACATTTAATGGTTTGCCTGCGACCAGCATCCTAGCTTCGTCTTCGGCTGTACGATCGCTGGCTACAACTGGACTGTCTACGTCGTCGGCGATGCCATTCGCTCCACCATCGACTGGAATATGCTAATGACATTCGTAAACACCCATGTCGCTTCTGCAATAAAACCTTCGTGTTCAACCACGATGTTCGAAGGCACGAGAAGTATGGCTGCGCGAAGAATGCAGATCGAATGACATAAGTGTGGAAATTGCGACATAACATTAGCTAGGTGCGATAGTTTGCAGACACAAGTATACAGGTCCTTCGTCTGCCAAAATGCGTCGTGTACACTCTCCATCGTAATTTGAACCAATAACACGAAAAGATGTTAATGGTTTCGTGGAGGCTGAAACCGCTTTCCGACGCAATTTAAAGATATGTCGCACAAATCAAGATCAGTTCCTCAAAATAGATTTGAACATTTTTGGCTCGCATAAAGAAAAATATCGTCAATCAACTCACCGAGGAAGTACGTGACAGGGCCCAATTAAATTTAATATGTGACTTGAGTATGATTATGCGAAACCGAATACTTCAAACGAAGGTACGCACAAAAGAGCATTCAATATTGCGAATGTAGCTGTGTATAAGACTGGTGAAATAAAAAAAGTCGTAAAATCCTGCATAGGAAAAATATGCGAAGAGGAAGAAACATACAAATTCTGTGCATTGGGGTGGACGTTGTCTAAAGTTAAGGTGGAGCACCAGTTATAGTTTTGTTGGTAGATCTCAATTAAATTTCGTACACTACTTTGTTAAGCTATTTTTAATTTGTGTGTATCTTATTTTAATATATTTTTTTAAATTTAGTGTAGATATTTAATAATCAATTTTATTAATCTGTGGCTCCATATTTCGAGAACTGTTGAAAATAAGTGTAAGAGGTTTTGATCATGTGAACATACAACCTTCTTCTTTGTTCTAATGAAATTTGGTTTACATAAGTAAAGTATTTCTGTTATTAAATAATATTTTTTTTGCGCCTCTGCATAAGGCCAATGTGCAGACTTCGGAGAAATGATCTACTATACAAAATACAAAACTTGGATACAGATAAAAATAGGACATGGCACTTTCAAGTCACTATTATAGCATTGTATGGCAAGAAAACACCTTTGCGACCTCCAAGAAAGCCAAACTAATGTTTAGAAAAACGCGGCAAATTTTCGCTGGCAATGCGTGCAGGCTCCTAGGAAATTGCTTCGCACTCTGCACATGCAAATTGGACCATGCCAACAACGACGGCATGACAAAGAAGAAACAATAACTAAAATTTTATTGCTGCCAAACATCAATGCCGTGTCCGAAAATGCCAAACTATCAACAATTAAAATCATAAAATTAGTCGTTTTAAAGACAATTCTGTTCATATTTCAGGACTTTCCTCCCGCCAATGCAGTCCTGCTGGAAACGGTGGCGGTGGCGAGTTGGAACTTCTTCCAGGCGAGCGGCCTGCAGTGTTCAAAGGTGGAGGGAATGGGGATTGCACTTAGCAGGCAGCTTGTTATCTCTTCTCCCGATCGGATTACTGTCTGGGAGTGAATGCTTCCCTTGCGGTTTCTGCAGCCTGGCTGGTGGGCGAGCCACACCCATACACTGCGTTCTGCCTACAATGACCCGTCTCAGCGCTCTGCTTTGCCAGACTTGGATCATTTACATGGGCTTGCAGCACGATTAGAGAATTACAATATTTTTTTATGGAAATGTACATCGTCCATTTCATTTGAAATAGCTTATGTATTTGTATTTGCTGTTCAAAATATACACACACAAATCCGTGCATACTACCTTATTAGAATTTTTTTCTGTTATGGAAGCATAAATTTAGTAAAAGTACTCGCGCAACATTGAGTTTTACACCCCCTGTTTACGTTAAGGTTAACTAGAAGTAGCAGAACGACTTGATTTTACTTATCTTAGTAAAGGCCGAATAACTTGATTACCAATTATTTGATTAAATCATGAATCACCCTGCGAGCGGGTTCTCAGCTATCACTGGTTCAGTTTTCTCTAGATGTGAGGTAGCATAGTCACAATAAGGACCAAAAAATTACTGACTCAGGAGAATTAATGAAAAGAAAAGTTAACACGAATTCGACGCAAAAATATGAAGTTTACAAACATTTACATGTACAACACATTTTTTAAAACATTTTATTTGGATTGCAAGACTAATTATGCCTTCTAGTCATTGTCTAGCCCGTGTTTTTATCGTAATGAAATTTACGTTTTTATTAAACCAATTACTACGTGAAAGGCAGATATATAATTTATGTGGCGATTAATATCAGTTAAATATTTAGCACTATTTATTAACTGCTTAGGTGTTTTATATTAAAAGTGTTGATAACATTTTATAGTTACAGATTTGGTACATCATAGTGTAAAGATATCTTAATATTTGAATAGTTTCTCTTGTACATATGCGCCATAAATCCTGGGATAGGTTATAAACAAAACATCTTTATGTGAATTGAGGATGTCTCCTTCCGCAAAAATAACGCCTTCTGCCGGAAGCAGCCTACGTACTAAAATTACCTTAAACAGACTATTCGAATAAGGGGGAAAAAAGGGTTGGATTTTTTTTAAATGTAGAACTGGAGCATGAATGCCTAGATTGAATTACTGTGGTAAATGTATTAATTTGTACATTATTTATGGTGATTGAATGCCAATAGTATCAGAGTAGGTCTAACTTCTGCAGTTATAATAATACGGAACCAATAAGGCTAGACATCTTTCTGCTGAGGAACAGCCACTTTTAATAAAAAAAGGCACTGGTTCGGCTTTGCTCAGTACGAATATACTGGAAGAGACATGCAATTTGTATAATCTGCGGAATGAAATATGAACGTATGCGTGGGCATGTACGTATGCATATGCTTGAGTATATAACCTAGGACTATACACTAAACAATTCGAAACGTTATTAGGAGTGACTTTGTGCGCTGAAAGCAAGCAACAAAAACTAAAGTAACCAAGATCTCATTACATAGATATGTTTCATACAACAGAGTGAACATATATAATATTCGGATTTCCTGCTGTTTAGCATACTCAAAGAGCCCAAAGTCGTCTATAATTCTAGTTCGTGTTTACAAAATTAATAGAGTTATCAAACCCTGCAATTATGTTTATAATTCACGAATGATCCATAATTTGAGAACAAAGACTATTCAGTTCATAACATCTGGCATTATGCATTGCTTAGTGCTACAAATATTTATTTTCACATATTTTATAAGAATATGCAAGAAGCCGGGAACTTCCGAAGGTTTATGTATTCCTACTTATACGAAGTTTAAAAAAAAAATGAAATTTGTTATAGGTGCTTTACACATCCATGGTATCGTACTCGCACCGAGTGAGGTGTTGAAAACGGCAGTCTTCTTCGGTGTACAGTTTTCTTGCGACATAAGCTAGTTGAAGGAATGGCAATATTATGTTTTTTTTTTACACTGAGGAAACAATTATGTTGAATATAAGAAAACAGTTTTGCGCAGCAAAATTAATTTTTTCTCTGTGCAACCCATTATTTTGTTCCTGAAAACATATAATTTTTTTTCGTTTTTGGCTGTTCCAAACACGTAAAATTTGGTTGGTGCAAATGAAGATTTTTATGGCTGTCCATTATCTACAGTTTCGGTTATAAATTTAAGATCCAACAGGACCGAGTTCCGATCCCAGATTCATTGCTGTTGAATTCTGTGTCTTCGCAACCACGGCCATCGTAAAAATTTTGGCAATTCACTTATTTTTATTGTTATAGAAAGTGCAGTGCATGGCATGCATGTGCATTTGCTAAAATATCAACCTATGCAGGTTTGTTTTGTTGAAATCGTTTCATTGGGATTGTCTTTGACACTGTTAAACATCAATAAACACACTAACAAACACTGCAGTAGTTCTAATAGTCAGAAAAGTTACTAATGAACTCTCGAGCTGTAAATTCTAACGAAGGCCATCAAATGACTCGGTTGCGCTACAGCCAACCAAATACATGTCTATACTGCACCAAGCTGATTTTGTTGCCTCGAAACAGTCTATAACAATGGACACACATGATTGTTAGCGAACCATAAGTTTATTAACTTTAAACGAAATATTTGACTCTACCATGATATTTATAGTTTTGACGGTAACGGAACTAATTAGTTGAACCTGGTTGTAAAATAGTTGTGCATGTATCCATAAATCTGTTTAAATGACGCTCGGACCGTTAGATAATTCTTCTCAAAATGTTATGTTTAAATGTTTCGTTTGGTTTAAGGGAATAAATGCAAATGTTTGGAGAAACATCAGATTCGTCGAGGGAACAAAATATTGTTCAGAGTAAACATTTTTTCAAGAAAATTTATTAGAACCTGCAGCTAAACCTTTTTCTCGGCGTATGCCTGTATAAATCCATACAGTGTGGCTTTTTAAGACATAAAAATTTCATTACTTTTGTCCTTATATGTGTATAAATTTTTGTTGTAATTTGTTTTCCGCCAGAACACTTTATTGTGTGCTGTAGTGATCAGTTTTTTCCATAGTTTATTTTGATTATAAAATAAACATATTTATTATTCCGCATGATAGCAGTTATGGCAATCACGTAACTAATATTTACCCATCCTTAATAATATGTGATTCCAACAGTAACTCTTGTGTTCAAATAAAAATACGTACACACGTACATATCTGTGAGTATAAAGCGTTGTTTAGTAACACAACGGCCTTGCAGGAAAAAAATTACGATTCTGGATTTTGCAATAAATATTGTATTACATTTCAATGATTTTATGCAAATATCTAGCATACTCATAAAAAATTGAGTTCAAGTACGTAATTATTTTCTATTTATTTTTGTTGGCATCATATAAAATCTACTGGACGGATTTTTCAAAATCGTTGTGAATGTGGTAAGTCTTAGGTATGTATCATCCAATATCAAAAGAAAGATGAGAAGTAAAAATTATTTTTTTATATGAAGCTTTGTTTCCCAGTACGTATTTTTATGCACATATCTTTTTTGTATTAGCTAATTGTTACAATGCAGTTTCGTTATGTTGGTGGATTGAAAGCAAAGTGTAAATAATAATGCGTTGTCAAAAAGAGCTCAGCAGTGTGAGTTAGACCACTATGCGTTTTTGTTAATACCAGGTTGCAGTACATAATTGCTGTAATTCCGACAAATAAAGCCACGGTTTATTTATTTATTCATTTTATTCATTTGTATTTATTTATTTTATTTTATTTATTTTCATTAACTAGTTTAATTATTTCAGTTAATTAATTAATTTTGAATTATTAATTTTTAATTTTAATTTTATATATATATATTTTCGTTATGACAAACACAGTAATACAAATACCTGTTGGCCTCGGTTGTGAGTAAAATATGTGTTTAATTTCAATCTACCACATTCATTGACAAACCCAAATTCCGAGTGGGCAAAGTCGCGGACAACAATATTGAAAACTGAAACGAAAATGTCATTGCTTCCAGTTACGTCATAACAGGTTACTGGGCCGTAGTATTCTATGAAAGAAACATTAAAAAAAACTGCCGAGTTCTCTAATTTCTAGAGTAAACATTCTTTCAAATAAACTTTTAACATGTTTATTTTGTCAAGTGTTTGGTATACTTTGGTGCACAAAATAGTGTTTGTTAAAACGATATTCTTTACTAAAGGAGAGAAAAACATGAGTGTATTCAACGTATAAATTACATTGAATTAGTTATAAAGATAAAATATAGATTTGGTGTTTTTGTTAGTAATGATAACAATGCTGCTTTGGTAAAAATTTAGCCTTAGCTCTCAATTAGCTATTAAGGTTTTTTTTAATAATTGTGTTGTTAAGTCACTAGAAAATTTTCTCTAATATATTATTGGTATACTAAACATTGACAGATGACATGTTGCACTGTCGTGTATTATAGGTTATTATTACAGATATATATTCGTGAATGAGTTACTTAGGAAGAATCATGGCTGCTAGGTTGTAACCAATGCTATATAACAGAATAGCAGTGAGGATGTAGACAATAATAAATTGTCAATGTCGAAGCTTACATTTTGAAGTCGAGGTCGACATGTCAGTCGACATATTGAGGTCGACATACCGTGGTCGACATGTCGAAGTCGACATCGTAGAGACCATCGTTGGTATCGTCGAGACCGACATTTCGAACTTTTGTCGATATGTGAAAGATGTCGACAATCGACATCAAATTCTAGATGTCGCACAGCCCTAACAAATGGCTTACAGCTAAAAGTGCTGCGTTAAAATCCCAAAAATCACATATTTTCATGGTTTATAAACTGCATGTTAAATTACTTAAACTGTGCTGGTTTAGGAAAATTGGCTTAGCTTGCTACAACTCCCTAGCAGTGGATTAGCATAAGATTTTTTTTATAACGCCCAATGGCGTAGGTGTTTATCTGAATTATTAAAACCGTCTACGAGGTTTTCCACCCGAAAAAGTGAAAATGTGCGGTTTAATCTTATTAGTCACAGATAAATACATATTTTAGGCATTGCATTGAACGAAGTTAATGGTAGAAACTATCCTAGTATCATCATAAACGCACTGTCATCATGATCATAAAACTGCGGAATATGTTTCAGCAAAAGCGCGTGAAAATGAAACTGGGAATAAGGGTCACACCACAGCCCGTTTTGAAATTGGGAACTTTGAGGTGCGCGAGACCAGCTAAATGAGATACGGGCGTGAACATGTGGGCGACCCATAATGCGTGTGTGATTCACCTATCGTCCACAAGGTGGCTCTGTCACCCCTACATTGCCTCAGTACGTGCGGGTATCAACGACATACGCAACACGCACGGGATATTTGAACGGGTGCGGCAGAATCTCGTATGCCGTTGTCATGCTTTCGTTGAGTTTGGCGGCCGTCACTTGGAGAAACTACTCTTGTGAGGTGCAAACACCGGTCCGTCAATGGAACGATCATGTACAGTACCACCTGTCAATAACGTACAAACATAGTCAATAATACACATAATCAATCCGGACACCTGTGTTCATTTGTGTTATACATTTTTACGTCCATATCTCCTGCGCTGGCTTTGCGGACCACACGTTCACAGTCCCAAGACGTTCCATGGTGCAGCCCCTATTCCCACTTTAATTTTTGCACACATTTACTGAAGTATTCTGCATNCACCGGTCCGTCAATGGAACGATCATGTACAGTACCACCTGTCAATAACGTACAAACATAGTCAATAATACACATAACCAATCCGGACACCTGTGTTCATTTGTGTTATACATTTTTACGTCCATATCTCCTGCGCTGGCTTTGCGGACCACACGTTCACAGTCCCAAGACGTTCCATGGTGCAGCCCCTATTCCCACTTTAATTTTTGCACACATTTACTGAAGTATTCTGCATGCCACATGTGAGAGACTTCCATTACATTATTGGACGTTGTTTCATGCCGCGTGTAGTCCGGGTCACATCATGTACAACTTCCCGTATATTGGACACTGTAACTGAAAGTGTTAAAAAGATAACTATTTAACAATTTTATCATGCGAATATTGGCGACTTTAAACAATATCAAGATGTTTACATGTTACTGTTGCAAAGCCTCTCTCCGACATTACGATGTCAGGAAACCAATACACCCATAACAGACGAGAGATAGCAATGGGAATTCCTCGCACTGAGACGCAAAGAAAGGTGGTCTTCATCGTTATATTCCTGTATGCTTCTGAACAACGCTAAGCAATGTTAGTCTGCGCAGGTTGTCGCGTGTCACACTCCCTGCATCATCCTGTAACCGGGAGTTGACAAAAAGCCAGCATTTGGCTTTCTGCACCGCACATATGTGTGACAAAAGTTAACACACTGCTTTCTCCTCAAAAGTTTAGACATTTGTATTTTTTTAAATAATTTTTGCAAGGTAGCGCTTAACGTCTTGGGTTCCGGAAACTGCCCACCATAGCTTCCTGGTGACCTATCAGTTGAACGTCTGGGCTCTTATGAAACTCCACACGCTGGAAAAGGTTCGGAAGGAAAGCTTCTTCCCGAAGAAGAATCGGCACAGCGAACGGCTTCTAAACTCCGGCATTGTCATGGTCAGATATTAAGCGTGAGGAAAGAGCTTAGGTTGGACCATCGCGGGTGATGATATAGATATGATTTAGAGAGGTAAGCTTACTTACAGCACATAACTGCATCAGACCTTTCAATTCGATATGTGTTCAACAGGCGTAACAGCTATAAATGTGAACTGCGCTGGTTGAGCGTGTGGACTGGCACCTTTTCTGCAAGAGACACATTTCGTAGCCCTAATAGATCACTTTAGGCCTATAATAGCACAGGTGAAAGCCATGAATACACTGCAGGAGAAGCAGATGCTACTTCTCACAGCACTCGCCACTCTACCTAAATAAATACTTTAGGGCAACACCAACACAATTCATTAATTAATGCTAAAACAATAAATTTTAATTAAACACAGCAACACAATAATTTATAGTAACACCTTCTCATCTCGGAACTTCCAGATTGGACAGGGACGAGAAGTAACACACCAATGAACGCACTTTTTCCTCCAAGCCATCTGATTGGTGCGCGACGAGGAGTGCCACACATCCATAAAAAACACAGGGTTTTACCCAGAACATCGCGACTGGTGCTAGGGGCCCTTCCAACTATAATCCATTTATAAGGGTTTTTACTCCAATGTCACAAACGCGGAGACGAGAACTCGTACTCCGACGGAGACCTGTATAGGACACCTCGGGAGACTAGGGACTCACCGACATACTACATGCGAATTTAATTAGCACACTTGCAAACAACATTCCAACATGCTAGACATACTACACGACACAACATTCACTCCAGTCGGGTGGCTGGAGGGGAGCTTCACTCCCCCACCGAACACACGAAAACGTAATTGTACTTAAAATAAGCAACACCAAATAACTCGCCTAAATAAGGGCCCAGTGCCCAAAGCCCCACAGTACACTGCCCCTGCCGCCGACCCAATGATTTGAGAAAGTGTGACGGTGCTTTTCCTTCACAAACACCTAGTGAGTTATGGGAGTTTCGGCTTCCGGTCTCACAACACTAAAAACCATTCGGTGGCGTATGAGGGTTCGGCGGCGGAGCGTATCTCAATCCCTTGCCCATAGGTATCGTTCCAAGTTTAAGGGCCACGTTTGGCTCGAGGTATCTTGCTTTTCCGAGGACTATAGTCGTGAGGACGATAAGGATGATGTAGATAAGCGTTTCGAATGTCTGGTATACTTTACGCGCAAGGCACAAAGCTGTCGTGCATTCTTTTCTTGCGTCGACTCACCTCATTGGACTTTCAATGGTGACCCTATATATCGCTGTATAATAGGTAGCCTGTACGGAAGTTTCATGTCTAAAAATTATTGTGAAACACTCATATTAGCTCTTGTTATTTTTGAAAAAAAAAAAAAAACACATTGGAGACGGAAATAGAAAATGCAAACTATAATACCGACGTGGAAAATTTCTTAAATGCTATGTTGTTCACGATTAATTAAGAACTTTTGAAATCAACCTGTGAAAAATATCACTGCTCCTACCTGCACAAATATTTTAACAGGAACACTGAATGACATGCTCCCAGTAAAGTTGGTCACTGCGAAGCGAGAATAGTTCCGTGTTTTTACGTTGAAAATGTGAAATGGGAGCAATGAAATGATTTATTTTGCTTTCTGTTTTTTTAATACATACTGTATAAGTGTAAGAAACAGCAAATTTTTTAAAATATTTATTTTTATAATAATATTACAGTTTTGCTTGCCTGACGGCCGACGCATGAACAGAGTGAACAGGACATTTGCAGTGTTAATGCTAATAAGGCGGAAGAATACACAATGTGCGTATAAGTAGATTGCAAGCAGGGCATTCTAAAGTAATAATTAATGTGAACAGCCTATATAAGCGCATATCGCTAAAAATATTGAACAATTGCTTAGCTGACAACTATACGGCTGAAGCTCTTGCTCTCTGTTTGGAGGCGTGGGCTTGCTGTGCCCTTAAGGCGAACCTTCTCCCGCCATATTGGATTATTGGGGTTTCTAGATTGTTTATAAATTACAATTTTTTTTTAAATTACCACTATACCCAACTAGTTGTTAACCTTACACTGCAGTACAGACAAGGCAAGGGAACTACGAACTAATAATTACGTCACAATTTTAATTCTGCGAAAATTTGGCAAACACAATATTGTGACATAAATACGAGATGATAGTTTAGACTCTATGTCTGTACTTGTGTGTAAGGCCAAAGGCTAGTTTGGTATAGGAGTACTTTCGGAAATTTATTTTTTAAAAACATAAACAAGCTAGAAAAAAATAATAATCCAGTACGCCGCAGGATTTGGAAGATAGTATTGAAAAAAGTAATGAAATCCAACATATCTGTTTTTACTTACTTTCCAAGAAAATATTTTACCAGAGTAATTTGTATTTCTGCAGAGCTATGTATATTCTTTCTGCATGGCAAATTTGTACATTAATTGCGGTTTGGCAAAACATTTGCTAAAAATGTCTACAAAAACTGTTCTCTAGGATTGCTAAATTTATATTTTATATATTTATGCTTCCGAAAGAGTGTAGACGTCAACTAATGTATTTCGCGTTAATTTATATCTTAAGAGCTTAGCCTGGCTTGCACACGAAGTGCGTTGCAAAGGTTTGGTAGAACACACGTGATTCCAAAACTCTGGGTATTGTGAAGTGGCGTCTAAACACGAAACTCATTTAAGAAACATTTCGTGCCCAAAGAAAAGTTTCAAGTTATCATTTCAGCGCCAAGGATTATTTTCTGTTGTCGTGAAAGAGGCTAGAGCGGGCGTTTTTATAGTCAGTTCTAGCTGCTAACTAGCTGCTAAATTCCCTATACAGAATCTTCGAAGATGTCTTCAGACACGCATCAGCGTGCCATAAAAATACAGGGTGGGCGCTTTAAGTCACGGTGAGGCGAGTTTCCAACGGAAGGACTTCACGCCAGTTGAGCGCATTATGCGTAGAGGCGATGAGGCAAATGGTGAGCAAGTAGGAGTCGGCTTTACAGCTCACGCGTTTCGACGTCTGGAAGGCGCAGAAGAGCTGCAGCCAGGCTGAGCTCTTAAAGGGCGTCCCTAGTAAAAAAGAATTTAACACCTCAAGGTCACGTACGGTTGTAAAGAAGCGTTGCGACGGCGATGGAAAGTAGCGTAAACAAGCTTCATGCGTGTTCCGTTTCCTCAGAGTTTTGAGCTGCGACTGTAGGGTTTTAATACTGCAATCAATTCAGAAAAGATACAGCATCGTTGCTATATTTCAAAACCCTGTCTTACAAAAGGATAAATATCGCATAGAGAGGGCTACTTTCAGCGATCTTTGTTGATTTTTAAACTTTTCAATAACCACATCTATGTGTCAATAGCCAAATTTATGAACTGGCAAAAAAATATATCCACTTTCATTTCTGTACTGAAAAACATCTACAATCGAATATTCTATAGTTATTTAAAAATTATAATAGAAACAACTCCTTACAATGAATCACATAGGCTTCCGCCTACCTGAAGCATTTTTCCACGTTTGAAGTCGAGAAGCACGGGATCAATAAGGGCGACACTGCCACGTGCATCAAACGCGGCATCGCCGCTAAGCGCAAAGTTCTGAACTGGCGTGCAGTGTTCTCGTCGCACCACGTGTACCAACGGGACTTTCAGCGGTGAACCTATTATTCTTTTCATAGGAAGTCTGCAGGGAAGTTGAGTAGTTTTTTTATGTATGCGACGCGTATTTTCTGGGAAACGGCGCTTTGAAAAAAGCCGTTTCCAGCATTTTTTCGAGTGCTATGAAATGGTGTTTCTAATGCGCGTGACGTCTAGAAAGTGCTCGACAGCCCTCGTCTGGAATGTGCGTTCTTTTCGTAGATCAGGACGCTGGACTCACGTTTAATAGATCCGCCGAAAAACGTGTATGTCGAACTCACAGCAAGGCAGTTCAGTTCAAGCGGCAGGCGGGCGGGAGCTTCAAGCCTCGGGGAAGAGTTGCCGTGTACGGAAATGCTGGCGCGTCCTGTCTGGACGACGCGCGCGCCGAGTCGCCGATGGAGCAGGAGTCGGCGGCGCTAAGGGCTGTTTTCCAGGTCGTCCTTCCTGCTCGCGACCTCCCATTAGGGACGGGCGCGTCCACCGCAACCCAGGGAGGGGGAAGGGGGGCCGTGCGAGGCGCCCCGGGACAGCGCCGAGGAGTCGCGGCAGGGGCCTTTGTCTGGCGTTATCGCGCACCGCCCAGCACCACGGGGGAGGGGGAGGGGCGTCAATTAATCGCCGCTCACTGCAGACGACAATCCGGCTGAAAGGTCGCTCCACGTCCCGGCGATTAACACCTATCGTTTGCGTGGTGCTGCGAGCGCGCTTTGTCCTATTGCTTTCGCAGCTCAGCAGCGTTTTCCACCACAACGCCAGTATGAAACTTTATACAAACGCAGACGTCAGCAGAACAAGAATAAACCAAAATATGTTGGGAATAAGACAAAGTTTTGGTCAAGAGTGTCAGCACAAAACGAACAGATTTTTTGTGAATCTCCTATAAAAATACACCGCACACTGTAATTAGGACTTAAGCAATTAAAATTACGACAGTCACACAAATAACAAAGTATAGTGTGTTAAAATTTGCTGGGGCAGTCGAATAATGAAGTAAAATACAACATCAATAAATTAAATTATACACACCTCAAAAACCATTTTGCACTATCTGTACTTGGTTGCACATGAAGTATGTCCGCTGGGACAAATGGGAATTAAAAAAAGGACATTCGTCAGGCTCGCGTGGTATTCTGTACAAACAGGGAATATTTTCATCCCATACTTTCACTTGGGCCGGAGCTACCCAGAAACTCAGAAACCCCAGTGGTGAAAACTTGTATGTGTATATTAATGAAATAATGTACCTTAGATATATGTATAGGCTGTTCACGGTAAAGTGAGCACTTTTGATGGTCCTAGTTACTTTTTCCGTTCAGCCATTTTTTTTTTTTACCCTTTTACCATCTGTTGAAATAAATATTGCCATGTAATTAATTAACAAAGTGTGCACATTCCACCGCATTCGGATGTTAACTTCTAAGGCTAAAAAAAATGTATTTATTGACTTATTATAAATGAGAGGGCTTTCAAAACTGCTCATTTTACCTTGAATAGCGTGTTTATATATATTTATAAATGTATTCACGTATATATTTATATATAATTGTTGAACTAAGGAGAAACCCGCTACACTTTTAGTGAAGGAATCCGCAAAATTGGAATATTAGTTATTATTGCAACCAAAGAGATTGTTTATTTTTCCTCTGTGATTACACAGTGATGAAAATATTTTCTAATGGTTTGCTGTAATATGGTACTTAAAGCACTAACAAAAGTTTTAATACAGCTGAAAACGAGCAAGCTATCGTTAACTTTCGCCCGTCCTTGAAAATCTAAATATTTACAATCTGGGATATGTTCTCATATTCAAAAGCGTTATAACGTTAGGTACAAAAAAATGTGGTGGAAAAATTTCATTCGTAAATTTTCTCTTTTTGTGACATTGACGGCTGTGATTGAGTTCCAGATAAATTATGTATTTTATATAATAGGTTCTATTTCCACGCTAATAATTCCTTTCAGACGACATGTTATTCGAAGTCATATGACGATACACGTATCGGAACTGGGAAATTAACGACTAGTTTATGGACGGTATTACAATCACTTCTTAGGATGGATCACATAAAGACCGTATAACAACAGCAACATAAGTTTACACCTTTATATTGTATACTAAAACGCATAAACCATTATTAACAACATACTACCAACCACAGAGCGCCAGATTAAAAGCAAAGTCGGCATGTGATATTCTCTACACCATCATTCTCTGACGAATTCATATCGATATTTATTAATGAATACTTAGAATGACTGCAGATGGGCAATCATCATTACCCAGGACCAGTGGTGGAATTACTTTATAGGGCGAGGAGGAGGGGAAGCTGCGTACCTGTTCCACCTCCTTCCCATTGAAACTCATTGTTTCTTGAAATTTACCTTGGCGCAATATGATGTTAGCATCCACCGTTTTAACGGTTTCTTGTTACTTATTAATATCCCCGCCATGTTTTGGATGGCTGACTGGAGAATGATTTACAGATTAAATTGCAGGTTTGTTCCTCAATACCATCTCCAGCCAAGAGATATATACAAGTCTAGCACAGAATATATTTCAGTAGCACTGTAACAAACTCCTCCCTGGAGGTCGGCAGTTGGCAAATCTAACACAAACAAAACGGTAATGTACTTTCTAATGTGTATTTCATTATGAGTTATTTGGTAACAACAGACACATTAGAGACGCAGTGTGTAGCTGTAACATACAAGCGCACATAAGAAAAGAGTGTTTATCTAGACAAAAAATTGAAGCTAGCTTTCTAAAACTATGTATAACGATGTAAAAGAGCACTGGCTACCATTTGAGCATTATATAATATGTGCATACATATGAACAAGTGTGTGTGTATATATATACATATATACACGAGTATATATACAGAGAGAGAGAGAAAGAAAGAGAGACAGAGAGAGAAGTCTTTTAAATGGAAATAGCCTCCCTCCTTTCTGAAAATGTCTGGACCTGCGCCTGTACACGAGGCGATAGACTACTCGCTAACCACAGTCCTCGAGTGTATTGCGTGTTGCCCACCTACAGGCTTGCTATTTCTCATTTCATTAATCCATGCACAATTTATGTATAACTTCGGTGTTGTGAAAATGTCGTACGCCTGCTCTTATTAAATTTTGACATGATAAAAGATATCGCACCGTTTAAAACGAATTATGCTCCCACGCCACGAAATTTAATGCAAAAATAACGCGTAGGGAAGACATTTATTCCTATGAAAATATTCGATAGTAGCGATGTGTTTCCAATTGGTTGCTCATCCTTGTCCAATTACGCACTTACCAGAAGCTATATGTTCCATATTGAACACTTTCTGCAATACAGCAAACTGTGTTTCAAGTCAAACTTCGAAAGTGCATATGGTCCTTAGGGATTACTTCAGATTGCAAGTCGTTTGTACGTTTCAGGCTTGTATTTTTATTATGATTTTGCAACCGTACGTTGTCGATGTTATTTATATACACTTTGTATATATGTGTATATAATGTATATAATGTAATTGCGCGTATAATGTACGTAGGGTCACATGTATGTATGTACGTTATTGTATTTATACTTATATCTTCATTCAGTTATATGTACATGTGTGTGGTTATTCATATAGTTTTATATAAAGTTAAACGATATAATATGTATGACTAAATTAAGTATACAAAATTATCAGACAAATGTTACACTGTAAAATGTTTCGCAAAAAATATAAAATAGCGAAAGAATGAAGTGTCCTGGGGAATACGTTAAATTTTACGCATTTTAAATTACAAAATATGGTATTGTTATAATAATAATTACGAGAAGCATAAAAATAACGCGTGGAAAATACTGTTTATGCTGACGTTAAACAACGTAGAATATGCGGCATAAAATAAAGGCAAACAAAAATGTTAATATAGAATATGCATTAGGATAATATGNTAAACAACGTAGAATATGCGGCATAAAATAAAGGCAAACAAAAATGTTAATATAGAATATGCATTAGGATAATATGGGGATAGTATAAAATCCACAATTATTCTGCAATCTATAAAATATTCAGCAGCATATACGCATTCATTATTGCAACGTACACATGGTTTGTATATCGTAGGTATTGTTTTTGTTATTACAGATTATTTCATTTATGGAAATTTTGTGGTTTCCTGAGGGTCGACTGTGTATATACTTTCAGCGTTGTGTCAGCGATAAAAGAAAAACTGCAACTACTGCGCTAGTTTTTTTTTCTTTCCCGAACTACGTTGTTTGGCATTTTAAACATGGATAGCACGAGATTAGTCCAAACTATTGCCGTTGTCCGCAACACGATTATTGAATATTACCCTAAATTTTTATACCTTCATTATAATGCTAAAATATGAACGCATCATAGAATACAAAATTAAAGAGACACATTAAAAATTTCAATNTAAACAACGTAGAATATGCGGCATAAAATAAAGGCAAACAAAAATGTTAATATAGAATATGCATTAGGATAATATGTGGATAGTATAAAACCCACAATTATCCTGCGATCTATAAAAGGTTCAGCAGCATATACGCATTCATTATTGCAACGTACACATGGTTTGTATATCGTAGGTATTGTTTTTGTTATTACAGATTATTTCATTTATGGAAATTTTGTGGTTTCCTGAGGGTCGACTTTGTATATACTTTCAGCGTTGTGTCAGCGATAAAAGAAAAACTGCAACTACTGCGCTAGTTTTTTTTTTCTTTCCCGAACTGCGTTGTTTGGCATTTTAAACATGGATAGCACGAGATTAGTCCAAACTATTGCCGTTGTCCGCAACACGATTATTGAATATTACCCTAAATTTTCATACCTTCATTATAATGCTAAAATATGAACGCATCATAGAATACAAAATTAAAGAGACACATTAAAAATTTCAATNTATACCTTCATTATAATGCTAAAATATGAACGCATCATAGAATACAAAATTAAAGAGACACATTAAAAATTTCAATCGGATTAAATGATAAAACATGCAAAATATGAGTTCAAAGTCATTTTAAATATTTGATTAAAGAATGGGACGGGGGCTTGTTAATAGCAACAATCAATAATCCGTATGATATCGAAAATATAAATGAGATTCTTAAACACAGCCAAGCGCTACAGACATTGAGTTATCTTCACTTTTAAAGCACTAATACCATATCAGAAATTACGGGTATTTCGTACGAGAGTTTATTAACATTTCCCGGTATTAAAATTCTAAATGCTTCAGAGTACACCGTGCCGAAATTATTTTGAGTTACTTCTGCCGAAAAGAGCGCTCATAAAACTTCGTCTCATTTTGAATGTTTTAGGTACGTTTGCACATTCCAGAGATCAGAAATATTTTAGTACTGCTCCTATAACTTATTATATATAAAACAGTTTAATATAATCGTAGACAGAGTCTTTCTTACGTTACGTTAGAGAGGGCTTAAATTCTTCAAACTAATATATATATATATATATATATATATATATATATGTAGTTTCCAAACTGAATATATTTCGTCTAAGATCGGGAATTCAATATTTAGATTCATTTAAATTTATTTGTGTGACTCTCTGTTAAAACGAGATAATAATGCAGTAGTTAAATTATGTACATGAAGGTCTTATTTAAAATTAATTATAATGAAATGCAAGTAAAGATATGAAATGCCGTTTTATTAACTATTTGAACTATGTGTGTTTTAAGATTACGAAGCAATGTATCACTGCAAGCTTAACCTAAACACAATCGTAGATTTTGCTCAGGAATTTTCCAGTTGTGTAAAAAAAGTATTTAACAAAACGATTTTCAAAGAAGTTAAATTTAAATATTAAAATACCTTATCGATATGATTATAATGTTTATTCGCACTTCACAATTGCTTAGGTGCAAAGGAAACGATGTTAGTTCCATAAATGATGTACATGACACATACTTACTGGAATTTGTTTGACCTTTGCATGTTCGTTCACTGATTAGCTGAACTACATGTTGATCATTTTCAAGCGAATGAATAAACATCAATTACTGTACGTAATTAGTAAACATAATCATTTTAATGTAGTTTTAGACGAACTTGGTGTTTATGGTTTGGAGTCCACTCTAAATTTAATATTTGGGTGTTCTTTTCATGTTTATTAATTGGTTGCCTTCACTATCATATACAGGTTGTATCAGTACAGTGGTTACACATTTCAGGAGAGATAGAGTACTCCTAGACGATCGGAAATCACATAGCAATGCATGGTCGGAAACGCTTTCCTGGCGCGGTAGTGACGACACAAAACACAAGAAAGGAAGGACACGAACACGGTGAGAAAACATGTTTATTTTCTTAGTACGCGTATACCAGCCAAAGACGTCCCAGCATTTTTGCTGTACTAAGAAAATAAACATGTTTTCTCACCCGGTTTGTGTTCTTCCTTTCTTGTGTTTTTTTGTCGTCACTACCGCGCCAGGAAAGCGTTTCCGACCACGCATTGCTATGTGATTTCCGATCGTCTAGGTGTACTCTATCTCTCCTGAAAGTTTGTAACCACTGTACTAATACAGCCTATAGTTTCGCAGACCAATGTAAATTATGTATTAATTCTGTTTGACTACAGTATTCAAAGCTCCTGCTGGTTTTCAATAACCACCTATAAGAAATTACAGCAATAGGTATACACAATTCAAAAGTAGCCATCCAGTAGTACGCAAATATTAAAAGTTTCTTTAATATACAACGTGTAAAAATGGCGGATTGTAATACTGGGGTTGCGTAGAAAAATTGAAATTGTGAGGAAGGGATACGGATTTGAGTCAATTGTTTGGTCGCAGCGGCACAATGAATCTAGCGTATGACAGTGTGTGGATTGCAAGATAAGGNCGGATTTGAGTCAATTGTTTGGTCGCAGCGGCACAATGAATCTAGCGTATGACAGTGTGTGGATTGCAAGATAAGGTGGTAAAACTCCATGCCGCGATTACTACATTTGACGAGGAGATGCGGAGTAATGTGCAAGGTAGTGTTCTGTAGCGTGTGGCCGCATGCCGGCGAATGGACGGTGTACACTTTGAGCAACTGATGTAAATCCCGACCGTATAATAAATTATNTAGTGACGACACAAAACACAAGAAAGGAAGGACACGAACAGGGTGAGAAAACATGTTTATTTTCTTAGTACGCGTATACCAGCCAAAGACGTCCCAGCATTTTTGCTGTACTAAGAAAATAAACATGTTTTCTCACCCGGTTTGTGTTCTTCGTTTCTTGTGTTTTTTTGTCGTCACTACCGCGCCAGGAAAGCGTTTCCGACCACGCATTGCTATGTGATTTCCGATCGTCTAGGTGTACTCTATCTCTCCTGAAAGTTTGTAACCACTGTACTAATACAGCCTATAGTTTCGCAGACCAATGTAAATTATGTATTAATTCTGTTTGACTACAGTATTCAAAGCTCCTGCTGGTTTTCAATAACCACCTATAAGAAATTACAGCAATAGGTATACACAATTCAAAAGTAGCCATCCAGTAGTACGCAAATATTAAAAGTTTATTTAATATACAACGTGTAAAAATGGCGGATTGTAATACTGGGGTTGCGTAGAAAAATTGAAATTGTGAGGAAGGGATACGGATTTGAGTCAATTGTTTGGTCGCAGCGGCACAATGAATCTAGCGTATGACAGTGTGTGGATTGCAAGATAAGGCGGTAAAACTCCATGCCGCGATTACTACATTTGACGAGGAGATGCTGAGTAATGTGCACGGTAGTGTTCTGAAGCATGTGGCCGCATGCCGGCGAATGGACGGTGTACACTTTGAGCAACTGATGTAAATCCCGACCGTATAATAAATTATCGTGGACCCTACTGTGAACCGCTAGTTCGGCTCTCATGCTTGTACTGTAGAGTGGTGTGTATGTATGAGTATAGGCTATTCACGCTAAAGTGAGAACTTTTGAGGCTGTAGTCACTTTTCTCTTTCAGCCATTTTCTTTATTTTAACCACCTTTCTGAATAAATATTGTAATGTAAGTAATAAACACAGTGTGTATATTCCACCGCACTAGGAATTAACGTGTAAGACTTAAATGAAATATATTTATTGAATACTATTCCAAATGAGAGGGCTCTGAAAAGTTCCCACTCTACCGTGAATAGCCTTTAGTGTCATTACTTGGTCTATCACAAGTGGAACTCAAACAATACATAGTTTACTGCATTCATCACAGAACTACTGTGTGGCTTGTGCGGTGCTCCACACATGATCTCATTCAAGATTCATGGAGCCGCTGAGACCAACGTTTGGCCAATATAAAATACGGCCTTTGTATTTTATTCTCAGTTTTCACTTCTCTACGCAACTACGGTATTACAATCTTCCATTTTTACACGTTTTATATATCTCACGCCTAACTCTGTCTCACAACAATTCATCGATGCTGTATAACAGATTATTCACTGAAAAGGAAAATAAAGTTACGATAATGAGGAGTAAAAAGTGGATCACAAAAGAAAAAATTCGAATAAGTGCAATTAAAAGTAATTTTTGAAGTTATACTTCTTTAGGCGTGTTGAGGGTAAAAGTTTAGTGTGCAGTGTAACGAAATTCGACAGTGATCGTGGTAGGAGTATGACCCAACGTACATGCGCGTATCGTCTAGCTATATACAAACGCAAGGTACACAACATAGCACGTACTTATATTTAAAACCGACAGAAAATCAGTTCATGTAATAGGCAAATTGAAAAACATTTAATTTCTATTAGTAACTTATTGTGAATATAAATTATTAATTTTACTTACATTGTGCCGTGAAAAATTTGTTAGTGACAAAAATTGTATAATAATATTTTGAAAGTGTTTTAAAGTATTTGAGGTTAATTTTTTGTAAGTATTATTTTATTAATTTATACTTTTTTTGGCGTGTTGAGGGTAATTTAATTATGTTCTTTAATCAAACCTTTATTAGTTGTATTTAATGTATTTCTTTAGTCATTTTATCGTTTTTCCTACTTACATAAATTATTTTCATACACAATCAAAATTTATTTTAGTCACATAAGTACACGCACCGATTTTTAAAAATAACTTTCTCTGTAGCATGTGAACATAGTTTAAATTACCTGTATTTTGGTCATCATACTGTATCATCAGATACCAGAAACCCAACAAATAAAAACTAAAATAATATACACTTTTTGCTTGCCTGTCTAAACTAAGTCAGTTTTATAGTAAACAACAAAATTTTTAAAAATATATTCAATGCTCAACTAATGTATATTTAACTCTAACAGGAAATTAAATATGTGGAATGTAAACAGCATGTTAATGTGCTGGATCTGCTACTGCAAATATTTTTAACTTAAAGTTAGACTAGCGATTTTAAAATATCGCTGGAACCAAAAAGCTTAGACAAGCACGACACGTGTAACATGACAAGACAGAACAGCCAATCTCACGCAAGACAGTTCTGACGTCAGCACGACGAAAACTGTCGCACGACCAACAGCTTTGGATCAGAAACTATTTCAATTTGTTTGTGCTGTGCAGCACTGCGAACAGGGAGTAGATCATTGTAAAAACCAAACATTTTGACTAACTTTTGTAACAGTGGAAAATTTGCATCTTCAAAGAGAACAATTAGTTTCGCTTACCGGATTAAGCTCATAAAATTAACATTTACACCTCCACTTTTTGTCAGCATCGTGTATTTAAAATGCCCCTTCTGTTTATTCTATTAGCGCCTTGTTGACCCACAAAGTGATGGAACAGGTGGTCAACCTTGCACTCGCCTTTTCCCTGCTGGAATTGGGAAGCAGTGTAATTTACATTATCTACTTCTACTTCTTTTAGGGACGTAGGGCGTGGCATAAAAATGCAAACGAACATATTCTCCAGGATTAAAGAGATAAGTTCCTCATCACTTAATGTAACTCCTAAAGCAGTAGCACATTCTACGACCTCCTGAATGAACTGCTCATTTTTCCCCGATTCTTTGGAATCTAAAAATAAATTAGCTTCATACCCTTAGGACACTAGGCCGTCCACAGCTTATTTTTTATTTGAGTCCATGTTTTTCCTTGCTCCAAACCCTCTAACAAAACCTCAAGAGCCACACCAGAATAAAATGGGATATTCCCTTCAATTAACTCTGTATCTGTTTTAATCAAAATACTTTTCTTAACCATATCAACAGCTTTAACAAAATTCAACACAGAAGATGGCTCATAATTTAAGAGTTTAGGCACACGCCACAAACTTCTTTTGTACCAAAAGTGGCATGGGTGCAGTCCCACATGACTCTGCTCTATTTACCCAATAAGAACCAACACCACGCTCCATCACACTAGTTTCATCTTTCTCAGCGCCTCTCACAACTCTAGCAACTTTTTTTCCTTAGTTGGTCAATTTCCTCTGTTTCACTTACTCTCACCCTTGCAGCCTGGATATTAACTATCAGGTTGGATTTATACAGCTTATAAAGCCATGCGACCGGCATCTTACAAAAATAGTACATCCAAATATAAAAAAGAATGCCAAGAACTATTACTATTAACCGATTACAACCAACCACTAAGCTCTGAAGGAGCAGAGTGGAACAGAGTTCTGACCCGCAAAATGGTGGAACAGAAGGTAATTTCCACAAGGTGCAGTCATTTAGATTTGGTGTCCTTCATAAACCTAGTAATCGGAGCAAAATAAATAGCAAAGGAAAGCCCAAGTGGCATTTCATCAGTAAAATTTACTATAAAGCACAAAATTGATATCATTACAACAGTGCATTTAATTGCAGGTACTAAGGGTCGAATTCTGCGCTCACACCAGAATCTGCTAACATAGTAACTCACACTCACGTATACCATACATCATATACAAATATAAATAAAATAGTGTCAATTTAAAGCTGTGGATAATGATTACCTTTGTTTTACTACTAGCTTTGGCAAACAGGTATTTATGAGAGTAAGTAATACCATTCATCATATAATACAGATAATCTGCCTATTTTCCACAGAATGCTATTTTTAATACTATTCGCAATAGCTATAATGGAAGTTATACGAAATAATTATATTCTACCACACATTTATTTCCTTATCACAATCTCACCTGTTACACACCGTCACTTAAAAATGCCTGTAACCAATAAGAATTTAGGCTTAAAAGCAAAACATATCAACCCGAGCGTGCATGCTTCCTATAGGAGTTTATAACCCAACTCCCAGTTGCTGTCAGCCTACTCACATTTGACAAACAGTTAATTAAATGTAACGGGAATTTTCCAATACAATGCAACCGCTAAGAAAAAGGTGATCACACAAATATATCATATTTGAATCTCTGCTGCCACACGCGGTGATTAGAAAATATTCCAAAATATTTATGCTTTAAGGTAATTTAAAAATAACCCAACATCACCACAATATATCACGCACGCTTATTATTACAGCAGTATAACATTACTTTGGTATTCGGTTAACGGTTAAATGTGCACTTTTGGAAGCCCTGCTTAAGATCTACTTGTATGCACATTGCATATTCTTCCATCGTCATACAATTAACCTTGCCATGATCCTGATTACTTTATTCAAGCTTCGGTCAAATGAAACTGTGAAATTATTAGCAAAATAAATACTTTACATATTTACTTATTCTTAAACGTTTATGCTTTATAAAAATACAGGAAGTAAAATTAATATCTCAGTGTCCACAAATTGTTACTAATACTTTTAATTCAACTCCAAGTTATGGAACTACTTTCACTCAAGCGTTGTCAACTTTACTAGGCGCATTCCAGTCAGTGTGACAGTTTAAATATTCGCCGTTGGGGGCAGTGACATTTATCAAAGGTTGGTTTCAAAAGTGCTCACTTTACCGTGGACAACCTTTACCAGCATGTGTGGAGAAAGACCAATGAAGCTTTCAAAAAACAGAGCGTTGCTCCAACTGTGAAATATGGAGGAAACACCGTTATAGGTTGGGGGTGTGTGAATGCTAAACCAAATTAAACTAACTTAACCTAACCTAAACTGACATGGAATACTACTTCACTTATTTTTTTTGCATTTTAAAATAATCAAGGACAGTTAGTGAAAAAATGACTCATTTTCACACGCGCATGCGCAATAGATACGGCCCTGACTAGTCACAGGGGCATTTTAGGCACTGTCACCGCTGCAATGTTAATTTTTAATTGTCCCTACGGGGAAAATCACAACGAGCAGAAAGAACTTATATGAAGTTCTCAATTTACAGCGGCAAACAAGAGTTCAAGTTCACACAATATTGGTTCCACTTGCACGGGTTTGTGAAAGGGATAAGCAGAGAACTGAGAATAGCGTGCAGCGTGCTAAGTCTTCGTCCAGAGCGAACACGTGGAAGAGCGGAAAAGGGATTGTATGTATAACCTACATATGTCAAGAGCAGAGCTGGTGACAAATCAAGGTGCTCTGTCACCTGCTTCCGTTTCCGTTCCTTCTGCTAACTGCCGGCTTCAACTCGACAACGCCTGCGCTACTTGGATAGCTCTCAGAAGTGCTAAAATTATTTCTCCTGGCTTCAGGTGAGGCGACTTAGATAAAGTGACAGTAGGTAAGATGACATTTCAGTTGTGTGACTACAGCTATAATTTTATGAAGTAGATTGCTTAAAGGCTCACATGATCATTGGTGCGGTAGGCACGAAAGCGCTTAATGTTTAACTATTTGAGAGCCAAGGACTGTCGCAGTGGAAGTCAATTTTACGTGATAGGACTTTACTTAAAGCGCATTTAGCATTACTGCGTGTTACTTGATCTAAGACATTTTCTCAAACGTAACTATGAAAAAGTATTTTGTCAAACATCTGAAACGACATTTGTAGAAATTATATTATGGGAAATGAATTTGGATTGTTGCCTGTAGGTCACATGTGTTTAGGTTTACTGCCTGTAGGATTTCAGGCGAAGTGGTGGTATGAGGTATTCTTGTAAAGCGAAAATTGCAGCCCTGCGAGCCTCTGCGTGAAAACAGAAACTTCAAAAAATGTTGGTCAAAAATGCATTTGTCCGATGGCCATTCAAGCCTATGCCTTTACTCAAGTGTTTGGAACCGCGATTTGTGAGCGCCACTCGAACACCTTTTTCATTACGCCAGAAATGATGTTGCAGCGCATTTTCATATTTTAAACATTATGTTAACGAATAATCAGAGTTTTTCTAAAATGTTAGTAATAGGGAAAAACGCGCCTTCTCTATAATGGAATGCCAATTGGGAGCAGATTTAAAACTGAAACAACCTACAATCCTATCTCTAAATGACACGCACTTCAATTATTATTTACCCACAATACTAGCACAAAAACTTGTGATTCGAAGTTTACGCCTTTGAAATCTTGACAATGTAGCTCATTTCCTTAATAAAAATTTACAAACCAGAAAAGTTTTAATTTTCTTTGGATGTTGGATCAGAACACTGTCCCGTTAATTTCTTAGGAAATACTCTCTCGTACGTTGACATCTCCTTGTGGTAACCACGTTTTATAATGGGTTTTGTGGAAAGAAACTCTCCTACATATAACGTTTTTTAATACAGTAACTTCGAGAAACTTGATTTTACCCGATACTAGCATTTTAACAGTTTCTTTCTTGAGACAATAACGTGTGACTTAACAAAATTTATTTTTATTCATATTAACTGAACTGTGCTTATACTTTCAGTACAGAACCAGANGTCCGATGGCCATTCAAGCCTATGCCTTTACTCGAGTGTTTGGAACCGCGATTTGTGAGCGCCACTCGAACACCTTGTTAATTACGCTAGAAAGGCTCCTGCAGAGCATTTTCGTATTTTAAATATTATGTCAACGAATAATCAGAGTTTTCACAAAATGTTAGTAATGGGGAAAAATGCGCCTTTTCTATAATGGAATGCCAATTGGGAGCAGATTAAAAACTGAAAAAACCTAGAATCATATCTCTAAACGACACGCACTTCAATTATTATTTACCCACAATACTTGCACAAAAACTTGTGATTTGAAGTTTACGCCTTTGAAATCTTGACAACGTATAAAAATTTATACGTTATAAAAATCCTTTATAAAAATTTACAAACCAGAAAATTTTTAATTTTCTTTGAATGTTGGATTAGAACACTGTCCCGTTAATTTCTTAGCAAATACTCTTTCGTACGTTGAAATCTCCTTGTGGTAACCACATTTTATAATGGGTTTTGTGGAAAGAAACTCTCCTTCATATAACGTTCTTTAATAAAGTAGCTTTGAGAAACTTGATTCTACCCGAGACTAGCATTTTAACAGTTTCTTTCTTGAGACAATAACGTGTGACTTAACAAAATTTATTTTTATTCATATTAACTGAACTGTGCTTATACTTTCAGTACAGAACCAGAAAAATAACAACAATTTTGCCAGAAACCTGTGGCTCAAAAAATTGTGTAAGGAAATCTTTGTTCTTCACTTTTCTAAGAAATAATGTTTGAAAATACTTTTGAAATAATATGCAGGCCTAGATCATGCAAGGACTTTCATCTGAAACTGATTTGGTTTAAAGGAAATCAGGAGAGTAGAAAGTAATACTTATTATTCGTTAAGGATGTAAAGGGTATTGTTATTAATTAATGTAGTTTAATTTCAAGATTCAACAAAAATTTCATTTTTTTAACAAGTGCAAAATTCACCAAATTCTTTGTAACAACGAAAAAATAATGCGAAACCGTCAAAGTGCTGATAACGATAGATGTCTCCAAAAACTTCTGCTACTATACGTCTTCGAAAGTGAGCTTCGAAGTTTTAATATCTACTCACACCATGCCACGACGTTACCTAAGCGCTACTCCTGTGCAAACTTGTTTTTGAAATGTCTAACAGTTTTTTGAGAAACAACAGATTTACTGAGGTCGTGCGCGTCATTTTAACCACACAGCTTCAGCACTGACACAGTTCTCCTCTTGACCGAGACTATTACGTACACAATGTGTAGTACTTATTTACAGAGAAATAAACGCCTGCACACGTTAATCAAGCTTTTACATTATACCAGCCATGCAAAATAAATGTCGGCACTTGGTTTGAAGTAGTTCAGTGTCCCCGAGAGGTATATGAGTGCTATAATTCTAAGGACGACATTTGTATGCGCTTCAGATTCATCCTCGTTCCTAAGCGCAAAGTTCTGAATTGGATTTTAAGTACTCCGTTCGTTATCGCGCCTCTGTCGGTCTTTCAGCGTCGACCCTGACAACTCCACAGCACTACAGCACGTATGACATCCTCCGTGACGTAGTAGGCCGCATTGTCAATCTTTCCCCTGGGAGCCTGGTCAGATTTCTGGCACTGACCCTTGAGTCTGTCTTACTTTCGTACTGCAGAAGGCAGTGGCAAACCACGGCGGAATCGGTTTTCCTAGCCNACATTTGTATGCGCTTCAGATTCATCCTCGTTCCTAAGCGCAAAGTTCTGAATTGGATTTTAAGTACTCCGTTCGTCATCGCGCCTCTGTCGGTCTTTCAGCGTCGACCCTGACAACTCCACAGCACTACAGCACGTATGACATCCTCCGTGACGTAGTAGGCCGCATTGTCAATCTTTCCCCTGGGAGCCTGGTCAGATTTCTGGCACTGACCCTTGAGTCTGTCTTACTTTCGTACTGCAGAAGGCAGTGGCAAACCACGGCGGAATCGGTTTTCCTAGCCTCCTTGAGTGCGCCACTGATTTAAATACCGCGGTGTGGGCCTGCGGTTACAACCACCTTTTGGACTGTCAACATTATATATTGTCCTTCGTGGTTACTTCTAACTTCCTGAAGCCCTGCTGAAGGTATATTTTCAGGCGATTCCTCCGCCTCATGCAAACAGAGATTATCTAAGTCTTAGGCAATTACAGAAAAGGGATACCGCACTGCATTTATGAGCACTGAGTTTAATGACACTTTGCATGAGAACTACGCCTTACTAGGCATTACCAACGCATCTACTTTTTATCTGTTTTTACTAATATTAATTGTAAATGAAATATTATAATTTTTGTTAACATATAAGTAAAAGTATAATTTAACAAAACATACAATACTCTAATGTTATCAGACGTAGTAAACGCTTGTGATACACTATATATATTTAAAACAAACACGTCATACGCTGAGTGATTTTCCAAAGGTTTGATTAAAAAAGTGTGCAGATACTGCAAATAGACTATACAGCAAATGCTCTATAGGACTATGCTGCACGTGCGAAAAACATCTGTACTGGAATTTCAGTGCCTAAAACTTATAACCACTGTCACTTTAGAAAAGTTGTATTTCACAGAACAGTTGATAAACTGCCTCGTTAATGAAATCCGTAAAAAAAAAAAAAAATACAAATGTACTGAGTAGGATAAACATATATGTTGGAGTCCTGCACTGTGTTTGATAACCTAGCCAGGCAGTCACATTAACCACCCACTTAAAACCACATGTTACGCGCGTGTAATCTCATACAACACAAAACGCGATTCACACCAGTCGTAACTGGCGGATGACTACCAACACTCCACCGAAACATTTACGTGTAAAATGTCAACAGCAACAAAACATGCAAATACAAACGTTGTTTCGCGCACCGCAAGGAGGGGCAATTACACAGCACCCCCTAGTTTTTTTGCACATTAAATAAAAATGTCGGCGTGCGAATTTGTGGATATTTCGTTGTACAGGCTAGTTTAGCTGGGCTGTTGTTAACTAGCACTTCCGAATATCGGTACTCAAATATATGAATTCCACGACTTTTTACATTTTATAGCCAACGTTAACTCGTGAACTTACGGCAATTAATACAGCGTACAACGTAAATAAATGTCATACCTAAACATCTTATTACAAGTCAAGTGAAATCATTTGTGACAACAGAAAGACATTCGTTTTTCTGTTATGAATACGAAATAACATAATAAACGATATCACAACAGCAACCATTGCGGTACAAGCATTAAAATTGTTGGGAGTACTGGAAAACAATAAAACTGATTATAAGATTTGTACTTTGAATAGACTAACGTAAGTTACAGTGAAAAAGGTTTTATCTTTACCTGCGCCGCAAGAATGAAAAATAAGCGGGGAAAAAAAAACTAAGCAGGGATTTCTAAAGTGCCCAATTGAATCTTAACTAGATACAGAGTGATAGAAGAGCTTCGATCCTAGGTCTCTGGTCTCTAAGAAATTGATCGCTAGTGTTAGGAAAATCCCGCTACTTCAATGTCCTGGAGACTAGACTCTGCAATTCTCTGTGTATCCAAGATTCAGTTATTCATTTATTGCCTGCTAATACAGTAAGTAGCAAATATTTACATCACGTATTCGGTTCCTGATAATCTGCGTGTTTGTTAGTTGCTCATAGTACTCTACAACTTGTGTTATAAATTTGGTATGCTTTTATTATTTCGCTAGTTTCTGTTAGGATCTTACAAGAACACTACGTAAAATTCACAATAATTTTTGTGAACAGGAAAATAGGGTTTGTGTAACTTCTGAAATACACACGACGGATTGTACATCATGTTACATTACAAGAAATTGTGATAGGCGCAGTTTCAACTGAAAGCAACTCACAGATGGGGACAAATGGGGCATAATTTTGCTAAAGGTCCCCCATATCAAAGGGCTCCTCCAAGCCTTTAATATAAGGGTGATTCCCGTATAATTTAATGATATTTTTATGCGATGATGAAAAACATACTCATAAAATAATGCATACCATTGATAATAGAATAAAATTACGGAAAGTATTAGAAAGGAAAGTACAGTGCAGCGACTTGGTTTAAAGCTAGAAACTCGTTGTATTGGATACAGGTTTTAAGAGAAAGAGGCACTATTTTTCTTATAAAACATAAATATTTACTAGCCTGGCAGCATACGGTAAACCTGTTTCCAAGCAACATGTTTTCTACCGACAATGTAGCGTAAATAAAGTGTACTATTCGAAGCACGTAGTGTCACGTCAAATAAAGGGCCCCAAAGAAAGCTTTGCTCCAGGCCCCCAAAATATCCTGGGTATTCCTGTGTCAACTAAGTATTTCTCGGCTGACAACCGGTCAAGAAAAGACGCCGAGCAGTACAGCAATCGTGTTCAATGTACCGTGGACAGGAAAGGAGGNAACAAACACGTCATACGCTGAGTGATTTTCCAAAGGTTTGATTAAAAAAGTGTGCAGATACTGCAAATAGACTATAGAGCAAATGCTTTATAGGAATATGCTGCACGTGCGAAAAACATCTGTACTGGAATTTCAGTGCCTAAAACTTATAACCACTGTCACTTTAGAAAAGTTGTATTTCACAGAACAGTTGATAAACTGCCTCGTTAATGAAATCCGTAAAAAAAAAAAAAATACAAATGTACTGAGTAGGATAAACATATATGTTGGAGTCCTGCACTGTGTTTGATAACCTAGCCAGGCAGTCACATTAACAACCCACTTAAAACCACATGCTACGCGTCTGTAATCTCATACAACACAAAACGCGACTCACACCAGTCGTAACTGGCGGATGACTACCAACACTCCACCGAAACATTTACGCGTAAAATGTCAACAGCAACAAAACATGCAAATACAAACGTTGTTTCGCGCACCGCAAGGAGGGGCAATTACACAGCACCCCCTAGTTTTTTTGCACATTAAATAAAAATTTCGGCGTGCGAATTTGTGGATATTTCGTTGTACTGGCCAGTTTAGCTGGGCCGTTGTTGACTGGCACTTCCGAATATCGGTACTGAAATATATCAATTCCACGACTTTTAACATTTTATAGCCAACGTTAACTCGCTAACTTACGGCAATTAATACAGCGTACAACGTAAATAATGTCATACCTAAACATCTTATTACAAGTCAAGTGAATGCATTTGTGACAACAGAAAGACATTCGTTTTTATGTTATGAATACGAAATAACATAATAAACAATATCACAACAGCAACCATTGCGGTACAAGCATTAAAATTGTTGGGAGTACTCGAAAACAATAAAACTGATTGTAAGATTTGTACTTAGAATAGACTAACGTAAGCTACAGTGAAAAAGGTTTTATCTTTGCCTGCGCCGCAAGAATGAAAAATAAGCTGGAAAAAAAACTAAGCAGGGCTTTCTAAAGTGCTCAATTGAACCTTATCTAGATACAGAGTGATAGAAGAGCTTCGATCCTAGGTCTCTGGTCTCTAAGAAATTGATCGCTAGTGTTAGGAAAATCCTGCTACTTCAATGTCCTGGAGACTAGACTCTGCAATTCTCTGTGTATCCAAGATTCAGTTATTTGTTTATTGCCTGCTAATACAGTTAGTAGCAAATATTTACATCACGTATTTGGTTCATGATAATCTGCGTGTTTGTTAGTTGCTCATAGTACT
The DNA here is from genome assembly GCA_002778355.1 of Clitarchus hookeri. Lineage (NCBI taxonomy): Eukaryota > Metazoa > Arthropoda > Insecta > Phasmatodea > Phasmatidae > Clitarchus > Clitarchus hookeri. The sequence goes on along the minus strand of NQII01001704.1, from coordinate 311,384 downwards.
CTACAACTTGTGTTATAAATTGGGCATGATTTTATTATTTCGCTAGTTTCTGTTAGGATCTTACAAGAACACTACGTAGCAGTCACGATAATTTTTGTGAACAGAAAAATATGGTTTGTGTAACTTCTGAAATACACACGACGGATTGTACATCATGTTACATTACAAGAAATTGTGATAGGCGCAGTTTCAACTGAAAGCAACTCACAGATGGGGACAAATGGGGCATAATTTTGCTAAAGGTCCCCCATATCAAAGGGCTCCTCCAAGCCTTTAATATAAGGGTGATTCCCGTATAATTTAATGATATTTTTATGCGATGATGAAAAACATACTCATAAAATAATGCATACCATTGATAATAGAATAAAATTACGGAAAGTATTAGAAAGGAAAGTACAGTGCAGCGACTTGGTTTAAAGCTAGAAACTCGTTGTATTGGATACAGGTTTTAAGAGAAAGAGGCACTATTTTTCTTATAAAACATAAATATTTACTAGCCTGGCAGCATACGGTAAACCTGTTTCCAAGCAACATGTTTTCTACCGACAATGTAGCGTAAATAAAGTGTACTATTCGAAGCACGTAGTGTCACGTCAAATAAAGGGCCCCAAAGAAAGCTTTGCTCCAGGCCCCCAAAATCTCCTGGGTATTCCTGTGTCAACTAAGTATTCCCTGGCTGACAACCGGTCAAGAAAAGACGCCGAGCAGTACAGCAATCGTGTTCAATGTACCGTGGACAGGAAAGGAGGNCGGCTGACAACCGGTCAAGAAAAGACGCCGAGCAGTACAGCAATCGTGTTCAATGTACCGTGGACAGGAAAGGAGGTGTTTTACAGGAACGCAGAAACCACCAGAACTAGTGTTCCCGCAGAAATTGGCGTAGGTGACATACTTATGGATTGTCTTAATTCTACAGTTCTTTATCTGGAATTAGTTTGGTTTCTTTGGTTTTGTACTTAGGCTTATTTTCAGCAATTGATATTTCATTAAATGCTTACATGAAGGAGTATATTCGCCGGTCTGGGGAGCGGGAGGTTCTGGGTTCGAATCCCAGGTAAGACATGTGTGTTAGTTTAAGTTAAGTCATATATAAGTTTGTAGGCCGTCCCTTGAGATGCCTTTAGGCATACCACCAGGGGACGTTAATAAGCCTTTTCCAATCCAATCTAGTTAAGCGAATAAAAACAGGGTAGGTGGGAAGTTGGAAGTGACCGTGAACGGAGGATAGCTGGCAAATCGCGGAGTAAATGTGTGAGTGCTTTGTTAGTGTGCATGGGATGGGCAGAGCGTACTGTGAGAGGCTCGCTCCGGACTGTGATTTCCGGCGACGGCGGAAGGCGGATGCTAGGCCGCGGCAGGTGGCGGGGGCCAATTAGCGCGGGCCTGGCGAGTGTCGTCGCTAAAGGCGCTCAGCGCCCTCTCCACGAGGCTTCCTCATTTTACTCGGGTTAGGAACCAAACGATATTTCTTATGGGAGAGTTTGGTATAGGGAAATTTTCCGCCGCTAGGTGCGCAGAGTTACAAAGAGGTCACTTATAGTTACAATTTTAAGCTACGCAAATAACAAAAAAGAAAATTTTTACTAATTTACGAAGTTATTTTATATTTGATTTATAATTATCACAATTAACCTTTAATTTTTTTAACCTATAAAAAATACAAAATCTTGTACATTGTCGACAATAGCGCTTACCTAGTGGCGAAAAATTCTGGTTGCCAAACTATTTACACTGATCTTTCCAACCTGTAGTAGAAGTAACCTTAGTCTGGCTCACGTCTCCCGTCTTTACAACTTCCACGAAGGCGGCCCAGCGTTGCCAACCGCGCCGATTTTGTCGGGACCATGGGTAATTTTCCGAGTGGAGTGGAGAGATTTCGGCGGCTCTTAACACCCACGTCTCGAGAGCCGATGACGGTGAAGCGAGTGAAGCGTTGAAATGAAATGGTAGGGGAACCGGGAGATCCCGGAGAAAACCCGTCAACAAGCAGGATCATCCAGAACGATTCCTACGTCCGAAAATCCGGGACAGACCCCGCCAGGAATTTAAACCTGTTCACCTAGGTGGGAGGTGAGAAGTCTGACCACTTCACCACCGCGGGCCCTGGCAACTCGACGAATTGTTCCATTGCTCTTAAAGACTTTGACACGACCTCCANGACCACTTCACCACCGCGGGCCCTGGCAACTCGACGAATTGTTCCATTGCTCTTAAAGACTTTGACACGACCTCCATCTGTTCTTGCAGTTATTAATTACTAACTACGCCCACTTGTTTATTGTTCCAATCACACTTAAATACAAAATTCCGTTTGTCGCAACGAAATTGCATTTGTTTTGATGATACACAGGTACTATGACTAATGTGTCTTGGGTATATTTCTTATCAGATTAAATTTTTTATGAACACAAGGGATTGCCACCAAACAGTGGCATCCCCAAAATATTTGCAGATACGCCATATCTGAACCAGTTTTCCTTCACCTAAAACGTTAAAATTATTACCTCACTTATTGTACAAAAACGCCCTCTAAATTGGGCACTGTGACTGACCGTCTTGAGTATTAAGGTACGGGTACCGGAATTTTGTGCCAAAATACGTTTTGATACTGGCTTCGTAGCATTATTGCTACCGAGCAAACATGGCCGTAGATTAGGACGAGGCTGTCTGCCATTAACAATCAGCTACCATGAGCTAATGAAGGGAGGTTTCAAAAGAACGGCGTAGACACCGCGAAAAAACCCCAAAAGAAACGAACAGTAGGATTGTTTGGAAGTGAAGAAGTGGAAAAATATACACGAAGAGATGAAGCCAGGGGTATCTTTATTTTAAAAAAAGTTTTTAAAATGTAGAAGAAAAGAATGAATGAGTTGACTCCGTTGGTTTTATGGTTGCGATGTTTGTTTATATTGTAACTAGATGCGCACACCTTTGATAGAAGGGGAATTGCGAGAATGAGTAATCCCTTTCCCATATTCCCAGCAGACACCTAAACCAAAATATGTGAGAAATCATGATAAAGAATGTAATGCGCAGTGATTGGCCAGAGTGGCAGTCCGCTGCGAGCGCCCGTGCGTAGCGGCGCACCAGAGAACTCTGTCGCAAGCGTCCATGGACGAGGCAACCGCAGTGAACGTGAATCGCGGATCGCAAACACAGGACTTGCGCGCCACGCTTGTTGTCATTAGCTCAGAACCTACGACGTGGCCGGAGGTGTCAGAGCGTTATCAAAGTCTCCGTGAAGTTCCAGCACAGAGTAGATAGGTACACCAAGACAAAATTAGGCGGCGGATTCTTCGATGCGGGCGTGCCTTCCCTCCCTGGTTGGCTGCGCGAGTCTCTGGAAACGGACCTTTCTCTGATTGGCTTCCGCATGCTGCGAATGGTTTCCCTACTGGCTGCGCTGCTGCTTGGCGTTCGGCGTTCCAAGAGGCTGTCGGCCGGTGACGACGCCATTTTGATGGCGTGTGCGGCGGAAGTAAGATAAGAAATTTGGGCGGCTCTTAACATCGAGGTCTTGAGAGCCGACGAGGGTGAAGCGAGTTGAGTATGGAGCAGCGCCAGAATGAAGGGACGGAGAACACGGGAGACCCCCGGGAAAACCCGCCCGCGTGCGAAATGAGCGATCCCGCCGGGAATCGAACCCGGTTCACCTAGGCGGGAGGCGGGTAGTCTAACCACTACACCATCGCGGCCCCATGTGTGCGCGGCTGGAGTTCGCGGTACGAGCAAAATTTTTTTTTCACATGTGTATTCGCGCGTACTCCGCGGTTGATATTTCCTGAAGTATCACGACTGTGTTGCGGGTGGTATTCTTACTGGGGCTGCAAGTCCTGCACAATTCTCGCTGCTCCATCGGCAAAGTCACTGCGGAGAGGAGAGGCAGTTAGCGGTTAGCTGCAAGCGCCACAGCGTTACTGCATAAATTGCAAATTCTTAATTTCGAGTTTATTTGCCATAATTAAGACTGTTTAACAATTACGTCTTACCAACGCCATGAAAACAGTATGAACGTCACAATATTGTCGTTGCTGTGTCTGGAACTGGTAAAAAAGAAGCAGAGATAAGCTAACGACCTTAAACAACTTTCGTGGTCGGACATACAGCAGTATGCCCGTTTATACATGCTATTTAGGGCCATGATGTACAAATAAAAGTGTTTTTTTCTTCTGGAAGTTAATTATATTTGCCTATCCAAAACTTGAAAAAGTACTACGGAACTGGTTTAAAGTGCACGCACACCGAGCCACATACGTGTCTGCGACTTAATATTACAGCAAAGATCTTTTTAACGAATTTCCCGTTTGATTTACTTGATGTATTAAGTATTCTTTTTCCCAGGTTAAACGTATATATTCATTATTTTTTATAGTACTTTAGATACATTATAAATATAGGCCAGGTTTGTTTTGAAAACCCTGAGATACAACTCCACAAAACACTCATATATATTTATATTTTTGAACTTAACAATAAAAGTATTGTTGTCCATAATGAAATGTATACTTGCTGAAGAGAAAAAAAAACATGCTTAACCTTTATTAGTTATGATGCCAAGGTGAAAACAAAGTTTTCTATTACATATATTGAGAATGTTTTCAGAAGTGGACCACACCTTCACTAAACCTTACAAGAAAGTATTAAAGAACACATTGTAGGATCGATGTAATTTTAAAAGGTACTGTGCGTTATTCAATGCCAGATTTTCATCATAGACTAAAGATGAGGTAGACTGATAATTCGTGTTCTGCGCAAGTACGCAACATTGATCTATCCCAAAGTAACACAATTATCTAAGTCACATGGTCAACAGTGATAAATACGTTCGTTTAAATTAAAATTTTTAAATGAAAAGAATTACTATGTTGACGAAATACTTTTAACAATTAGAATTTAATCAAACTACATTACAAGTTGGTTAAAGGATATATTTAAAAAATTCAAAATCACTTGTTTATTAAACAGTGTCCTAACCCCAAATCCAGTCCACGCCGTTTTTGGTAGTCGTGTTTGCAGAAAATAGTTCAATGTTTGGGACACAGGGACTGGCTGTGTGCAGCCAGCGAGATCGACCTCCCTCATTTTTAGTCTATGGTTGTCGCCATCCAACACCCCACGTACGTAAATGTGATTGTAAGGCATGGTAAGTCTTCCGTGGGTGAAATGTCCCATACTAGGAGCTTTTAAATACCAGTAAGCAAGTGTCGTACACTAAGAGCTAAAAATGTAATATTCACTAACTAAAATATATTTATAAAATTGCCGCTTTTTAATTTTAATATCAGTTCATCATTAATATATATATATCACTTCAGGAAAGAGTTTAAGTGAATACTGGAAATATATTTATTCAAAAAATTTACGTGTTCCTATGGAAATTCCTATTCTACGCGTCATAAAATTTCGGAACATGTGAACATTTTACGAAACACTGATCATAACGCAGTTCAGGCTAAATAATTTTACTTTTGTTCACTATGTCTTTGAAACTCATCGTTGTCTGAGAGTACGCAATCAGTAGACAAGGATCTTCTCCATAATATTACAGCATGAAACTAGTACAATTAAAACTTATATTGTTTCTTTCTGTAACCTTTTTCCTTGTCCTAACGCCTCTCATTTCTAAAACGTCATGGCATTCGTTGTTTTTTTAAATACAACCTGTCTATCTCAGGCAGTATAGTTATAATAATTTTAAAATCCCTCGTATACTGCCGTGGGTAAGTTTTAAAGTTTATAGTTTCTTTAATGCAATGTTACGGTAGAGTGGATGAGTAAATGTTGACGATCTCGCACTGACAGGTGACGTGGCTCCGTCAAAAGCCATCTTCAGGCTACGCTATGTCAGCTGCAATTTTCAACGTTTTATTTTGTTCAGTATAATAAAACTCTACCCTGTGTACAAGAAAACATTCTTTGTAATTTATTCAATAACTATCCTGACATATTAATGTGCTCTACTTTTCATAACATTTTGAATTTAACTCAAGGATTCCATTGCATAAACAAAGATGAAATTGCACTTGCACCTTCTAAGGCCATCTGGAATATTCGTAGCCAATTAGATGCGCTGGCAACGCGTATATAAGGAGCACGCGATGATCGATTCACGGCAATTCCTACCTGGTTGCTGACAAGGGTTAAATCGTGGTGAGTTCAAAAAAAGAGAGAGAGAGAGAGAGAGAAAGAGAGCGCATCTGCGTTCTTGAACGTATGATCGGGAAAGCAACCGAGGCTTTCAACACTTGTACGATTATTGATATCCGAATAACTGGACCAGGAAGCTACGTAGATCTCCGAGATATATCCGCAGGGGAAACCCCCAATGGTTCATGAAGGCGGATCGACGAGACTGCTTCTCTATAGGATACGAGTAGGAAAAAGAGGGCATTTTAGAGAAATATATGCTATACGCATATACCCTCTGCAGATGCTTTATGAAATATACTCTTTTTTTTCCTTTTGCTGGTTGACGGGCAACAGAAATGATCGTAGAGGCTAATTTAATGTACATTTATTTATAATATTAATGAGTTGTAATTTTTTTGTTCATGGCCAGACTAAACTCCTCACGTTTATTTCAGAACGAGAGACGTTGAAGAATTTATATTTGCAAGTCACTTCGTTTTCAATTAATATTTAAAGCTTAGTAAAAGGACATTTTTCATATATACATAATTGCTCAAATTTATGGTTCAGTGACTGAGCGGTTAGCTAGCTCACCTCCCACCAAAGCGAACCGGGTTCAATCCCCGGCCGGGTCAAATGTGGGAATTATAACGGACGTTGCCGTTTGCCAGTAGGTTGCTACATTTTTTATGACAATGTTTCATAGAACGTAAAAGAGGACGTATTTAAGTTAAGCAAAATTATTCCTGTATATATGCTTACGTCTGTAAAGGGAAGGAAAAAAATGAAATATTTCACCACGTCACAAAATGAACTTACTTCAGGCATTTTGTGGACCAATCATCAGGACGTATTTAGAAGACAAACATCAGTATACGTCACCTTCGGTCTAACGTTACGGTGACTGTTCGTACGAAATGTTATTTGAGGATGGAGCAATTTTCGACGAAATTTACAGCTGTTATTCTAGTGCCTACGTAATCTAAAGAAGCCTGATTTCCGAGCCCTCTCGGCTTCTCAGAAAACAGAAAATACACAAAAGTGAAGAAATTAAAACGAAATAAATCCTTCAGTGAAAATTACTTTTAGGGAAAACGCTCTAACATTATGAGTCACCTTTATTTGAGGGTTAAGTCATTTTATGCTAATAGTGACGTTCCTTGCATCACGAATGGTGAATGTTCGTCTACATCTGAAGATATTGTAATTTAAAGAGTTGTTTTGGATTTTTCTCGATGATGTAATTTGTCATGTATTAATTTTTTAATTAGAGTTTAACAAACTATCGCACTGGGATCTGTAGGATTATTCTTAGGCCTAAACAAAATTTATATTCTTATGTTACCACTTGTATTTACATGTAGTGCACAGTTAATACATGATGCTATGAAACAAATATCAGCGTGGTATAGACCATACCGTAACTCACGACCCACTCAAACATAATCTAACAGAGATAATCTTCAGTGAATCTCAGATTAAAAATGTGAGAACATTACGAATTTATTTTGTCCATAAAATGATTGCGTCCATAAGCTGTTTGAAGATGTTGACGGAACTTTATGTTGAGAGTAAACGTATTTGGCGAACAGTTTACATATTAATTCGTATTTGCGGTGATGGTAACTTAGCTATAAATAATGCGATATGGACAGAGTTTGCTATAAACTGGATTCGCAAAAGTTTCTTGTTTTGTGTTTGTACGAAAATTGCGTCTAAATAACTATCCTGGCAAACAGCTGTAGGTGGTACAGCTCTCCAACAATGAGGAGTCGCGGTGTGGCAGCGGATAGAGCTCTCTACTCCCACCATGACGAGACGGATTCGATTCCAGGCGTGGTCCCCCAGGATTCTCGCACGTGGGAATCGTGCCGGTCGATGCCACTGATCGAGGTTTTCTCAGGGATCTCCCATTTACCCCATCCTTGCATTCCGGCCCTGCTCCACACTCGCATTGCTTCACACTCATCGATGTTGAGAGCCCGCATCACCCGCCATATAAATTTTTTTATTTTTCTTCCTGATTCAAATTAAGAAGGATTTACTGAAAAATGCGGTAATAGAAACTTACCGTAGCTAATTAATTACCTTATCCATCATTACGGATATAATATAAGTGCTATAAAAGCATATTTTTGTAACAATTAACTTAATACAAAATTTTATATTGTCCCCCACGATTTTTAAGCTATAAGAATGAATACAAATTAACACATAATTTATATATATATATAACAAGCTCAATATTATATTTTAACAAGTTTAATTTTATTTTGTGGCATGTTTTATTTATTTGTTTTGAAACAGAGTCCATAATATTTATTTTGTTTTGAAACAGTAATTTTATTTGGCCGCATATTGATATGTCTTTCTGTATTTCCATTGTGTACGCGTACTTACAAGGCCATATGACTGTTTGCATTTTTGATCGTCGGGGGTAGTTTTAAGTGGCAGTACAGATGAATTTTAATTGTAATCCTCGTTATTGGTTAAGTTTTAAAGAGCGTCCTTAAAATCAATTTTGGGAGAAGGAAAACGGACATCGCGTTACGCGACGTGAGGCAGCCAGCCCAGGTGGGCTGTGCACTAGGTAATAAATTTTGAATTTGCATAAGTAAGTCCAAATTCCCACCCCTGAAATTGCAGGCCGTCTAATAGAGACAAAGACGCGAGGTGTTCTAAGCAATAAGTAAGTCTGTATTAGCCCCCTCCACGTAGCTTTCAGAGAGGTTAGCTATAACTCGTGAGACGTCCGTTAAGGTGCCATTGAACTGTATGTTAGCACCATAAGCCATGTGCTTACATATAGGGAAGACGTCACCTAGCACAACTAAATTTCCAGATTTTTTTTTCAACACAGTTGCCAGTTGTTTTTATTTCGTAGTTGTAACAAGTTTTTATCCTAGTGTTCCTGTTTGTGTGTTTTTTCTGTCCACAAGTATTTTTTTTGCCAGACTGACATGCTGCTGGACGTACAAATGGTACACGTTACGTCAGATTGGTAAGACCAAGTGTGTGGGTATTCCTATTTACAGTCTGGACGGGGCCGGGCAAAAGCAAATCGTCAGACTGCCTTCAAGCGACACTGGAGTGGATTTGATTTCCAGTGTTCATACTGTTTTTGAGTTACGTAGGAGTTAAAGAGGCAATAATTATGATTTTCTAAAAAGTACACTAATCTAGTACTCAGTTTGGACGATCGTGACTGCGCAGTTAGGGTTGGCACTCTACCCAGAAAATTCTTTACACGTACTACGGCTGTCGCAACATTACCCTCATATACACAGAGGTATACCGACCCCCTTTCTGTCTCAGGCCATCATTCTCACTTTTTAATGACTATCTATTAACATCTCATAACAATTAGGTACAAAAATTTGCGCAGAACTCTGAACTGTAATGTTTTTATGATGAAACATTTTCAGTGAGGACCCTGACTCTTGTTTTGCGACACTGAAATTAATATTTTCGGTATAAGGGGTGATATAGCGTCTTAAGAGCTGCCCAAACCTCTTCAGCCCGTTCTAATCCAATAACGAGGGCATGCCGCACAGTGTTGTTTGGACAGAGGGGATGGAAAAAGCAAGCACCGAAGAGGCGCGGGCAAATCGGCAATCGCACGGCGTCAATCCGAAGCCCCGCGAATGGCCCATGAACTGAGCGCAGGCGTTCTCCTGTACCTCGAGCAGTTGCGAGGATGCACCACCGTTGGAGACAGCGGTCTCTCATCAAAGGCACGGCGCTCTACGGCGAGGCGGCAGGTGTCGGCGGCTGTATTGGAAGTGTTCCTCACGCCGCGCTGCGACAACAAGGCTTGTGCGACGCAGGCGGCATCTGATTGGCATCGGGGGGAACCCGGCCGCTGATTGGCTGCGCCGCGACGAGTCGCAGTCTAGTGAGATTGCCACGCGACATAACTGAGAGATAACCACGAGCATCGCAAATGCAGCACCAGGCACCAGCCAAAGTGTAAAACATTTGCTACAGTCCATGCACGGTTACTTCCAACTTTTCTAAATCCCTGATAAAGTTCTACTTCCGGCATATTCCTCCACCTCATGCAAACAAAGCTTAACCGAGTCTATAATATTACACCAAAGGGACAGAGCACCACATTCGTGCACATATATTTTGCATAGGAACTATTTCTTACCAAGCATTACCAATACACATTTTTTCTCACTGTTCTTCTTCATATTAATTATAAATGAATTATTATTATTTATAGATAACATATGTGAAAAAGTTTAATTTTTTTAAAAATAAGATATTTTTGTGTTAACACAATTATAAAACGCTTGCGAAACATAACGTATTTAAGAAACAAGTACATCATACATGGGGTGATTTTTCTAAGGTTTGGTTAAAAAAAAAAAGTATTATTTAATAAAACATTTTTTCGTGTCTTCTAACATTTCTAGAAATTTGAGTATTGAATTTTGTTACACCCGGTATTTGACGGGGCACATCAAGTAAATATAATTATCTACAGTGCACAGAGCAGGAAACAACGTTTAATGAGGAGAGTCACCAAGTGTAAGAGACATCATTCGTTCTCGAGGCTACATATATTCAGCCGATTCTTAAACAGCTGCTGCCAACTACATCGAACACCAATTTCTATTGGTCCGGACGTATGGCATAACTTTATTCTGTTAGTTGTACAGTCAGGAACAAAAATCCGGTTAGTTGCCACAAATGAAGTTACATATTTATGTTTGCTCGAAAGAGTAAAGAGGTAAACATACGAGACGCTTGTCAATTGAGAGAACGGCACCGTCAGTTAAAAATACTCGTTTGCCGAACACCACACAAGCAATCAGCGAAACATAACACTTGTGTCGTAGTTGGTGCTACGAGATTTTGCTTCTGTTTGCCTGGATTCTCTGTTATTTCGTAAAATATTTGACTGTGAAATTAAAAAAAAAAAAAGTACGTTTTAGAATATTGAAGAATTCCCTAACAATTTTGTTTAATATTATTGTTACTCTAGCATTTAATATGCCTCGTGGGAAATCAGTTTCATCACAGTGTACCTCCACTGTTAAAAATATCCTTAAATTTGAAGAATTAAACAAGGAAATGAACAATTCATAAACAGAGACGTCGTCCGCAATAACGAAACTCTCGATATGTACGGAACATCAGGGCGTCGGGGACGAACAAAGATAATACTACATTTAGGGTTCTTCGCTGTTTTAGCCATAAAATAATCATTTCTAGATGGGATATTCACGCAACCTATATTTGCATCTTCGAATGCTAAAGATTAGCCCATATGACAACACTTTGAGCACTTCAGCAATACAGTACGCGTGCGTCATTCTTAAAAATATTTAGCTATTACTACATTCACGTACGTGGATCAAGCAGAAGAGTGGAAAGTACACTTGGACTAGTACACTTGGTTTGAAATAATACATCAACTCATAACAAAAATATTTATTTATACACTCGCGGCATTACTTGAAAAGTACGAAAATAAAGCTGTTATTTTAATGACACTTAATGTCTTTCCAAACCAAGAAAATGTACGGAATATTCCGCAAATTCACAGAAAGCTCATGAAATACACGGAGAGTTAATATATAATTTAAAGAAGATTTGTCGGTAATATTTTAGCACAAGTTTTTCGTAGTTTCGAGAATTTTTTTCTCCTGCAGTTTGTGATGAAGACAGTGAAGCAGTGTAAGAGAGATAGTTGGTTGCAGGCGCTAGCCTTATCTACTGCGGAGGGAGAATTTAGACACTGCAGTTTGACGGAGCACAAACCACAATACAGGTGAAACCCTGGATCGTGCGCGCGCGCGCACACACACACACTACACGTGGCCGAGTTGTTTCAAGAGCTGCACTTTCGTAAGGCTCCTAGCCAGTTTCACAGAAATAAGATCACTTAAACAAACCTGTATTCAGTATATGGTTAAAGTTCGGTTCACCAGGTAGTTCTTGTGAACCTGGCTACTGCACATACTGAAGAGTTTTATATTATAAATGCGCTAGCTGTGAAATTTAGTAAAAGAGAGCTTACAAATGCGGAAATATAACTAAAATTTCATTTGTCGATTTTAGCTCCAGGAATGTAAGCTTATAGGCAATACAAATACAAAATTCTTTAAAGAAAGGCGTATTTCATAATTTTCAATCTCCAAGGCAACTAATATAAAATAAATTTTGTAAAATTACTTTTAGTAAATTCTATTAAAACTTTTTTAACTAAAATTATTTTAATATTGAACTATAATACAGAATAATTCATTACTAGCTCCATATGGTGACCGCAAAATTAGTTTGTATGAATTTATGAGTAACGACTTACGTACACCACAATTACTATTCTCGAATAACCAGTTCCACACACGGTAATCAGAAGTTTGTGTACAGTGGATTCTTGGTTGCTTGTAAATATTCATGAATATCAGTAAACACACTTAACCTACTTTACCTCAATCTTAAGAAACTAACATAGCGTAATCTTATCTAAAGGAGCAAACGATAATCAAACTAGACACACTGACTTAAACTAATAGCACCTAACATAAGATATCCTAAACCAGTCTGTCATAAGAAGAGCCAGTGATCTTTTGCCTTATTAATTTTAGTGCACAGTGGTTTTGAATATCAGTTGTCGATACTTAAATATTTTCCCTTGTTACTTGTTGTTGCGACTATGTAACTGGAATAGAAAATTTCCTTTATTGTTGTGCGGATATTAGCTACGTGTTAGGAAAAAAGTCACCAAAAACAGATGTTAGACAAACTCACAGTATTTTGCAATACACCTAGTTGCGGACTATTGTCGCTAATAATAGCTGGCTCTTCTGATAGAGGGAGCGCTGTTTTCTTTCACCGTTTACCTGAGAGCTAATACCAAACTTTTTAAATTAAAACACATTAAAAATTATTTTTTTTAATTACTGTTGTTTTCAAAGGATTTAAAACTTTGCGTGTTTAAGCCGCTAATAAAATTTTATTGACGTCCTTTAAAGGAAAAATGAAATAGAACATAAGGGTTGTGGGGGATAGGAAGCTCCTATATACGACATCTTATTGCCTTAGCTAAAACAGCATGGAAATCGCTCATCATTACGTAAACCACATCAGAGGAATGCTCAACCTGCGTAAAGCCCACTCGTTCCGGTCTCCAGGGCTGTGAATCTCAATTTGTATGTAAACGAAGGAAAAGAAAAGAGTGGGAACACACACGAAATTGAGGTCCAAATGTGTAGATTTCCGCAGTTATTTTACAACCCGTCGAGAATCGCGTGTCTGTGTAATATACATGCATCTTCAGACTCGATTGCCATTCCATGCCTGCAGGTTTGTCACCCAAATTAAATTGAATAAATACATGTATACGACTTTCGGCCCAAAGCTACACCCAAGAGCGGTTGTATCAAAAGTAACAAAATAGATTTTCCAACTTCATTTCTTAAACCTCAACGATTTCAAAACAGTTTTGTAATGCATTTGTTAAATAAAAATTAAAATACTTCTCAGTAGACAACATATACTATACTTAGTTATTTGTGAGCGCTCATTGGAATATTCGCATTTAAAATCTTGTTACCGATAAGGTACTATGGTGTTAAGCATAATGACCTACACTGACTCACGTATGACGGAGTGTGACGTTACGTAAAGGTAAAATAGTGTGAAAAACAACGTAAGTATGATGAAAGTATTTACTAAAGAGTAACTGGACTTTGTTCTTACAGTAATACAATACGGCACTATAATAGCTGTGATACAATACAATATTTCTTTTTGTTTGTGTTGCCCGAGAAACCGACATATATAAAAAACACGAATTTTTAATTAAATACCCATATGCGAGATTTAAAATTCTCAGCGTCCAATGACTTTAAAATGTATTGACTGAAAAAGTGAAACAAACAGGACAAAAGCAATCTAAATATAAGTGGGAAACCAAACCCCCTCCTGGCCGGCCCACAACTATACCGAAAACAATGGAAAAATTAGCGGCACGACACACGCGAAGGTAGCAGCCAAAAAAGAAGGCATTACACGAATTACAATTAAAAATGGTACTCCTTGATTTCGGGCTTGTGATGCGCACCGCTATCAAAACTCAATTTAAAAACTATAACGGAAACATAGGGAAAGGTTTAAGGGAAAAAGGCGCCTGAAAGTAGCGGAGCGTATCAGCCTGGCGTCTGGTGTCATTACAGTAATAATCATACTAGTCTGCTCAGACCTAACAGAGATATTACAAGTTACTGGCAAACCAAAAATTACAGTACTCCATAAAAAAAACACGGTAATTAGGTAAATCAAGAACAAACTGCCAAGCCGAATAAACGTTTGCCTCCAATTATAATATATTTTTAAAAAATTCAGACGGTGTACCTTGGTGCGTGTTGCTGTAGAACCCTATAAATACTTATGCCGATCAAGAATATGAGCCGAAGCACCCATAACGACCCCGCAGAAGTGAACGACCTCCAAGGGCCAGGCCCGGTATATATAAACAAATTCACCCCCTCTTCCAGCGCGACGCACACACAGGTTCATCGGCAGCGAAGGGGGCGAAACCAACCCGAGGGAACATCCTCGCAATCAAGCGAGGCCTAGCTCAAGCTTTGTCCGCCCGAATATGCAGCTCGTGGCGTCGTATGCGGCGACGACTGGGGCACCAGATTACACTCGGTGACCGAAAAATGTTTGTATCTTCATAGCTTAGCACTCAAAACTGTTCAGTTCAAGCAGGTTCAAACGACAAATAGAGTAACGTGTGTACGCCACGTTACAAGCTTCTCTGTCACCTCAAAGAGTTGGTTGTCCAACTACAGATATTCAAAGAGTTCATTTATAAGTTTATGCGCGAATTCGGAGAACACTGTACCACTAAGGGTAATTTCTGAAAGGAGTATATTTGATTAATGTTGACATGATGGTAAGTAACCATTAGTTATGTGTGAATATGTTTACGTGTCATTAACTGTATTGCAAAATTTTTCATATTACAATGAGATAATTTGATTACATTATGTCTTGCAGTGGTAGCAGATATTTGTTCAACTACCCGTTGTCAAACAAAGCTTTTCTTAAATATTCAGTCATATTTGTGATAATTCTTGCTGAAATCCCAATTAAAAGTTTTACACCATCCTCCCATCCTTTACTTTGCACAAATCGATAATATAGTTAATTATATTTAACTTCTTAGATCGTTCATAAGTGCACATTGCTTTTGAACTAAAAAAATAATTTACTGAATGTGCAGATTATCATGAATAATTTGGTGTATATTTTAAAATATTTTCACTTTTTGTAATTAAGTAATTGTTCAATTGATATATTTTCATAATAATATATTTTAAGTGTTTGTAATTGATTGTTTGTTATATTGTTATTATATTGTTATATTTTAATTTTCGGGTAACTGTGAAATGTACATGACGCAACCTTTATCTTTGTGAGGATCTCTACAGGCTGAATAATAAACTAATAATCAATAACTAAGTTATCAGGCCAATGACAAAGTTAGTTTAACATATGGAAGAAGGATACCCAAAGTGCATGTAAGTAGACATCAAGCAGGCTTTCAAAAGTTCACCGTTTGTCGTGAACAGCCTGTACTCGGTCCAATCCTGTATTATGTTTGTAGCATTAGCATGGAAACAGTCGTTGATCTTTGTCGGTGCAAACTTCTCTATGGATACGAAGACAAAAATTCAGAAATTTTCTCTTTATTCTATTTTACAGTTGCTTCAACTGCATACGTAAATACTGCCGTTATCATAACAGTGCCTTTAATTGCGCATCTAAGCAGCCTGACGTTTCTTATAGTTTAGTTTAAATATTTCGTTTGGCATTACAATCTTTAATTTGTCTCATTCTTCAAACGGAAAGATAATTTATAATAACAAAACTTTTCTCCTCAATGTTATACGGAATAAATTGTTTATTATCTATATTTTATTTACCCCTGTACTTTCACGTGTCGAAGTACGAACCAAGAATATGGAGCAATAAAAATTTTGGAAAAATTAAATACCACAACACATGCTTTAATCATTAAAACAAATAGAATTCAGCTAATTAGGTCAAGTAATTTCTTTTGGAATAACCAAAACGATTAAATAAGCTTTGGCGTGCACTCAGAAAAATGAGTAGAGGAATGACAACCAAATATTTCTATAACAGGTTATCGGAGTAGCTGCAACGGAACAGCTTTACTAGCAATATATTATTATAAATGATTATTACAATTCTTGTTGCATCAGGAACAATCATACCATTTTAGACGTTCTGTTGGAGAAACTAGCACCTCCTATAGTGTTATGCTAAAGGAATTACATTGAGGCTTACATAAACAATCACGAAAAAGAATACACACTTTATTAATTTTTTTCGAATTATTGTCTACGTTTAACAATATTTTGAGCATTATCAGCTGTTCACGGTAAAGTGAGTATTTTTTAAATCAACGTTTAAATAAAAATTACAGCTCATTAACTACATAAGCCTACATGATACTATACACACTAACACGCCGTTTCCCAATTAAGATCGAAGCGAATAAAATACAATAATTCTAAATCTTTACG
The DNA here is from genome assembly GCA_002778355.1 of Clitarchus hookeri. Taxonomy (NCBI): domain Eukaryota; kingdom Metazoa; phylum Arthropoda; class Insecta; order Phasmatodea; family Phasmatidae; genus Clitarchus; species Clitarchus hookeri. The sequence continues at coordinate 294,678 of NQII01001704.1, read as the reverse complement.
TTGTATCGCGAGTGTAATTTTTTAACTTACAGCAAATTAAGCTGGTAGTTTTTTTTATTTGTTTTATATACTAGATTACGAATTGGCATATAACACATTTACGTTCCAAAATATGTCATGTTTTCATTTCAATGACGGATGAATAAAGTCATTAGCCTCATGATCATGAGGTGAAAAGTAGATCTTCAGCAGGGCTTTCAATTGTGATCAATTAACCGTGAACAGTCTATACCAGATCGTTGTATCATTGCCGAAAATTAATGGTTCATGCAACCATGTCTATTCTCAGCGTGCGCACCTACAGAAAAACCGAATACCTACTGGTCACTGAATCGTGCCGGACGATGCCGCTGGTCGGCGGTTTTTCTCGGGGATCTCCCGTTTCCCCCTGCCTTGCATTGCGGAGCTGCTTCATTCTCACCTCATTTCACCCTCATCGGCTCTCAATACCTCGTTGTTAAGAGCCGCCCAAAACCTCTCAACCCCGAACAACTTGCTGCTACATTCTGATGTTATGGTCCACTTACGGTTTCTTCGGATGTTTTGAAACAAACCTTTGAGAAATCACCCTAGGAGTAATAAGTTAACCCGTTTTTTTTAAATAACTCTTATACCACAAGTATATAACACCCATTAACTTTAAAAGTATTATATTATTGAATAAATGAAACTTTCATTTAGTATATTATATAAATTGTAACATTTATTTCGTATTCAATACGAATTAAAAACAGTGAGAGCAGCGATGTTTTGGCAACGACTAGTAAGAAATAGTTCACAGTTAAAATATTGTTTTAATCAAGTTTTTTCGGTATTCTATTTGTAAAATAAACGTAGCCTATTGAAATATTTAGATTTTTAGCAAGTGCTGATGGAAACATATACAGTTAAAAATATCAACGCAAAATACTGTGCGTAGGCCCTAGTGACACGAAGTTATTTTTTTTTTCCACCGAGAAAGAAATTTCAATAGGCTGTCGGTGCAGTGGAGCCAGTCGCTCTCTCTCTCTCTCTCTCTCTAAAGAAGTTTCGCACCGCCAGTAGTAGCAGGAAAATTATACATGTTTTCAATTTAAACATATTTCATACTTATTACAGCAAAAATAATGATTTTTGGATTTGTAATTTAGAACTGAAAAGATATTTTAATGCTTGAATATTTATTATAATGATGGTAGGAGGGTTACAAAAGCGAAGTTGGCAGAAGTGGCGACTGGCGAACGGCGACATGACATGGCGTGTTGCTATTCCTCAACGAAGCGTTAATTTTCTTGCTTCGATAAATACTTAAAATTACCACACCAAGTTTGTACGCATTGTGTTTTTTTAAACCCGCCTAGGCAAGTTATGGTTTTGTGATAAGTCAGTGTTCCCGTGGCAGTAATAAATATACTGTTACGTGCGTCGTGACCGCTGCGTGTGGGAGGGCGTGGCTGCTCCGTGGTCATTACGCTGCAGATGTGTGTGTGTGTGTGTGTGTGTGATAGCAAAAATTGGACGCACGAAGTTTATACCTTTTAACTGCGAACTGTTGTTATGACGGAGTTAATTACTTTTAGGTTACGTCTGTTTATTTACTACAACGTTGTAAAATTGCCCTGGGGGATTAGAACACAGTTGAATATCGCGCTACGTTTCTGTGATTTGAATGTTTGCCATAATCCCAACAAATAACTAAGTTCAGTCTGAAAATATAAATAAATAATTTAATAAACCTAATAAAAAATAAGTACCTACGCAAAGAAATGTGAGCGGAATAAAAGTTACGGTAGGCCTATTTGTGTGCATGTTCACCACTGTATTTTTAAGTTTGTCGCTGTTACGTACAAAAAATAAGCGACGCGTTTTGCGTGTTCGAATTTACTGTATTTTCCGTTGGACTGGTTGCTCCTTCGTTTTAATATTTATTCCAACTACGGCCGTCCTTTTAACGAAATAACCCAACCCACACCTATAACAAGAGATTATGTATTACAGTTCGTTCCCCCGCAGTTTAAAAGGGTTAAACACAGTCACGGTAAAATATTAACGTGTAAATAATGTTCTATATCGTATATAACAAATATGTCAACAATGTAAAATAATAACAGTAAGAATTATCGTCAATACCGACATTGTGAAAAAGTCATAAAGCTGACCTAAATATATGGCCGAAATTGTGAATATTCGTGTGTAATGGTTTCTGAAATATGACAGAATTCTTGAACAGCTGTACAAGTAAACAAAGCATTTGACAGTTAAAACGTAGAAGTCACATGGCAGTGTTTATGTTTACGTGCAGCGGAAGGATACGTGTTCGGTAAGCNTCGTCAATACCGACATTGTGAAAAAGTCATAAAGCTGACCTAAATATATGGCCGAAATTGTGAATATTCGTGTGTAAGGGTTTCTGAAATATGACAGAATTCTTGAACAGCTGTACAAGTAAACAAAGCATTTGACAGTTAAAACGTAGAAGTCACATGGCAGTGTTTATGTTTACGTGCAGCGGAAGGATACGTGTTAGGTAAGAAAATGTGTGAAGTAACAGTGAATGGACTATAGATCAGCCCTCCCAGGCAATACGCGCGTTCATCATTACACCTAGAAGATGTTCACGGTGAAGTAAGAACTTTTGAAATTAACCTTTGGAGAAAAATCACCGCCTGCGAAATGCACGTATGCTACCGCGCATACGCGTACATGCGCCTCTCAGTATAATGTTTAAATATATGGTTGATGAAATCAGTGTTTTTTTCATACACACAAGAGCACGAATTTGCGTAAAAAATTGCATAGTTCTACTTGGCTGAAACATGATTAAAGTGAGAAGGTACATGGTGGTATTAATTTTGGATAAGGAGGATGGATACAATATAGGAATAACNATTGTGAATATTCGTGTGTAAGGGTTTCTGAAATATGACAGAATTCTTGAACAGCTGTACAAGTAAACAAAGCATTTGACAGTTAAAACGTAGAAGTCACATGGCAGTGTTTATGTTTACGTGCAGCGGAAGGATACGTGTTAGGTAAGCAAATGTGTGAAGTAACAGTGAATGGACTATAGATCAGCCCTCCCAGGCAATACGCGCGTTCATCATTACACCTAGAAGATGTTCACGGTGAAGTAAGAACTTTTGAAATTAACCTTTGGAGAAAAATCACCGCCTGCGAAATGCACGTATGCTACCGCGCATACGCGTACATGCGCCTCTCAGTATAATGCTTAAATATATGGTTGATGAAATCAGTGTTTTTTTCATACACACAAGAGCACGAATTTGCGTAAAAAATTGCATAGTTCTACTTGGCTGAAACATGATTAAAGTGAGAAGGTACATCGTGGTATTAATTTTGGATAAGGAGGATGGATACAATATAGGAATAAAAATAGATCCTCAGTAGGGCTTTCAAAAGGGCTCAGTGAACAGCCTATGATACGATTTCCACGCTGTTTGCCAGCGAGGAAAGTGAGACGCACGTGACACTTACCGTAAGAAATTCGTTCTGCGAGTCCTTCCCCAGCAATGGCTGGATTGTAACAAGGGTATTCGCAAGTTTACTACTTCACAATAAAACACCACGTTCACAGTCACGAGATTTGCCCTTGGCAGGAAAATAGGTCATAAAAGATTAGCGTCATATGTAGGAAGTCCCATCAATAGTCTGTTACTTTCAAAAGCCACAAACATTATTTTATTACATTATTAATAGAAAACTAGCTAACAGTTAAAAGGAAATGCCATTAAACAGTGCCTTCTATACAGTTTGTGATGTCTACAATACTTTTTATATGGTCAGTTCACTTTAACTTCCAACTCTAATGAAGCCCTGCTAAAGTTCTACTTCCAGGATATTCCACCGCCTCACGCAAACAAAGCTTAACCGAGTCTAGAAAATTACACCAGAGGGACAACGCACTGCATTCGTGCGCACTCAGTGTAATAATATATTGTAAAAGAACTTATAATTTATAGATAAAATATAAGTAAAATTTCAATTTATTTAAAAATAAGGCATTTTCAAAACACAAATATAATAAGCTTGTGATACTTGACTTATTTTATAAACAACCAAGAACGTCATGTATGGGGTGATTTTACAAAGTTTTGAAGGAAAAAAAAGTGTAAAGAAACCGCGGNTAACAGTTAAAAGGAAATGCCATTAAACAGTGCCTTCTATACAGTTTGTGATGTCTACAATACTTTTTATATGGTCAATTCACTTTAACTTCCAACTCTAATGAAGCCCTGCTAAAGTTCTACTTCCAGGATATTCCACCGCCTCACGCAAACAAAGCTTAACCGAGTCTAGAAAATTACACCAGAGGGACAACGCACTGCATTCGTGCGCACTCAGTGTAATAATATATTGTATAAGAACTTATAATTTATAGATAAAATAGAAGTAAAATTTCAATTTATTTAAAAATAAGGCATTTTTAAAACACAAATATAATAAGCTTGTGATACTTGACTTATTTTATAAACAACCAAGAACGTCATGTATGGGGTGATTTTACAAAGTTTTGAAGGAAAAAAAAAGTGTAAAGAAACCGCGGATAGACTATAGTCAATAAGTTAAGTTGCAAGTGAACGTCAATAGAGTGATAAGAATTAGCTGGCAATTAAATTTCTGCCGTGCTCTAAANACGGGATTATTGCGTCTCAGGGCTAACCCCTTACGCTTACAAGGGAAGGAAAAACATGCAAGGAGACTTGCATCGCGGCAAAGAGGGATTGGGTTTCCCATGGCCAAGTTTGGCCATGAAAAATTTCCCTAGTGTACTTACAGTTAAACTATATCTAGAAGAGAAAGGCAAAAACCGGCACAGACACCGTAAAAACCCTTTCGACAGGAAACAATTAAAAATTGTAACACGCATTATGAGAAAATGCTACAGGATTTATTAATGNGTAAAAACCCTTTCGACAGGAAACAATTAAAAATTGTAACACGCATTATGAGAAAATGCTACAGGATTTATTAATGAGAGAGGAGAAACTAATAGAGAGGTGGCTGGGGGAGGGAATCCACGTGACACTGCTGACGCTATACAAACCAAACTNGGAGAGGAGAAACTAATAGAGAGGTGGCTGGGGGAGGGAATCCACGTGACACTGCTGACGCTATACAAACCAAACTGATAACATTGCTCTCTACCACCACGCTGTTTAGTATGGCGCTGCCCGACTTACGTTTTTTCAACAGGNAACCAAACTGATAACATTGCTCTCTACCACCACGCTGTTTAGTATGGCGCTGCCCGACTTACGTTTTTTCAACAGGCAATATTCATCCGTGGGGCAGCTTTCGCCCAACCGCTCTCGGCCATAGTCAGTGCGAAACTGAACAACCTAGCGGCAATGCACTCTCCCGACTCGCCCGGTGCGTTTTCAACTTCTGCGCACTATTATCTTGTTTGGATTTCACTATTGCGTTGTTGCCTCTTTCGGTTCCCGACACCAACACTTGGATCTTTAAGTGGTTGTTGGATCTGGCTCATTTAATTCTGCGGAAGGCAATGGAAAAAAATCCCAGTATCATTCTCCTAGATCCTAGGAGAACCTTGGGCGTGCTGTGGTTTCAATCGCAATAGAGTTGTCTGGAATCACGACGCTAAGCAACGAAAACTACACACAGTGTACAGGCAGTTCACGGTAAATTGAACACTTTTGAAATCCCTGCTTGGGATCTACTTTTCCTCTCGTTTGGTATCCTGCTGCCACACGTAAAATTAACATTATAATGGACCTGATCACTTTACCCATGCGCCATTCAAGTGAAACCGTGGATTTGTTAAGAATGTATACCAACTATCTTCCAATTTGTGCTCTAATGTGTTTAACATTACACCCGAAATTAACATCAAGTCTTGGAACTAGTTTTACTTACTCTTTGCCAACTTAAAGAGGGAACCTGTATGTCTCTGTTTGCTGTAGCAGGGTTATGGGTAGTGACATTTTTTACAGGTTGATTTCAAGAGTGCTCGCATTACCGTGAGATACGCAAACCTAATACAAATAACTTTATATATTTCCTTGGCTCTACATGATCAACGTGCATATTTTAAGTCCGCTGATGTACGTATTTTGGAAATAAAAAACAAATATACTAACTAATTTGCTATGTTGAGGTATTAAACCCCGCACCGGCCAAGGTACCGTAATTGTTCCAACTGAGCACCAGAAGAATATTGCAGTAAATCTCTTCGCGTATTAGCAGCCACGGATTATTTATCTTCGGGCGTTCTCGGTTGTTCGGCTTACGGACGAGTCAGGTGCTAACCTAGGAGAGGATCTGGCTGCACTAGAAATGTAAACGACCTAGCGTCTCGTAACTGTACACGAGCCACACGCGATGAGCGCCGATTTTTGCCGAACATTTCCAAGGAGATCAGTACTACGGCGTGCTAGACGCTAGACTGCTCTAGGGAAAGTAAACTACTGCAAAACTCTTTCAGAGGCGTTGGATTACGTTTATCTCTGATTACATAAAAAATACCCCAACACGAACAGAAGAGAAGGAAGTTCTCCACAACAGTATTTTCTTCTTCTAGCTTTCAAAACCCTTTCATTAGTTTCTCGTGCTTCCCTCCGAAACTACACTACAGAATATTTCCGCCATTTAAATTGCATGAAGTTTCGTGACTTCGTTCTGCTGGGTATTTCCGTGTCTGTAGGAAGTACCATGGCCCCATCTGCGGCCATGCTTCCCCAAACACAGCAATGACACTTTATCTCCAATTTCCCGCGTGCCTAAGTTTAAGAGAGAGCCCTGAGATTCAGTTAAATTCCACACGTACCTCGGAACTTCTCCTCGGACACAGATCAGGGCGCATATAAGGAAAAGATCGCTTTTGCCTGTGCAGCTGGGCGACCTACTTTTTCGAATGGCAGGTCGTTCAAGAATGCTACACAGCCTTTTCAGCGTCAGGTCACCGTACCTCTACTGCGAAACGGCGAGCCTCATTATTTTATTGCTGATATCTGCCTACGGAAAGCAGATGAGAAACTGTGTACGTTCTAAGACTAGTTTCCGTTTCGTATTCCTACATTAAATACGCATTCTTTAAGGTAAAAATGCTTAACATTGACGTTTCTCCAGTCATTTTTATGTATGGAATCTGCGGTACAGAATATTAAAGCATCCGGCAATTATCTTAATTACTACTACAAAAAAACAACAGTATCACTGCTGAAAGTTCCATAGAGGCGAATGAGTTGCCGACAGAAAGACTACACACTATTTCAAACCTTTGCATGTAGTGGCGATGAGACATTCGAAGCGTGTTCGTGGTCGCTCTTAACGTTCCCGCACTTCTAAGCCTTTATAACGGAAAAAAAAAAAAAAAGATTCCTTATACAGTATTCTTAACTGAGGAGTATTTTTATATTAAAGAGTCCTGCTTGGTTTCTCCTTTTAGCCCATCCCATATTCATCCGCCATGTGTGAACAACAACTTAGCAATTGTTTGTATCCAGGCATAGATCAAGTGACGCCTTGAAACTATTGGTAATGCAAGTACGTTCATATCACAGCACTTCTTAATATATAGTGTAAAAAAAAATTGGGGGAAGGATTTATTTTTCATATATTGATTTCAAAATATATATAGCCAATTTTTTGATCGTAATATTGAAAATAACATCCTTCCCAGCCAATTTTCAAAATTCCCCCAGTGACAACTTTTCCAGACCCTCCTTTCATTGTTGCTCACATGTGTGGTATCGTCTATTCACGGTTTCTTCACACTTTCTAAATCAAACCTTTGAAAAATCACCCCATGTATGGTGTGTTTAGCTGTATATATATATAGTTTATTACAAGCGTTAGATACTTGTGCTAAAATAAAAACACATTTTTATTGGTTAATTAGAACGTTTACTTATACTTTTTCGATAAATTATAATATTTATAAAAATTTATAGCGAGAAAATATGTGTGTTGGTAAAGCCTAGTAAGAAATAGTTCTAAGAAATAGTTCTTATCCAAAATGTTATTACACTGAGTGCGCACGAGTGCGGTGCGCTGTCACTTTGGTGTAATTTTCTAGACTCGGTTAAGCTGTATTTGCATGAGGCGGAGGAATATCCTAGAAGTAGAACTTTAGCGGGGCTTCAGAAAACTGGGAAGTTATCGCGAATTACCTATGACAAAATATTACACAAGGATGTGTCAAACTAAAATCTGAAATTTTTTTCTATCGTGGAATTTATTGAACAGGGAAATGACTACTTCCTGCTGTGCAATAAAAAGTTCTTATCTAGTGCATTGATAACTCGAAAACAAATCAGGATATATCAGCGTCGGGGATATGGCGGTGGGTTTTATCTGAATACGTCTGTGTTAGTGGGTAATATTTTCTTCGAGGCATGGCACGTATGGCTTAAATCAACAGATCTAGACGAGAGCTTTCGTTTGGCACCAAAACGAGCGCGCTACCACATAGGAGGCGCGAGATATGCTCCCGGAAAATGTCGCCTCTCGCCCGAAATTGCCGCCAGACACCACGGGCCTCCGCCCACGCGTCGCGCTTGCGAACAAGCGAGATGTAGAAAGGGTTGATGTCAAGTGAACACTTTTGAAAACTCCACATAACCGCTTCTTCCTAATCACTGTGTATCATTCCATCGTATGCAAAAAAAACATTAGCTTGGGCGAATGACTAGTGTCCAATGCGTCGATAAAGTGAAACAGTAAAAATTATGAAAAACCTATTAATTAATAAGCATGTTTGATCACGTAGTAGCGTGTCTGATAGACATTCGTGAGGTCGTGGGTCCATTCTCCAACCTCCCCCCCTCCCTCCCCCGTGACACACGCAAGAGGTTTTCTGTCGCTATTCCAGGCAAATACTTTTGCACCTCTTTAACCTATTTCAACCCGATTCCATGCCCGAAATAAAGTGCTGCCCTGTCACTGTCCTTTACTGATGGCCTTTAAATAAACGACGTATAGGCTTAATATATACTAATAATTTGTCAATATTACATTTGATGTGCGGGAAACCAAAAATAAGCCAACTTCAGTGATTAACAGTTTAAACATTACATTATTTTATAAATAATGTTATATTTAACTATTACTCATAGAGGTTGGTAACAGTGATGTAAGTATCAAGAATAATGCTGCATTTAATGTATGTGCAGTTACAGATAGAATTTACTTTCGAAGTTTTAGTTGCAAAGTGATAAACAGTCATGAACCAGACACATAAAGGGGCTCCGGTAGTCAGTTAGGATATCGTAAAGAGGCAAAATCTAGTAACTCAAGCTGCTGGATCGACAGTGTTTGATGACGCGGTAGCATGCAGGACACACTTTCGGTAAATCATGTTTTCGATACAGTGGCGCANGGGGGGGGCAGAATATACATCGCTCCTTCCTACTTTCTGCTATAAAGATTTTTTGTAGAGCGTCATCCCCTTACCATGATGAAATTTCAAATGCAGAGAAGCTAAGAAGAGAGTATTAACTGCACAAAATTATTTATTTATATTGTTTTGCTACTTTTCACTATGTAATGTTATCGAAGCACCATTAGATTCAAGCTCAGTGTACCGTTGCCAGAGAGTTGTTTGATTTTATGTTTCGGAAGGTATATGTGTGTGTGTGTGTGCATATATATCATATATATGGGTGCCAATTTACTTAGTTCTTGTGGATTGATAAATTGTATACAATCACTAATGAAATGTTATAATGCATTTCTGCATTTCTGATACTTATATACATNTCGCTCCTTACTACTTTCTGCTATAAAGATTTTTTTGTAGAGCGTCATCCCCTTACCATGATAAAATTTCAATTGCAGAGAAGCTAAGAAGAGAGTATTAGCTGCACAAAATTATTTATTTATATTGTTTCGCTACTTTCCACTATGTAATATTATCGAAGCACCATTAGATTCAAACTCAGTGTACCGTTGCCAGAGAGTTGTTTGATTTTATGTTTCGGAAGGTATATATGTGTGTGTGTGTGCATATATATCATATATATGGGTGCCAATTTATTTAGTTCTGGTGGATTGATAAATTGTATACAATCACTAATGAAATGTTATAATGCATTTCTGCATTTCTGATACTTATATACATNGGTGGATTGATAAATTGTATACAATCACTAATGAAATGTTATAATGCATTTCTGCATTTCTGATACTTATATACATCTTCGCTTCTGGATTTTAGACGTTTCTCTATCTTTTATGCAAAGTGTAATTTAAGTTTAGATCGAAAAAAAGCGAAACTTATAAGATAATAATAAAATTTATTAAGAAGGGCGCTTTAAGGTGCTCCTCCCCTCGCCCTTATGTTTTATACGTTTTTCCGTCATTGTTGCTTTACCATCCAGTTTGTGGCAAATTCTGGTGCAGTTCATGGCATAAGCTCGATTAAGTCACAGAGTAGACAAGTATACAGAAACGGAATGGCGATGCGGTTCCTCGCTACTGCGTACTGCGAAAGTTTCCCTACTGGTTGGGCTGCCGGCTGGCGAGTGAATCACCAGGCGCTGATTGGCGAACGGCGTCCGAAAATGTTGCTAGCCAGTGACGCCATTTTGCTGGCGCGTGCAGCTGGAGTTTGCGGTACAAGCCTCTGTTTCGCGCCTATGTTCCTAAGCACTCTGTGATGAAGCGCTAAGGGGGACGCCTGCGAGCGTAAATACTGCCGCATCGCCTATACGCGCAAGGCACTAACTTGGCGTGTAGTGTTTCATCATTGTCTATCATGCGACTTACAACGGTGACCTGCTCGATATTACGTGGCAAATTTCACTGTCGTTGTCTCCCCTAATTTTACAAGTATTTTATAATTCGCCAGTCTCGAAAAAGTCAAAATGTTTGCACTTGATTTTGGTTTTGAGATAATACTTTCAATAAGAGTATAATGGTTAGTGTTTTAAGGTTTAATTTTAATTTGACAGAAAACGCTTATTATTTTCTGCAAAAAACGCTGTTATAAAACATTTCAAAACTGCAGGTATGCAGGTGCATCAAGTGCGCGTGGGAGATCTATTTCACCGCGAAGCACGTTACGAGACGTAGGTATACACTACTTAGGGAGGCGATGTACAAATCCAATAAGAGCCAATGTTTGATAAAGTTTTCTACCAACTTTGTGAGAAAAAAAATATTTTTTTCTAGACTGATGGTGTTTCTTACACTGGAAATGTGAAAATTTCCTTGCAACCCAAGATGAACCAAAGGCACCAGCAGAAGCAGACCCAGCAAATATTATTCACCAATATATCACGTCCGTTTATACGCATTTGGGAAGGCACAAACGGTGAAGCTTATTTTACTTACATCCATGGCAGCTTTCCTACGTGTGCTCTGGCAAGAGTCGAAAGCGTTGTGAAACTCTCAACTTTGTATGGCAGCATTTGTGTAGTCCCATGCGATATACGAGTTACGAACCTGCGTTATATTTTGCGAGGTGTGAGGCGAGACTGTGGTAAACCACTGAACCCACATTCGGGAGGAACCAGGTTTGAATCCCGGTCCGGCCATTATGATTTCGGTTTTCCAATGTTTTCCGCAATCACTCCAGGCGTTTAGTGGGATGGTTCGTTTCTACGTGTCATGGGCGACTCCTTCCAGTTCTTGCTTCGCTCAGTGCCTTGTTNGGCGTTTAGTGGGATGGTTCGTTTCTACGTGTCATGGGCGACTCCTTCCAGTTCTTGCTTCGCTCAGTGCCTTGTTCCAAATGTAATGACCTCGCTGCCAATGAGACGTCAAGACCTACCTACATACCAATACACTGACATGCCAAGAGTCATGGGATACAGTAGAACTCCAATTATCCGACTAAATTGGGACCGGACCCCATTCGGATAACCAAAAATTCGGATAATTGGATTTTTCCCGAAAAAAGGGTCTATTTGANCAATTGGGACCGGACCCCATTCGGATAACCAAAAATTCGGATAATTGGATTTTTCCCGAAAAAAGGGTCTATTTGAAATAATTACTCTATGAATGTTGAAAATGGGAGAAAAAAACTATTTTTAAAGAAAAAGAGCTTTTAATTAATTATATGAAAAGGCAACACTTTTACATGTTAAGCATACTTACAAGTGCTGTACATTAGTACAGTATGTAGTATGTACGTACCGTACTGTAAATGAAAGTCATTGCTTTCTGAACATCTCGGTCAAAGTACACGGTTTGACTGTCTTCATCCGTTTTCGGACAGCCAAGTCGCGCATCCGCTTGACAGTGAGAAGTTGCATGTGGTCACACTCGGGCTGACGCCCCATCCACTTCAACGCAGTTTCAAGGCCGGCAAATGCTTCACAAGCTGATGGTCCCGTGTCTGCTTCAACTTCGACATTAAGGTCATCTTCTTCCTCGACACTTTCTTCTCTCACTCTTTCAATAAGTTCATCATCATTTAGAATTTTAAACCCAGGGTCTGACGAATCACACACCATCCACTCTCCTATGTCTTCTGCACTAACTTCTGAACATCCAGGAATTTTCAAAAGAATGTTTCTGAATTCCTCAAGTGACACGTCATCCTCATATTCTCCTGTCTCTTCCCTTTCCTTTTCTTGAGCTTCTTTTTCCTTTTTCTCCTTTTCCTTCTCTTCATCAGTTGATATGCCTTTCAACTTGTTCCACGCACGTATTAATGTGACTGCCTTAACCAAGCCCCAAGCTTCCGCCACCATGTAAGCGCAATCTTTCAAATTGATTTTTTTGTGGTTAGCCAACACACCTTCTTTGTCTTCGCCCTCTACCAAAAGTTTCCTTAAAAGTTGCCTTCTGTAATGGCGTTTCATGGTTTCGATAACAGACTGGTCCATTGGTTGCAATAAGCTTGTGATGTTTGTCGGTAATAAGATTGTTTTAAATTGGCCATTCCCTGTTTCCAACAATTCTTCGGTGGGATGAGTTGGTGCATTATCAACAATTAAAAGCACTTTACTGCCTTCTTTTACAAGAAATTTTTGGTGCTTTTTCACTTCAGGGATGAAAATTTCGTCGTACCACTCGGTAAACAATGCTGCAGTCATCCAAGCCTTGGGTTGGTTTTTATAAAAGAGGGGAAGCTTTTTCACATATTTAAATACTGTTGGGCTGTTTGATTTCCCTATCAACAGAAGGGGTATTTTATGGCTTCCCGTAGAGTTCGTACAGTTAAGCGCCGTAACACGGTATTTACTAACTTTATGTCCTGGAGCACTACACTCCCTTTTAGATGCTAAAGTGGTTTTAGGCAGAGCTTTCCAAACAAGACCAGTTTCATCGGCGTTGTACAAAAACTCAGGATCATAGGAGTCTGCTACAACTTTAAATTTTTCAATAAAATCTCCAGCAGCTTTGCAGTCTGCTGATATCTTCTCGCCACTTAAATATAATTCACGGACCCCATGCCTGGACTTCAAATTTCTTAGCCAGCCGTTACTTGCTTTAAAGGATGAACAACCAAGCTTCTGAACTAAGATCTTAGCTTTTTCACAAAGAATCGGACCCGACATTGGGTTTCCCATAGAACGTTGCTGCAAAAACCACTTGGAAACGGCATCTTCTAAATCTTTGTTTGTTGCTGCCTTCATTGGTTTTCTTGAAGAACTTCCATCTTCGTTTTCAAGCACTGACACGAAGTTTAAAAGTGTAGGTTTGCTCCTTTTAATGTCTGAAATCGTTGATTGTCCAACACCGTACATCTCAGCCAACTGTTTACCCGTAACTCCTTTATCTGATTGCTCTATAATTTTTAGTTTAACCGCTAACGATGACACAACACGTTTTCTTTTAGAAGCCATGGTGAACGACGAAACGCACTCACAAACAAAACAACGCACCGACGCCGTCACGAACAAAACACGGTCACACTGACTGACTAATCAAAAAGAACAGTGACAGGTGGGCCGGGCCGCCCACCTGGCGACGGACGACAGCCAATAATAGAACTGCACTATGAGACGGTGACTCATCATCCCAATAATGTTCGGCACCTACACTAGCTTCGCGGAGGGAAGGACAATAGCGCGCGTAGAAAGAATCATTATTTTGCGAATTCGGATAATCAGCGATTCGGATAGTTGGAGTTCGGATAATTGGAGTTCTACTAGCAGCATCTAAAAGTAGTAGTCGGTGGGGCCACCGCGCCGTTACGTCTTCGGAGAGCCGAGGCCTGTAACAGTTGTGTTCTGGCATCGCGTGAGTGAGCGTGTACTGGTCATTCCATTGTATTTCAGCACTTCGTGGACTTCAAGTACCCTTANGGATATTCTAGCAGGATAATGCACCGTGTCATCGGTCCAAGTTGTTTACAGCTGAGTGGACGAGCATTATGGGGAGTTTCAACGACTGCTATGACCACCTCGTTTGCCCGATATCAACCCCATCGAGAATTAATGGAACATGGGGGGCAGGTCCATTCGCATCCAAGATCCTGCACCTACACAAAGCAGAGAGCTGTAGCTAGCTACACTGTTAAAAATCTCCTTATAATTACAGAAATTTTTACGGGAACGTACGGTAAGTATACGGAAATGCAAGCTGTAATGACGAAAAACGGGGTTAAGTCCGTAAATAAAAAGTACGGAATGCCTCCGTATTTCCTATAGCTTCGGGCTTCGGGGACGAACAACGCCTAGCCTACGCGAAGCTTTCTTAGGCACTGTAAAGAAGAAAATTATCTTTTCTGTGGCAGTTAGGTTATCAACGCCGCCAAGAACTATTCTTTCAGCCTTTATTCCTTTTCTATACACAGTAGAACACACACGTGACGAAAAGTAAAGACTGTTTTCACTATCTCATTTTATTTTAAACTGTAAGTACAGAAAATTAACTAGGAAATTAACGGAGAGTTTCCGTGAATTTACGGAAAGTTCGTTTTTGAAAATCAATGTATCCGTAATTTTACGGGGAGTTTATGTAGGCCCCTACACCTTTGTATAAATTCTTANTAAAGAAGAAAATTATCTTTTCTGTGGCAGTTAGGTTATCAACGCCGCCAAGAACTATTCTTTCAGCCTTTATTCCATTTCTATACACAGTAGAACACACACGTGACGAAAAGTAAAGACTGTTTTCACTATCTCATTTTATTTTAAACTGTAAGTACAGAAAATTAACTAGGAAATTAACGGAGAGTTTCCGTGAATTTACGGAAAGTCNCTAGGAAATTAACGGAGAGTTTCCGTGAATTTACGGAAAGTCCGTTTTTGAAAATCAATGTATCCGTAATTTTACGGGGAGTTTATGTAGGCCCCTACACCTTTGTATAAATTCTTAACAACACTTTTCCGTAAAATTAAGTTTCTTTAAATTTTTAACAGTGTATCCAAGCGGCATTGGTCAATATGTCCACATGTGTTTCGTTCTCTTGCGACGAGTTGCTGCACTTCGCCAGGACAGAGGAGGGCCTACACGATATTAGACCCGTATGTCATTACTTTTGGCGTGTCAGTGTAATTTTCAAGGTTTTCATTTTTTTTTTTTNATATGTCCACATGTGTTTCGTTCTCTTGCGACGAGTTGCTGCACTTCGCCAGGACAGAGGAGGGCCTACACGATATTATACCCGTATGTCATTACTTTTGGCGTGTCAGTGTAATTTTCAAGGTTTTCATAAAAAAAAAAAAAAAATTACAGTCTAAAATGTGTTCTACGACATTACCTGTTGCCTAAGTCTCCTGAAAATTTTTATTTTGACGACAGTTCACAAGACTCTGCCATCAGCGACGAAACTTCCAATCGTCTGTCTCTTAATCCGAACCTTTACAACAATTCGTGGGCCACTCGATGAACATCCTGATTACCCTCTGTGTTTCAAAGGAATGAAGGTTGTTTGTTACTGCTGCTGCTCGACCAAGCCAAGTGTGCATCCGGAAAATACGTGAACTACGCAATGTTATGCCGCTCTCTCACTTCCCTCTTCTCTTATCACCTCTTTTCAATCCAGGATAAAATAAAGCGCTGGGCTACGACCGNTGCCGCTCTCTCACTTCCCTCTTCTCTTATCACCTCTTTTCAATCCAGGATAAAATAAAGCGCTGGGCTACGACCGTCAGGTGTCGTAGTGACTATAAGTCGGGCACAGTGTTCTCTTATTCGCGTTGACGTGTTAATGCTTACGTGCGGGCTGGTGTCTATATAGATAACATAAATTCAAAATCTACGGGTGTAAGAAGAAGCCCTGTTTCGTCTCTTCTAGTTTTTCTCTACCCATTAATAAAGAGTATGGTTCCTACCTGTCTCCCGTTGCATTTCTATTAATGCACGTAACAGTTTTCCATTATTTCCTATCGAAAGGGTTTTTGCAGTGTCTATGCCAGTTATACTCTGTTTCTCTTCTTAGTTATAGTAGTTGAGTTATAAGTACACTGCCCAATCCCTTGCTGCGGCGATGCATGTCTCCTTGCGTGATTTCCCTCCCTTGTAGGCGTATGGGGCCTAGTCCTGAGACGCACATAGCTCCCGTCCCTACCTCGGACGCAAACTTAACACTTTGACTTAAGGTATGTTAAAACAAATCGTGTACAGGTGTACACGCGTTCGTGCAGTCGGCTACAGGTATAGAATTTCCCGTACTCGTCGTTGTATTTCCTCTCTCTCTCTCTCTCTCTCTCTCTCTCTCTCTCAAGAACTACCTCTCCTGTCCGGCTGTACGCTTGGCTTGATCGAGTATAATCCATTCACGGTTACTTCACATTTTTCTGAAGCGCTGCTAAAGTTCTACTTTCACGATATTCCTCCGCCTCGCGCAAACTAAGCTTAAATAAGCGTAGAAAATTACACCAAAGGACAACGCACCGAATTCGTGCCCACTCAGTTGTAATGATATTTTTTATGAGAACTATTTCTTCCTAGGCTTTACCAACACACATGTTTCCTCACTGATTTTATAAATATTTATTATGAAGAGGTACTGGGCAGCAAGAAAACTCAACCAAAATGGTTCATCACGCTCCTAAGATGGGCAAACTTGAATANGGTACTGGGCAGCAAGAAAACTCAACCAAAATGGTTCATCACGCTCCTAAGATGGGCAAACTTGAATAAAAAAAAATCGATATTGTAATTTATAAATAAAATGTTAATAAAACTTTAATTTAACGAAAAATAGGATAATTTTACGTTAACAGAGGTATAAAACGCGTGTGATACATGGCATATTAGGAAGTAACTAAAGACGTACATGGGGTGATTTTGCAAAGGTTTTGTTCAAAAAGTGTTAAGAAACCGGAAATAGACTATAGTAGCTACTGTGACATGATCCTATCGGCGCGGTGTTTCCTTGATATGTACAAAAGTCCGAGGGGGGG